>JAUCMX010000003.1:31527873-31617873 GCA_033459395.1 Hemibagrus guttatus
AATCTAGACCTCAGATAGGTTCTCGGATGATATCGATGATTAAACATAGAAGCAGAGAATCACGGGATCTGGAGAAGACTGCACTCATATGGAAAGGGGTTCTTCAGACAGCTTCGAGATGGTTACGGGTTCTAAGTGTCGGACCTCCCGAAAGGAGTTCAATCTAGAACCCTGCATCAGTATATAACGATACTGCTTATGAGTAGAGCGCAGGAAGTCTGGAGGATCCGGAGGAAAATGTTTTAAAGGGTTCAGTTTAGAGCACTGAAGGCTTATTATTGATTCTGTGAAATTAGAAAACAGTTATGGATCTTCATGTTGGTTCTAGTGTTTTTTTTTTAATAAAAGCTATATATAGAACCCCTAAATTGTTCTGTAATGCTAGAAGAACCCTTTTTTTTTTCTAAAAGAGGACTGTTATACTGCAGCTTCTCCGTACAGGACACCAGGAGGGGAAAGACGCATGGTTCTAATCGGATACTTTTTTCTCACTCCCGCTTCTTGTGTAAGCGTTTTACGACACCATCTGCACGTGTTTTCGCTCAGATCGCAGGCCTAACCCAAACAAACACACGGTACATGAATCCGTATTTCTGCCGCACACCTCGAGAGTTTCTGTGTCTGTCAGGTCATAGAACCCGGATTTAAAACATGTAACAGGTTCCTCAGTCCAAAACACACTGTAATATTGAGTGAATCATAGTCAGTGCCGGAACAAAGGAAGGACATGAGGCACTGCTGCCACTTCCTTTCGACAAGGTCGCAGGGGCTGTGCTCAATTCCAAACATCTTCCCATTCATGTGCACTACGCGAGCGGGAAGGTCCTACGAGATAGATACAGAACCGGAAATGAGCTGTCAGAGAGCACAGAGTCGCTGTCTCACAGCTCCAGTGTTCAGGGTTCGAGCGTGAGCTTGGGGACGAGTTTCGCACGATATCTGCATGACTGCGTGGGTTTCATCCCAGGTTATCCGGGTTCCTCTTCTGGGACCCTCACAGAAACTAGAAAGTGTGCTGGATTACTGATGCCAAACTGTAAGTGTGTGAAGAAGTGTGTGATTGCTGCTGTGTGGTGGACTGGAGTCAGACTGGTCAGGTTTGTCTGGAAATACTGTGCGCACTGTGCGCCATCTAGTGTTTACTGGAGGAACTGACAGCTTGGAAGCCCAACAAAGCTTCCTTGAAAATGATTCAGCTTATTATTATTGTTATTATTTATTATTTTTAATTTAATTTAATTTAATTTAATTTAATTTAATTTAATTTATTTTAATTTAATTTAATTTAATTTAATTTAATTTAATTTAATTTAATTTAATTTAATAGTTTTTTTTACTGAAGCAGAAAATAAATAAAAAAACTAAAACTTAACCTACACAACAATGCAGCATTTATTTACTTTTGAACTCTGCGTGGGGAAAAAGTATTGCGTTAATAAATAGAAATAGAATAAAATTGAATTACAATCGAGTCTTACTATGTAAACATTTCCATTAAAAAAAAATTAAAAAAGCATTACTTAGTGTGACTTTCAGCAGTAGTAAACAATACATTTTATTTTACATTTTATTGTTGTTGTTGTTTGCTTGTTTTGACTACTTAATTTTGTTTCTTTGAACACAATTTAATGCAAAATATTGTAGACAAATAAGAATACTCATGAAATTAATCAGTATAATATACACAAAAGATTCTCTGAGGTTTTTGGATTATAAATATTCACATTTATCAGATATAGTAAATTATTATTATTATTATTGTTATTGGTATTATTTATTATATTGTTTTTGTATATTCCTTTTTTTGTTTCTTTATTTTTTTAATGACAGAACAACACTCTACACATTATAAATTTCATTCTTTCATTGTCTACCGCTTATCCGATCTACACTCGGGTCACGGGGAGCCTGTGCCTATCTCAGGCGTCATTGGGCATCAAGGCAGGATACACCCTGGACGGAGTGCCAACCCATCGCAGGGCACACACACACACACACACACACACACACACACACACACTATCATTCACTCATGCAATCACACACTACGGACAATTTAGAGATGCCAATCAACCTACAATGCATGTCTTTGGACTGGGGGAGGAAACCGGAGTACGGGGAGGAAACCCCCGAGGCACGGGGAGAACATGCAAACTCCACACACACATGGCGGAGGCAGGAATCGAACCCCCAACCCTGGAGGTGTGAGGCAAACGTGCTAACCACTAAGCCACTGTGCCCCCCCCCTTATTATTATTATTATTATTATTATTATTATTATTATTATTATTATTATTATTATTATTATTATTATTATTATTATTATTATTATTATTGGTGGTGGTGGTGTTTGCTTGTTTTGACAACTTAATTTTGTTTCTTTAACATCATTTAATACAAAGTATTATTGTAGACAAATAAAGAATACTCATGAAATGAACCAATGTAATATATGCAAAAAAATCGGACGTTTTTCGGATTATTTTGAATAATAATAATAATAATAATAATAATAATAATAATAATAATAATAACAATAACTATTATTATTATTATTATTATTATTACTTGTGTTTTCTTATTATATTATTATTATACATTTTTTATATTCCTATTTTGTTTTTTTTGACAAAACAACACTCTACACATGATAAATTTCCATTTTTTATGAGCAATAATGCCTTTAAATAAACAAATCAGTGATTTTTCAGTCACGCCCCCGACACCCCCTCCCCCTCCCTTAATGCAGTGGCGGTGACGTGAGCAACTACGTGACCTGACGTCACGCCGCCGTGCGCTTCTGGATTTGGCTGAAGAAGATGGCGGCCTCCTCAGGTTTGTCTCTCCGCTGTGTGCAAAGCGCGAACAAATGTCTCGATCTGCTTCCGCCGAAAGGATCCCAGTAGAAAAGACAGGAAGGCTTGTGCTTTTTTATTTTAAATGGTTTGCGCAAAACGCAAACTTAAATGAAGGAAGAACGATGCCGTCCTGTCGGATCGCCGCGCACCAGAGAGAGAGAGAGAGAGAGAGAGGGAGAGGGAGAGAGAGAGAGAGAGCTGGGGCTTGGCGTTGTGTTTATGTAGCGTGAGCTAATTTTAGCCCAGTCACTTTAGTCGATGAAAAATAATAAAAATAAAATAATCGTTTGTCGAGATTAAACAAAAGTCATAATGAAGTATTCGCGTTGTTCAAGGTGTGTAGGAGTCGACGCGGAGACGCTGTTAAAGCAGCTTTGCGAAACACTGGGCGTGTGGAACATAGCCGGAGCTAGCATGCTAGCATGTGGTAGAGCTAGCCGAGCTATCTGACATGGCTGGTGTTAGCTGCACGCCACTGTCACACAATTATTTATATTTTATTTATTTCTAAATGGACATGGTTCTTAGATGTTCGATTTATATATATGTGTAAATATATATAAATAAAATGATTCATACATTCTTCGTACTGCTAGTCCAGCTAGCCTGGGCTTGTGCTTTAGCGTCGAAAAATCCTGTTCTCGCTTTTAAAATTAAAATTAAAATGAAGTCGGATGATTTCACCAGACGGACCTGTGCTGCTTTTCTTTAATTTCAGTTCCCTGTGTTTTCTCTGGTTTGAGATTTAATCCTAAGAGCGCTCTCAGAAATTTAAGGAAGTGACTCGTATCAGATTGAGCCGCTTGGAAAATGGGTAAGATTTTAGAAATGCTGTTAATGATGACCAAAAACTCTTACGTCATAAGTGCGTATTAGGTCATAACTTCACGTTCAAACACGCCTCGACTGCTTCAGGACTTTCAGTCCATTTGCATTATTTTATTATTATTTTTTTTTACGTTGAGGCGTAATAAGTGAATCAGACCTCACACTGTGTTACTGTAAAAATATTGGGGGTTTTTTCATTTTAATATACATTTTTTTTTTTAAAAGGACTAAAATGCTGCATAAAGTGTGAAGACCAAAAAAAAAAACATCATAAAATATTAATGCTTAAACGGGATATTCACGATTATTAGCATTTGTACAGCTTAGAAATCCTAGTTAAATGTTGCCTTTCATTTCTCAAAATGTATAAACTATTAAATACATTAAGGATAAAATAATTGAAATATTAAAAGTTGATAATATAAATCAATAATTTAGATAATAATAAAAAAAAGTCCAACAATGTAAGGAATAAATAAAAATAAATATAAAATATAGCAAATTGTCAAGAAAGCTACATTTTATTTAACTTAGTTTAAATCAATAATAAATATTGTCAAAATAGTGATAATGTAATAAACTATATATAGTATTTACAAATGTCATTTTGAATAAAGTGTTGTAAAAGTTGTCTCTAATTCAAACCCGTTTATTTACCGGTTCTATTTTTCTTTTAAAGTGCTTTACATTGTGGATCTGGAGAGGAAAAAAAAAAAGCCAAAGCTGATGACAATAATATGGAATAGCACTTACAATTGTCCAGCTCTGAGTGTTTTACCCGGTAAAAAAAAAACGGGGTTGGAAGTTCTAAAATTCAAGAAGCTATATAATAGTCAAAATATTAAGTAAATAAAATATAATCCTTAACATATTTTTAGAAATATAACCTCCATTATTTGACATCGTTTTTCATGAGCGATAATATTTCGTCTAATTTAGAGTTGTTCTAAGCGAACGATTTTCATTCAGCTTTCCGTAACGAGGGGGAAAAAAAGAGCGCTGTTGAATCCTCCATCCTGATTGGTTGGTTTGTTTTCTGACACAATCGAAGTTACATGCCCTCATCCTATTACATCATTTCTATAGTAACAGCTTGCTTCTGATATAAGGGGAATAAAGCACTTGGATTATTTTCCCATGGCAGCATATGCTGAGCCGTCCTACCAGTGAATGTTATCAGTCGTGTTTATATCGTGGTGTTTTCCTCACAGGAGTTAAAGTTCCACGCAATTTCCGTTTGTTGGAGGAGCTGGAAGAAGGTCAGAAGGGGGTCGGGGATGGCACGGTGAGCTGGGGCCTGGAGGACGACGAGGACATGACCTTAACACGGTGGACGGGAATGATCATCGGACCTGCACGAGTACGCCTTTTAGACCTGTTTCATTTCATGTCCCAGGCAAAACTAGGGGTGCCAATACTTACGTTCCTGAAAACCTTCAGACAAACTCGCCAAACTTCTCGTGAACCAATAAGAAAACGACTCTGTGGGTCTGCTGCATTTGAGCTGAATATTACTTGCTTCCTCGAGCAGCTTCCTTGCCCTCTTGGACCCAGAAAAGAATTTTAAGTAGCAAAAAATTCTGTTTCATGTCGCCGCTTGCTGTGAATTTCCCGTTTAATTCTGCTGCATTCGCGGGCTGTCAAGTTCAGTTTGGCTGAAATATTTCACAAAACAATCCTGTAAACAAAGCGGCTTCAATAGTTCTGAAGTAGGATTAATGAAGAGTAGTTTTTTAAGATTTTTCGTTCAGACACCACAACATTTTCTTTTCTAGAACAATGTAAGTGGTGTTAAATGCAACAAACGTGGCACTAATTCCCCCAACATTTTAAGTGTGCAAATACCAGCGTTTTAGTAAACCTTGCATGATTCTTCATCTCCTTTTTTTTTTTTTTCCCCCCTCCTTCCTTTTTTTTTTAAACCATTGCTGGGGATAGTTACCATGGTAACAGTCACCAGGCTCATTCCTATGTGGTGGTGGAACAATGGAAATGACAAGCGTGGAAAAGATTAGAGACTGAAGGGGGAAAAAATGTCTCGGCCCCTCACGGCTGTTTAGGATCGTTATATCAGTAATAAATAAATAAATACACTGAGATTTATTGAGATGTTTGGTGTCTATGTATATATGATTAATCAAAATGGTTTTTTTTCTTCTTTCATTTCAGACTAATTACGAAAACAGGATATACAGCCTGAAAGTGGAGTGTGGCCCTAAGTATCCTGAAGCACCACCGACTGTTAGATTTGTTACAAAAATTAGCATGAACGGAATAAATAATTCCAACGGGATGGTAAGTAGAGTCCCTGGGTTAGAGTTGAACAACAATACCTTGTTTGACAAAATGACAAACGAATGCTCAGTGATTGACGCTTGCCTCCTTTCTGAGCTCGGAAGCTCCACCCCCTTCCTCTCGTCTTGCGGTTGTAGTAAAGTATATATTAGCAAAGTATATAAATATTAACTAAAATGGCTGAATAAATGTCTGGATATGTTTTTTATTTATTTATTTATTTATTTATTTATTTATTTATTTATTTATTTTTATAAAGTTTCACAATAAAAAAAAAATTGAAAATTTGTAATACTTAAAAAGTATGTTATTTTTAAAGAGAGCTTGTACTGTAACTTATCATGATATAAGATGGTTTTTTTTTTAATTAATTTTATTTCATATATTTTTTTTATTTCAGATAAAATTGAAATCTAAATACTTAGGAACTTTATTTTAGTCTTGATGATTTCATGGAGAGGCACACATCCTCTGTGTGGCCAAAAGTATGTGGACACCGGCCCGTCGCAAAAATATGAGCATGACTATAAAGAAGTCTGAAGAGCTAAATTGGTCTACTGCTTGATTGGGGGGTGGAGCTAACTTGACTGTCTAAGGCAGCGCAAACAGTGGCCATATTTACTGCCCCTGGTAGTTTAATTTGACCCTGAACACAGTAACGACGATTGGTGTCCAGATAATTTTGGCCACATTGCCGTAAATACCACAGGTATTTATATGGAAAGCAGCAGGAGCTGGGGGTCACAGGGAGACAATGTGCCGCTTAAGAAGAAAGTATGTGGTAGCTTAGTGGTTAAGGCATTGGACTGCTGATCGGATAGGTTCGAATCCCAGGTCCACTAAGCTGCCACTGCTGGGCTGGGCCCCTGAGCGAGACCCTTAAACCCTCAGTTGCTAAATGCCAGAAATGTAAATTAGTCCTGATTCTCCATACACCTGAAGATTACCATAAAACCCTGTATAAAAGCACACTCGAGTTCCTATAAATGCTTTATCGAGAATGCATCATTCGTCTCTGTAATTATCGCCGAGCTGTAACGTTCTTTGTTTTTGTGTTTTTCTTGTTCCAGGTGGATGCACGTAGCATACCAATTCTAGCGAAATGGCAAAATTCATATAGCATTAAAGTCGTTCTTCAAGAACTACGGCGTCTAATGATGTCCAAAGAGAATATGAAGCTTCCTCAACCGCCCGAAGGACAGACGTACAGCAATTAATTGTAAATGATTGTTTTTCGACCATCTGTCTTAAAAACAACACACAGAAAAAAACAACAAAAAAATACCACACCTTACTCTATTAGTCTCATGTCATCGGAGATAGAGAAAGAAAAAAAACGTAAACTTTTGTTCACTCTGCACATGAACAGACCTCACCGCGGATCAGGCGTTTGGGGAAAATAGTTTAGCTCCTCGAAGAAAAAGAGAAAGCGCGAGTCACCGCCTGGAATTCTATTAAGATCGAGCGCACAAAGTTTTTCCTCCTCCAGTAATGTTATGTCGAGCTTTATCGTTTCTGAATTTCTATTTATTTATTTTTTTTTTTTACTTTTCCCCCATATAGCCACAAAAAAAAAAAAAAACACGGCAAGATGGAAGTTTACGTTTAACATAACCCGGCGGTGAAAAGACCGAAGAAAAAGAGAAAAAAAAGACGCTTGTATGATATGACAGCATGTTTAATTTGGAGGAAGAAAAAAAAAACCCAAAACCATCAGCGTTCTAAATTATCTGAATGATAGACGCCTTGTGACGATTATACTAAAGTGTGCCTGTAGTGTAGTTGTAGTATCACAAATGGAAGGGAGTGGCTGTTTTTTTTTTTTTTTTTTTTTTTTTTTAAATATTATTTTTAATAAAAGATAAAAGACGTGTAACCGTTTTCATTTAGCCATTCAGGTACATTAAAATATTCAAAATCATGAAGTGCATCTCTTTCTCTCTCTCTCTCTCTCTCTCTCTCTCTCGCTCTCTCTCTCGCTCTCTCTCTCGTGTGACGCGTTGAATTACTGTACAAACTTTTTTGAGGATTTTCGACAGAACACCATCACGCCCTGGTGTGCTTCTTCAGGTGGTTTTTATTAAATATGATTAACCATCGTTCTTCCCTTTTATTTTTGTTTCCTTCTTTTTTTCCTCCTCTTCCTTCTAACCACAAAACCACTTCCGTAAGCCCTGGCTGAAAAAGAAACTTCTGACGGTAATCCCTTATCTGCTCATGAGCCTAATTTTTGAGTAATCTGGAGTAAGCAGTACACTGTAATAACGAATAGCTAACATAGTCGTTACTCGTTAATAAGATATGAAAGCTTAAAGGTGTGTGTTTTGTTTGTTTTTTCTCGGAAATCGATCACAAAAATACGCAAGAAAGCGTTAACACCAGTCGCTTTAATGCATCTCAAAAAACATTTTGGTCCCTTTTTTTTTTTTTTGTCTATCTCTCTTTTTCTTTTTTTTTTTAAAGAGATATATTCTGGTTCTGTTGAGTTTGTGACACAGGGGCTGTATTCAGGATAATAAATATTGTGGAACACAAAGCTCTGGCTTTTGGTTCTTTTTTAACTTTGTTGTTTTAGAAATCATGTTTTATTTTTGAATACACGATATTGTCAAAAGTTTTGGGACACCCCTCCAAATTGTTGAGTTCAGGGGTTGGGCTCGGCCCCTTAGTTCCAGTGAAAGGAACTCTTAATGCTTCAGCATACCGAGACATTTTGGACAATTTCATACTCCCAGCTTTGTGGGAACAGTTTGGGGATGACCCCTTCCTGTTCCAACATGACTGCACACCAGTGCACAAAGCAAGGGCTTCGGAATGAATTAAAGCGGAGACTGCGAGCCAGGCCAAAACTGGGATGTCTGCCTTTACATGCACATGAATGTGATATGGAGTTGTCCCGCCCTTTGCAGCTATAACAGCTTCAACTCATCTAGGAAGGCTTTCCACAAGGTTTAGGAGTGTGTTTATGGGAATTTTTGACCGTTCCTATAGAAGCGCATTTGTGAGGTCAGGCACTGATGTTGGACGAGAAGGCCTGGCTCGCAGTCTCCGCTCTAATTCATCCCAAAGGTGTTCTATGGGGTTGAGGTCAGGACTCTGTGCAGGACAGTCAAGTTCCTCCACACCAAACTCACTCATCCATGTCTTTATGGAGCTTGCTTTGTGCACTGGTGTGCAGTCATGTTGGAACAGGAAGGGGACATCCCCAAACTGTTCCCACAAAGTTGGGAGCATGAAATTGTCCAAAATGTCTTGGTATGCTGAAGCATTAAGAGTTCCTCTCACTGGAACTAAGGGGCCGAGCCCAACCCCTGAACTCAATGATTTGGTAATCATCTAGTCTTGGGAAACAGCTGATAAGCTGGATTTTCTTTTCACAACACTTTCTAGAGTTGATACCAAATGATGAGTCTACATTTCTGTGAGTAGAAACACCTTGTTGATGTTATCAACAGCAGACTCATTGAAACTGGACGTTTGATTAGGGAAGTAATACTATTTCAACTGTTTAGTAGAAATCCTGTGGTATTTATACCTCATGCTTTTAAAAAAAAAACCAATTTTAATAACATGCTACTTCATTCAGAGTTCATTTCTCAGCAATAAACTCTATTTTCCCCAAAAAAAGATAACGTTGGTGATATATTCTTGAATTAACAAAAAAGCTGAGACTTTTAATTTAGCTTTAGTTTTTCTGGCTGTCTCGTCAATACCGCCACACCTGTAGGTGGCAGTATCACGTCACGGTTTCTAAAAGCCAGCAACAACATGCAGTGATCAAACTACACATGCATAAATATTAAAATCTTATGTTTTATATGTAAAGGGAAATGTTTTACTTTTTAACATTTAAATCGCCGCCATATTTCAGTCACGTAATACTGTAACGGCAGTGATTTGATTCAACATTCAGCATTTCTTTTAGTACTTTTTTCTTTATCTTTAAAAGAAAATGCATGTTACCTCAGCTTTACCTAAATGTGTGGAAAACCAGACAAAACAAACATAATCAAAAGGCTTTTATAACGCATATAATACACCTTCGTTCAATAGCGCTTCTTTGTACGCTGTCTGGTCACGTGACTTGGACTCGCCGCTGCACTTTTCCCGCGACCGTCTCGGAAGAAACCATTCGCGGTGGTGTGCGGGGGGGGGTGACGCATTGTGCTTGAAAATCAACGCCGTGTAATGGTTTGAAACCAAATATATGTCTTTTTTAAATTATACTTTAAGACGCGTACTGCAGACCGACGTGTATATTTAAAAACAAACAAACAAACAAACATAAAAAAAAAACATACAAAAAGGGCTGTTGTACCCTGTCGTTGAAATAGTTCTGCCTAGGCTTCTGATTGGTTCGTGTTTCCGCGCGAAAATCACGTCACGCCAGCGATTTCGCGCCACACGGTGTGTATTTGGGAAGAAGTCTGTGAGACGGTAAGATGTCTTTCTAAGACTATTATTAAAAAAAATAATAATATTTATAGAATCAGTTAAAATTACGTGCTTGTGGACGTTTATTTGTGGTAGACTTAAAGCTTTGACGTACTTTCACTACATTATCGTGCACTTAGGAGGACGTTAGGAAAATACTTCATGACGATTACTAATAAGTAACAGAAAGCACTTAAAATGGCGTCGATACTTTTGAATGAAGAAGTGAAAATGAGTAAAAATCTGATATTAGTCTCCTGTTTCTTGTTTCCAGACTTCAGTGTTTGACTTAAACAAGTTTATTAATCGTTATTTTATTTTGCAATGTTCCCACGCACGTTTTGTCCATCACTGTGTTAGTCAAGATGGCTTTTATTCTACTAAAACCTTCATTTTCGCATTTAAACTGTGTTCCTTTTCATCACACCAAATGGCGTTTTAGTTGTTAAAAGATGACGTACTTTTTATCCGTTTATTGTTACGTCACATTCCTTCTAGTAACGTAGAAAGTATTAGTTTTTAACAGAAGATGATGAGGAAGTGAGGTGTATTAATGTAACTAATAAAAACACTCCTGATATATTGTCACTTCTATATTTTTACGGTCGTGTTTACTATTTCAGTACGTTAAGACGAGTACTTTTTATCTGTTTATAGTATACATCACCTTAGAACAGCCAGTGGCACACGTTCAGAGCCTCACTTTAGAGGAGAAAGTCATTTAAGAGCCTTTGAGCTCTGACACTGGAGACGACTTCTACACCCTGTCATGAATACCATAAATGTTGCTTTGTTAAAGGTTAGAACATCTGCGTAGGTATTAATCTGTGTTGCTGCTAGAAAACTCCCCAGCACCTGATAACCAATCAGATTAAAGCATGCATCTGTTATTTTCTAGTGATTGGTCAAGATGTCTTCACCGTCGTCCAGTGCACGTAAGCGCGGCAGGAGCAGCAACCCGTCGACTCGTGAGTTATTGGATTACGCCTGTCCGTCATGCTGATCAGAGTTATAACTGTTTTATTTTCACTGAGTTTTCAGTCAGAATAGCAAATTCTGTAGTATGTGATGTGTAGTGCTTTTCCGTGTGTGTCTTTAAATAGCTGCCAGCGATGGCCCTCAGACCCCACGGGTCCGAGGATCTCAGGAGTCTTCCACAGGAGAGTTACAGCCCATGCCCACCTCCCCTGGTACGGACATGCAGAGCCCCGTCCCTCAGGACACCTCTCTCTTCTCCAGCCCCATGCCCCGCCCCTCAGGTACAGCAAGTTCCTCATTTGTAAATATTCTCAATCGGAACGTTTCCCTTTTAGTTAAACTTCTTTCGAAAACAGTCCTGCAGAGTGAACCGGACATGAGCTCTCCGCTGATCTACGACACGCCCAGTCGCGGGACTCCGGCCCGCCAGAGAGCTGACCTGGGGTCTGTCAGGAAGGCGCCACAGGTGGACCTGAACTCCGAGCCAGTGAGTCTCTGAAGGTCTCGAGTGATGGGCTTTGTGTGGTCGGGTTTTATACTCGCATCGCGATCTTCACTGTGTGATTGTTTTTTTTCCAGCCCTCGGGAGACGGAACCGTTGCGAGCGAGCAAAACGCCGGCCAGAGACTCGTCATCTGGGGCACTGACGTCAACGTGGGGACGTGCAAGGAGAAGTTTCAGGTAGCACCGAATGAGCATTCGGCACCCTGTACAGTCATTATAACACTCGCCACTTTTCCCTGTGTTTACATTAACCGTGTGTGTGTGCGCGTGCGTTTCCTCACAGCGCTTCCTGCAGAGATTTATCGACCCCACGTCACAGGAGGATGAGAACGCGAGTCTGGATCTGAATGAGCCTCTTTACATGCAGAAACTCAACGAGGTTGGGGTTTAGTTTTAGGAACTCTCACAAATAGTTCTTCCATGTGTGCAGAATTTACAGAGCTGTGTGTGTGTTGCAGATCAGTGTTGTTGGGGAGCCTGTGTTGAACGTGAACTGTGGCCATATTCAGGCTTTCGATGCCGATCTGTACCGTCAGCTCATCTGTTACCCTCAGGTAAGGAGAATCGGAGCAACCTCCTGCTCTCAGTAGAGACCAGTCCTCTATCTGGAAGATGCGAGACAAAAGAGCGCTGGAAACTAAAGGACTTTTTTTCACTTTTCGTCAACAGGAAGTAATTCCAACCTTGGACATGGCGGTCAACGAGCTGTTCTTCGATCGCTTCCCTGATTCCGTCCTGGAGCACCAAATCCAAGTGCGGCCCTACAACGCCCTGAAAACCCGGAACATGCGCAGCCTCAACCCAGAAGGTGAGTCCTCCTCTCGGCTTTTTCTTCTTCTTTTTCTTGTGTCCTGGTTGTTTGATTCCTCTCGGTTGACGTGTTGAATGTCTTTCCAGACATCGATCAGCTGATCACCATCAGCGGCATGGTGATCCGCACCTCGCAGCTCATCCCGGAGATGCAGGAAGCCTTTTTCCGCTGCCAGGTCTGCGCCTTCAGCACGCGTGTAGAGGTGGACCGTGGTCGCATCGCCGAACCTGCGGTGTGTCGGAACTGCAACACCACACACAGCTTGGCGCTGGTGCACAACCGCTCCGTCTTCTCGGACAAACAGATGGTGAGGCTTCTGTATGTTTTTGTTAAGTTTGTGTACGCATAAAGTCCGCCGTGTGCGTTGTGGAACGTTGTTTTGTCTCTCTTTAACGGTCAGATCAAGCTGCAGGAGTCTCCAGAAGACATGCCCGCCGGTCAGACCCCCCATACCACCGTGGTGTACGCCCACAACGACCTGGTGGACAAAGTGCAGCCTGGAGATCGCATCAACATCACCGGTGCGTTCTGATGTTAAGCTCCTTCCCCTGAACTTCATGCCTTATTTCAGCGAACGAAGTGCTTATTTTGTTTTTCCGCCAAAAAAAGGAATCTACAGAGCCGCCCCCATGCGCGTAAACCCGAGACAGAGCCAGGTGAAGGCCGTGTACAAGACCCACATCGACGCCATCCACTTCCGCAAGACGGACGAGCGGCGTCTGCACGGGCTAGACGAGGAGAACGAGCAGAAGCTGTTCACGGAGGAGCGTGCCGCCATGCTGAAAGAGCTCGCTAACAAGCCCGATATCTACGAACGTCTCTCCTCCGCCCTCGCGCCCAGCATCTATGAGCACGAGGACATCAAGAAGGTGGGCTGGAGCATGTTTTCCCTTACACAGAGCTGATGAGTAAGACTCCTGAGGTTTAAACACAGTGAGCTGATCATCACTGAGTAAAAATTTTCAAGCAAGCAATAAATCTTAGAAAGACTAGCAATCCATTTAGATCTTTTTTTTTTGTTTGTTTCATAGGTAGTTAATAATTAAGTATATGTATATATATATTTTTGTTTGTTTATTTGTTTTCCAGGGAATCCTGCTGCAGCTATTCGGTGGCACGCGTAAAGACTTCACCCAGACGGGACGCGGCAACTTCCGTGCCGAGCTCAACATCCTGCTGTGTGGAGACCCGGGTACGAGTAAATCTCAGCTGCTGCAGTACGTCTACAACCTGGTGCCTCGGGGTCAGTACACGTCCGGTAAAGGCTCGAGCGCTGTGGGTCTCACCGCCTACGTGATGAAGGACCCAGAGACGAGGCAGCTGGTGCTGCAGACCGGCGCGCTTGTTCTCAGCGACAACGGTGTGTGCTGCATCGACGAGTTCGACAAGATGAGCGACAGCACGCGCTCTGTGCTGCACGAGGTCATGGAGCAACAGACGCTCTCCATCGCCAAGGCAAGGCACTCGTGTTTGATGCGAATACGAGCCTTTTAGAATTAGTCCTTAAAGTTTACAGAAAAATCGTCAGGTTTTTCATCGTTTGCTTCAGCCAATCAGAATCCAGAATTCAGCAGCGCCATCATGGAATGTTTTTGTTTTATGTTTTTGTCCTTATGTTAGGCGGGCATCATTTGTCAGCTCAATGCAAGAACTTCAATCCTCGCAGCCGCCAATCCCGTAGAGTCTCAGTGGAACCCGAAGAAGACGACGATCGAGAACATCCAGCTCCCTCACACACTGCTGTCCAGGTAAATTTCGGATTCAGTGTGTTTCTTTCTGACCTCCCACTGGGTTTCACGTCAATTACGTCTCTCTCTCTCTCTCAGGTTTGATCTGATATTCCTGATGCTGGACCCTCAGGACGAGGTGTATGACAGACGTCTGGCGCATCACCTGGTCTCTCTGTACTACCAGACCGAGGAGCAGGTCCAGGAGGAATATCTGGACATGGCAGTACTGAAGGACTACATCGCTTACGCCCGCACATACATCAACCCCCGACTGAGCGAAGAAGCCAGCCAAGCCCTTATCGAGGTGCGCAAGAATATCCATTTCTTTCCTTAATTAAAAAAAAAAATAAAATAGAGAGAGAAGGGATTGTTGACTGCTGTCTGGAAGACTAGAGAAGGTGCAGGAAATAAGGAAGGTATATAATGAAGAATAAAAGAAGGGGAATGAATGAAGGAATGGTGCAAAGAAAGACGTCGAGGGGGAAAAAATAGCAAAATTTCAGAATAGAATGGGAAAAACAATTGAAAGAACTGTAAAAAGACAGGGAGAAATGTAAAGAATTGGGGAGAAAGGAAACAGAAGTAATGTGGAGGGAAAAAGGAAAGTATAAGTAGAAAGAGAGAAAGAAATAAAGGACAGTTTGGAGGTAAGATTCACGCGTTTCTATCCCGTGGAGGTTTATCCACGGTTTTTAAAGATTTTGAGCGTTCCTCGTGCTGTGACCCGCAGGCCTACGTGGACATGAGGAAGATCGGCAGCGGCAGAGGGATGGTGTCCGCTTACCCCCGACAGCTGGAGTCGCTGATCCGACTGGCCGAGGCTCACGCCAAAGTACGCTTCTCCAACAAAGTGGAGACCATCGACGTGGAGGAGGCGAAGAGACTGCACCGAGAGGCTCTGAAACAATCGGCTACTGATCCCAGAACAGGATTCGTGGATATCTCCATCCTCACCACAGGTATGATGTGAGGTCATGATGGCTAACTCTGTTTATTTCTAAATTGACATTCCTTGATTAATAATTGGGAATTAAAATAAGGAATCTTGTTTCATCCAAATATTTATTATAAATAGAATGTTTAAATGGTGAATTAATGATTTTGTGAAGATTTAAAGCTTGTAAAACCAATCGTGTGTGTGTGTGTAGGTATGAGCGCAACGGCACGAAAGCGCAAGGAGGAAGTGGCTCAAGCTCTAAAGAAACTCATTCAGTCTAAAGGCAAAACCCCAGCCATGAAATACCAGCAGCTGTTTGACGACCTGCGCTCCCAGTCCGAAGCCGTAAGCCTTTCATTTTATCTTCTTTCTCGTCAGAACGAGCACGTCCCTCAGATTATTAACCGTAATCACGAATCTGTTGTTTGTTGCTCCAGGCCATCACCAAGGATATTTTCGACGAGGCGCTCCGAGCTCTCACGGACGAGGACTTTTTAACGGTCACAGGGAAGACCGTGCGTCTGCTGTAAATATTGCACTCTTGATGAATTCCTGGTGAACTCCTTTCCTCGCCCTGTTTGTAGAGCAATTATTATTATTATTGTTGTTAATGATGTCCGTGTATATGAAGAGCTGTTTGTTTTTCTTTGCTATTAAAGTGTTGTTTGCTAGTTACACGAATCTGTGGTGTTCCTTCATCCTTCCTTGGGGTTATGTTTACCATGAGTGTGTTCACTGGGACGACATGCTGTGTGCACACACACACACACACACACAAAACAAAGCTGTGAGCATGGAGATTAATGCACAGGGTTTGATTTATTTCAGAAATAAACCAAACCTGAATGGTTGGTGTCATTTTTTTTTCTCTTTATGAAAGGAGTCTCCAGTGTCAGCGCTCTGATGTATACCGATCAGGCATAATATTGAAGTGAATAACACTGATGAGCTCCTCATCATGGCACCTGTTAGTGGGTGGGATATATTAGGCAGCAAGTGAACATTTAGTCCTCAAAGCTGGACCGTGTGTTCCGATCCAACAGACGAGCTACTGTTGCTCAGATTGCTGAAGAAGTTAATGCTGGTTCTGATAGAAAGGTGTCAGAATACACAGTGCATCACAGTTTATTGCGTATGGGCCCACAGATCAGTCAGGGTGCCCATGCTGACCCCTGTGCATCACCGAAAGCGCCAACACTTTATGGGCACATTGAGCATCAGAACTGGACCACAGAGCAATGGAAGAAGGTGGCCTGGTCTGATGAATCACGTTTTCTTCTACATCACGTGGACGGCCGGGTGCATGTGCATTGCTTACCTGCGGAACACATGGCACCAGGATGCACTATGGGAAGAAGGCGGGCCGCCGGATGCAGTGTCTTGCTTTGGGCAATGTTCTGCTGGGAAACCTTGGGTCCTGCCATCCATGTGGATGTTACTTTGACACGTACCACCTACCTAAGCATTGTTGCAGACCATGTACACTCTTTCATGGAAGCGGTATTCCCTGATGGCTGTGGCCTCTTTCAGCAGGATAATGCACCGTGCCACAAAGCAAAAATGGTTCAGGAATGGTTTGATGAGCACAACAACCAGTTTGAGGTGTTGACTCCGCCTACAAATTCCCCAGATCTCAATCCAATCCAGCATCTGTGGGATGTGCTGGACAAACAAGTCCGATCCATGGAGGCCCCACCTCACAACTTACAGGACTTGGTGCCAGATACCACAGCACACAGGGATCTAGTGGAGTCCATGCCTCGACGGGTCAGGGCTGGTGGAGGCAGGTGGTCATAATGTTATGGCTGATCTGTGTAGTTTTCCATCACAGTAATGCGCTCTCTCTCTCTGTAATACGCTGTTGCCTGACTTGCCCGCTTCATCGTTGTCTAGTTTCCCGCAGCAGCACCACACCGAGCTCCTTATACAGCGTCAACAGGGTGCGGTTATGACGTCACTCGGTGGTGTAAAGAGAGTGCATGCAGGAGGCGGGGATTAAACAGAAGCGGCTGAGGAGAGTGTATCCAGGTCGGAGGTGAGGGAGTTTACGGGTGAGTCGAGCTTGGATGAAAGTGTGGATCATGTCTCTGGTATAACCGCGGCATGAAAAGTAACCGAGATCTGTTTGTTTCGCTGTTTATTAAGAGAAAGCATGGAGGGGGGGAGGAGGAGGAGGGGGTTATGACGTCCGGAAGTAACGCAGGGCGCGCAGCTTTGAGTGTATCGGCTAGCTAGATTAGCCGGCACTAATTTCCAACATGTCAGCATTCCATTACTAATAAAATGACCATGCATTGCTTATTTATTTATTTGTTTGTTTATTTAACCACTCCCAATATTCCTTACGATAATTGTCTGCTTTGTTCGTTGGTGTCACATTAACATGACGTTAGCTTGGTAGCTAGTTAGCTTACTTGGCTTTAACAGATTTGAAGTTCAAACCTAAAAAATAACTGCTTGGTTTAATTTCGATTTTTTTTGTTTTGTTTTGGGTAAAAAAGAAATTAAGAATAATAAATAAATAAATAAAGAAGCAAAACACCAGTCAGAGTAAAGCTTGTTCGGTGCTGGGGGGAAAAAAAATAGGAAAAGAAATGAATCAATGAGGCTGTTGTGCCACAGAACAAAGTTGTACAGCTTCAATGAATATTCACTAACACTACACTGGCGGCTTTCTATTTATTTATAAGTTTAACATCGACATACTGAGCTGTTGTGATGTTAAAAATAGCTAAAAGTCAAATGAAGTAAGGAATAAAACACATGAGATTTTTTTTTAGAGAAACACGTTCAACGACGGCATGGTATGTTCTAGAAAAAACTCTGTGCTCTATTTCTTTTACGCCTCAGCAGTTTGACACCGCTTATTTTCTTATTTTCCAAGTCGTGGGGAAAAAATAAAAATAAATAAGGATTGTATTGTGTTATAGCGACCATCAGAGTGTTTACTTAAAAAAGAAAAAAAAAAAAAGAAAACAGTTTGCGGCTTCTCGGTAACACAACAAAGTGTGAAAGTAAACAAAAAACGTACAAAAAGCACTAAAACTGGAGACTCCTTCTGTAACATGTAAATGTAAACATTACCTGAGGGGAAAACTTTCTTTTCTGACTATTTTTACAAAAAATAAAATAAAAAAAAAATTTGTTTACTATAGAAACAATATAAGATCGTTATGAGATTTAATTATTTTATTTATTTATTTTTTTATTACAAAAAAAAATTGTAATCGCTGACAAAGTGCTGTGGTGTGAAAGGAATAAAACGTTTTCTCACACCACAATCTTGTTTATTCTTTTCCTGACAAAGCGCGCTCTGTTGTATTTTTAATGCCGTTCCTAAGAGGCGTTTTCGTCCACAGAGGTTTGGATATTCCAACAGCAAGGATCTTGAAGGGTCCAGTGGACATTTATCTTGGGTTCAGAATGTTGAAGCTCGTCTCCAGTTTCCACATTAGACCTGCATTAGGCCGAGCTGCACAGAAGGTTAATGGGAGTTCATGCGATACAAGCGTTTGTCTAATAGAATAACTGTGTTACGTACACGTCTGTACCATAGCGCTGCTCAGGTCTGGATTCTGACAGGTTGGGAAGATGTCCATTAGCTTTCTGTAGCAGTTGTGCAACTGCAAATCACACTTGTTATCGTTTCTATAGTAACTATTAAGAGTGGGACATTTATGGCTGGCGCTTGACAAAACCTAAGGCTGATGATAAACAGATTGTTAGTACCACAGCTATAAATGGATAAAAACTACAACATGTCTGTCGTTCCCTAATAAGCAGCAAAAAAAAGTAATCGTTGTCAAATTGCTGTGGTATAAGAGACATAAAACACTTCCTGTTATAGGAAAATAATCAACTGTGGGATGGTAAGAGGAAGTCTGCTTCCACACATTGATTATTTGATTATATTGAGTGTGTTATGTTCTTTTTATTTAGTCTGTACAAGGCTTAAGACCTTGAACAGAATGCATTGACAATTAACAGTTAAGACATGGTATTTCTTTTGTATTAAAAACATCCTTAAGTGAAAAAGTGGTGTCCTCCAGGTCAGATTATTGGATGAAGATTCAGTGTTATGACAACTTTAACCAGTGTGATCCCGAAACCGAATATTCTCGAGTTAGACGTCGTCACTGTGGCATTTGGCCTGTGTGTCGCCTGTCACTTTGACTATATGTGTACATGTGCTGTTCAGAGAGTTTTGAGTCATTCTAAGTCCTCCTATTGGTAGCATCCTCCTATTGGTAGCATCCTCCTGAGCTCAATGCGAGACCCACCCACCAAGGCATTTTCATACTTGTGTACGAGTCTCCTTTCAGGATCTACTCTATATGACCTGACCATCATGCTCATGGTGCTTGCTGAAGATCCCATTCCAGATTTATTCCCCCTTTGCTTTTCCACTTCTGGATGTTGGAGTACGACTGTGGGCGTACAATTTGTGATCATTCAGCTATAAGAGCATTAGTGAGATCAGGGTTTGGGGGTCTGTCAAGGGCATGGTCTGTCAAAGTGGTCTGGGGGTTTCCATTTCAAACCCAATCCAAAGATATTCAGTCAGGGCTCTGTGCAGTTCTTCCACTCCAACTTTGGCAAACCATGTCTTCATGGAGCTCACTTCATGCACAGGGGCGTTGTCATGTTGGAACAGGTTTTGGACTCTTGGTTCCAGTGAAGGGACGTTGCAGATTTCCAGCATACAAAGACATTCTAGAAAAGTCTTTGCTTCTAACTTTGTGACAACAGTTTGGGGGAAGAACCTGGAGTTTAAGTGTCCACAAACGTTTGGCCACATTAGGTACTCGTTTAGGGGAGAAAATTAGAATCGTCTATAAGAATTCCTTCTAAATCGTGGCTCAACTGTTCAGTCCTGTACATCGTTTTTTTTTCTTTTTTGTTCAATCAGATTTGCAAAATGGTTGACATTTGGTTGATCACTTTGCTGTAACACGAAAGTGGTGAAGAGCAGCACTGTTTAGATGTATAACAGTGCACCAGTCTTGTGAACGTCTGGTTTTATTCATCAGTAAGGCGCGCCGTCTCCTCCGCTGAGAAAACACGAACCTTTTCCCAACATCAGGAAACTCGAAACAGTCTGACGCAAGGTGCGATCGAAGCGGGCACCAGCACCAAGGATTGGTTCTCTGGATCATTTCCAGCCTCGAAAAAACAGCTTACGTTTACATTTCCTAAAATGTACCATACTTTCAGGGTGAGTCTGGAGGAAAGGACCGGGTTGAAAACGTAAACAAAACCAAAAGAAACCGTTATCGCTTATATATAACTAATTTCTTTATTTATTTCTTTTCCAAACCTGTCCTTAATAATCCAGACTGGATTATCAGGTCTCACTAAAAAAAAAAAGCGGTGTAGTGTAAGCGGAATAAAACTCATCGAAACAAACTACTGCTGGAAATTAGTTCACTTTGGCGGCCCCTAGCGACTGGATAGAGTGTTGCTTTGAACGTGCATTGCGGTCAAAAAGCCTTGCTCATCGTTTTTAAATGATAACTAAAGCGTGCTAACAGAAAAAAACCAAACAAATATATTTCATAACGAGATATTTTTCTTCTCCAAACCCTCAAAGAACATTTTTTTTTTCCGTTTTGGTTTTGTTTCTAGCGAAGAAAAGAAAAGAAAAGAAATCACGGCACTCATAGTCACGTGGGACAGGAAAGGGGGAGGGGTGTCGTTAGGGGTGACGTCACCGCAGAGCTCCGCGAGAGACCCGCCTTAGAAACCAAGCAAAAAAAAAAAAAAAGAAAAAAAAACCCGCCGAGGTTGTCTGTTATTATTATTATTACTGTTATCGCCGTGGTTGTTTTTACTACTATTACTACTATTATTATTATTATTATTTTCCGAGACCCAAATGCCAGGTCCCACTCAAGCACTGTCCCCGAACGGAGAGAATAATAACGACATCATTCAGGACAATGGAACCAACATCATCCCTTACAGAAAGAACACAGTGCGAGGAGAGCGGGCGTACAGGTAAAAAAAAAAATCATCATCAAACAAACAAACGGCGGCCGTTAAATCCGTTAAAAATATCTGAAGCGTAATCTGAAGCAGAGAGATGGCGTGTGAATTTTCTCGTTTGTACCGTGACAGGATCGGGTTCCTCTTAATGCATTACGTTGCGTTTGGAAATTGCTAGAAATCTTCAACACAACGGAGGATTTGACGCCACCTTCAAAAGACGTGTTTATATCACTAAAAGTTATTAATATGCCCAAAAATATGTCATGCACCATCCTTGCGGTGTTAAAACGGGACACGAAGAGGCCTGAGTGTGTGTGTGTGTGTGTGAGAGAGAGACACTAATGACATATATTAATATATACATTTTTAAATGAAACATGCTGACCTAACGTAAATCACTGATATTGATATATATAACACGGCATACAGGTTAACGTTATTACATTTTTATAGCTCTATTTCAATTTTGTTCAACTTCCCACCTGTATTCCGATACATCCCGCTTCCCGGTATACGATTGGCCGCTCCCGTGCCGTCTCCTCTCTTTTGATTGGATGGCGCGTCACCGTGCGGATTCCTAGCCAATCCACGGTGAGGAGGCGGGGTTTGTCGAAAACAGGTAGGAGTACCGTTTTTGCGTGAAGCTTAGCTAATGATTAAGGTGTGATTTAGCGACGCTGACAGGGCTTTAATCACTGTAATCTCGGTTAATGAGCAACTTTTTTGATTGAATTAAACACCTCGGTGTTGTGTAATGAGCGAAACTGGAGCTGTGAAGTCGCTCGCACAAGACCTTTAAGCATTTCCTTCTTCTTCAAAAATATACTTTTGCTTTCTGATGGTTAAAGTCCAGAAATGTATGTTACAGAGCTAAATCTTATCATTTAAGGGCTCACAGCTTTCGGAAACATTTCCAACCCAGCTACCATGTCAAAATGAAATTAACTGGGATTTTTTTTTCCAGAAATTAACTGGGATTTTTTTTTTTTTTTTTTCAGAAATTAACTGGGATTTTTTTTTCTAGAATTTAACTGGGATTTTTTCCAGAAATTAACTGGGATTTTTCCCACCAGAAATTAACTGGGGATTTTTTCACCCAGAAAGCAACTGGGATTTTTAAAAATAGAAATTAACTGGGATTTTTTTTTAAATAGAAATTAATTGGCATTTCTTTCCAGAAATTAACAAGGAGTTTCCCAGAAAGTAACTGGAATTATTTTTACAGAGATTAACGGGGTATTTTTCCAGAAATCAACTGGGATTTTTTCTTCTAGAAATTAACTGGCATTTTATTACAGAAATTAACTGGGATTTTCCCAGAAATTAACTCGGAGTTTTTCAGAAATTAATTGGGATTTTTTTTTCGAGAAATTAACTGGGATTTTTTTTCCCAGAAATTAAGTCGGATTTTTTTCCTAGAAATTAACTGGGATTTTTTCACCCAGAAACTAACTGGGATTTTTCTCACCAGAAATTAACTGGGATTTTTTCACCCAGAAAGCAACTGGGATTTTTTTTTCCTAGAAATTAACTGGGATTTTTTCCCCCCAGAAATTAACTGGGATTATTTCCAGAAATTAACTGAGGCATTGGTGGCTCAGTGGTAGGTTTCTCACCTATCATGCGAAAGGCCCGGGTTCGTTTCCCCAAGCCCCCCCCCTGGATGCAGTGCCGGTCCCAACCCCTGGAAAAATGGGAGGGTTGCGTCAGGAAGGGCATCCGGCGTAAAACATTTGCCAAGTTGATGTGCGGACCAGTTGGTCCGCTGTGGCGACCCCGAACAGGGAGCAGCCGAAAGCAACTTCATTTCCAGAAATTAACTGGGATTTTTTTCCAGAAATTAACTGGGGTTTTTTAAAAATAGAAATTAACTGGCATTTCTTTCCAGAAATTAACTGGGATTTTTTTAAAATAGAAATTAACTGGCATTTCTTTCCAGAAATTAACAGGGAGTTTCCCAGAAAGTAACTGGAATTATTTTTTCTAGAAATTAACTGGGATTTTTCCAGAAATCAACTGGGATTTTTTTTATTCTAGAAATTAACTGGGATTATTTTTATAGAGATTAACTGGTATTTTTCCAGAAATTAACTGGGACTTTGTCCCCCAGAAATCAACTGGGATTTTTTTCCCTAGAAATTAACTGGGATTTTCCCAGAAATTAACTGGGATTTTTTTAATTTTTTTTTTCCCGAAATTAACTGGAATTTTTTTTCTAGAAATTAACTGGGATTTTTTCCCTCAGAAATTAACGGATTTTTTTTTTTTTTCAGAAATTCACTGGGATTTTTTAAAATAGAAATTAACTGGAATTTTGTTCCAGACATTAACAGGGATTTTCCCAGAACGTAACTGGGATTATTTTCATAGAAATCAGATGGTATTTTTCCAGAAATCAACTGGTATTTCTTTCCAGAAATCAACTGGTATTTTTTTTCCAGAAATCAACTGGGATATTAAACAGCAGGTTTCTCTTCTTTTCACGGTGGTGCTCACACATTTCTAACACTCGGATGTTATCCTCTCCTTTTGGTCTGTCCTTGTTCGTTTTATTCTACATCAGAAGCCCTGTTGTCTGCACCTGTACCTTACCTTCTGTTGAAATGGACTTGATTTGCTGGAAAGCTAGGGTAATTTAGGGCAAAAACCATGCCCCTGGCAACCCTGTTGGCATATGCAACCATTTGCATTGCATTTATTACCATTCATTTATGCTCCTGATTTACTGTTCAGTTCAGTTGTGTAATTTAGCATTAGGTTTAGCATTTAGCATCACAGACTAAAGAAAGGAGTCTCCAGTGTCAGTGCTTTGTTAAAGAGTTAGGACAGACGGTTAACCGTTTCTCACTATCATGATAAGCTTTACTTGTTTGTCTGTCTGTCTGTCTGTCTGTCTGCTATAACGTGAGTGAGAACGGGAACTGACTAACAAACTCAACATGGGGTTTTTTTTCTTCGATAAACGTATTTTCTTAAAGGAAAATAATCAGCTAGAGGGTGCTAAAAGCAATGCACTCCATCTCACAACACACTCGTGTCCATTACTTTTCTATAACAGCAAACCTTGACTGTTTTAATGTCTAATAAGAGACCATGGCTTGCATATTGTGAGTTATTAAGGGTATGTGTATTTATGAAAGAGTGGTTATTACATTTGAGTAATGACACAGAGACAAGAGAAGTACATTTTGGTCTTGACAGATGATCGAGAAGATGTTTGAAGCCAAGCTGTCAGAGTTGGTGTTGATGATGGTGTGTGTCATTCACAGCTGGGGCATGGCGGTCAACGTGTATTCTACCTCAATCACCCAGGAGACTATGAGCAGGCATGACATCACGGCCTGGGTCAACGATCTGCTCAGTCTAAACTACACGAAAGTGGAGCAGCTCTCTTCAGGTAAACTCGGCTGGATCTTATGGGAATCTGACCTAGGCATAAAAACATTAGCTCCAGGTTTTGTTGCCCGGGAAACCTCTCTGATGAGGGTAAAAATAGTCTGCTAACATGAAATAAGGAAAGTTGGGCAATGTTTCTGTCTCGATGCGTGTAAACCTGAAGAAATGCGCACTTTGTGTTTTCTCCCTAACATGACAAGTTCCATTTTTTTATATTAGAGGAAAAAAATAAAGGCTGGATTTTCATAGCTGCTGTAAACAAAGTGATAACAGGAACTACTTTGTTTTACAACGTTAAATGTAACTATAAACGTGAGAATTTGTGAGAAAATTACAGGTGTATAAAAGAAATAAAACATTAGAGCCATGACTTGAATTAACTTGTTTTTGGAGTGCCTTAATTATCTCATTCCTGTGCTTTAATTATCTAATTCCTCTAATGATCTCATTCCTGTGCTTTAATGATCTAATTCCTCTAATTATCTCATTCCTGTTCTTTAATTATCTCATTCCTGTGCTTTAATTATCTCATTCATGTTTGGTAATGATCTCATTCCTGTTCTTTAATTATCTCATTCCTCTAATTAGTTTATTCCTTTTTTTTTAATTTCTCATTCCTCTAATTATCTCATTCCTTTTGTAATGATCTCATTCCTTTTTTTAATTATCTCATTCCTCTAATTATTTTAATTTTCTTTTTAATGATCTAATTCCTCTAATTATCTCATTCCTGTTTTTTTTTAATTTTTTATCTCATTCCTCTTTTTCTCATTCCTGTGCTTTAATTATCTCATTCATGTTTGGTAATGATCTCATTCCTCTAATTATCTCATTCCTGTGCTTTAATTATCTAATTCCTCTAATTATCTCATTCCTCTAATTATCTCATTCCTCTAATTATCTCATTTCTCTAATTCTCATTCCTCTAATTATCTCATTCCTGTTCTTTAATTATCTCATTCCTCTAATTATCTCATTCCTCTAATTATCTAATTCCTCTAATTATCTCATTCCTGTTCTTTAATTATCTCATTCCTCTAATTATCTCATTCCTCTAATATCTCATTCCTGTTCTTTAATTATTTAATTCCTCTAATTAGCTTATCCCTGTTTGTTAATTATCTCAGTCCTCTAATTATCTCATTCCTCTAATTAGTTTATTCCTGTTTGTTAATGATCTCATTCCTCTAATTATCTCATTCCTGTTTGTTAATGATCTCATTCCTCTATCTCATTCCTGTACTTTAATTCTCATTCCTCTAATTATCTCATTCCTGTTCTTTAATTATCTCATTCATGTTTGGTAATGATCTCATTCCTCTAATTATCTCATTCCTGTGCTTTAATTATCTAATTCCTCTAATTATCTCATTCCTCTAATTACCTCATTCCTCTAATTATCTCTTTTCTCTAATTATCTAATTCCTCTAGTTATCTCATTCCTGTTCTTTAATTATCTAATTTCTCTAATTATCTCATTCCTCTAATTATCTCATTCCTGTTCTTTAATTATTTCATTCCTCTAATTAGCTTATCCCTGTTTGTTAATTATCTCAGTCCTCTAATTATCTCATTCCTCTAATTATCTCATTCCTGTGCTTTAATTATCTCATTCCTCTAATTAGTTTATTCCTGTTTGTTAATGATCTCATTCCTCTAATTATCTCATTCCTGTTTGTTAATGATCTCATTCCTCTATCTCATTCCTGTACTTTAATTCTCATTCCTCTAATTATCTCATTCCTGTTCTTTAATTATCTCATTCATGTTTGGTAATGATCTCATTCCTCTAATTATCTCATTCCTGTGCTCTAATTATCTAATTCCTCTAATTATCTAATTCCTCTAATTATCTCATTCCTCTAATTATCTAATTTCTCTAATTATCTAATTCCTCTAGTTATCTCATTCCTGTTCTTTAATTATCTAATTCCTCTAGTTATCTCATTCCTGTTCTTTAATTATCTAATTCCTCTAATTATCTCATTCCTCTAATTATCTCATTCCTCTAATTATCTCATTCCTGTTCTTTAATTATCTCATTCCTCTAATTATCTCATTCCTGTTCTTTAATTATTTCATTCCTCTAATTAGCTTATCCCTGTTTGTTAATTATCTCAGTCCTCTAATTATCTCATTCCTCTAATTATCTCATTCCTGTTCTTTAATAATCTCATTCCTCTAATGATCACATTCATGTTCTTTACTTCTCATTCCTGTTGTTTTTTTTTATCTCTTTCCCATCCCTTAATGATCTTGTTCTTATGCCTTAACTACCTTCCAGTACTTTACTCATCTCATTGAAGTATGCCTCAACTATTTTATTCCCATAAATTGATGTTTTTGTTTTTATTATATTATGGCCAAAACATAATTGTCTCCTTATCAGAAAATAATCAACTTAAATGTAGAAACAGAAAATCTGAAAATATGTTGTTTATTTTTCCATAACAGCCTGACTCACAGTGTTTTATTCCTCATTGACTAATATGCTATATTCCACTGATATAACATTCTCCTTCTGAATGGTTTCCCTGTTGCAGGAGCTGCTTACTGCCAGTTCATGGATATGCTTTTCCCCGGCTGCATCAGTCTTAAGAAGGTCAAGTTCCAAGCCAAGCTGGAGCACGAGTACATTCACAACTTTAAACTTCTTCAAGCCTCCTTCAAGAGGATGAATGTGGACAAGGTGAGGGAACGAGACAGCGTACGGATGAACGAAGGATAAATAATAAGAAATAAGAATAAGACAGTGTGGGTGCGTGGAGATTTAGTGAAACTGTCTTACTTGCAGATAATTCCAGTAGAGAAGCTCGTCAAGGGTCGATTTCAGGACAACCTGGATTTCATCCAGTGGTTCAAAAAGTTCTTCGACGCCAACTATGATGGTAAGGAGTACGACCCCGTGGAGGCGCGACAGGGCCAGGACGCCATTCCTCCTCCTGACCCCGGGGAGCAGATCTTTAACCTGCCTAAGAAGTCAGCCCATGCAGCCAGCTCTCCTACGGCAGGTCAGTCTTCACACCCGGCTCACTTGTTAACGATTACTGGTTAATTAACCAACTAACCGCTGCAGATGTTCTACCAGAAACGATCTCCAGGTCTCTACTAAGTTCAAATCCTGACTGCTAGTCATTGACTTACTGCATGTAGTAATTCATGAGGTGAAGACTAACAGTGCCATCTGCTAACTTTTATACCAACCATGTGACCCAGGGGCTACTAGATCATCGAGTTCGACCCCCAAATCCTCCACGTCAACCTCGCGACCCTCCTCTGCCAAAAAGGGCCCTGTAACGACAGCAGCAATCCCGGCCAAGGGCGAGAAGGAGCTGGAGGCTCAAGTAGCACAGCTTAACGAACAGGTTCACACCAGCTACCCTGTTGACTAATAATACTGTCATGTTCAACAGTAAAACAGTTGCCTAAATTCACTAACTAATTATCTGACTGTGAGGAATAAAACACTTCTGGGTGTGTGATTAGAGGAAATCCATCAACAGTTCAAAGTCCTGGAGTGTTTGGATTTCTCTTATACCACAGCGGGTTTGACACCTCGCGCTTTTTAACCCGTTTGTAGTTCAGTCTCATATTAAATCAGTGAGTATAGCATAGGAACGGTATAAAACGCTCGAGAGCATGCTTTCATAGGACAATAATCAGCGACTGTGTGGTGTGATGCAAGCCAAACAAGAGACACTGTTGATTATTTGACCAATAACAGCATGCCTTCCAAGTGTTTTATTCCTCTTACACCTCAGCAGTTTACCTAAACACAATTTTTGCTTATTAAAGAACACATAATTTTTTTTTATCCATTTCTAGTTATATTTAACGTTGTGGAACGTCCATGCTGCATCCTGTTATTAACTGTGTTGCGATAACGCAATATAATTATATTAATATAGAAAACGTCACGCTATCAGCCGAGCTGCTGTTGCAGAAAACAAATCAATTCTTTCCGACCAATCAGAATTCCCTAACGCTGTGGTATAAATAGTTAATAGCATTATTTATTTAAGCTGCCTTTAGCTTTGGTTGTTGTAACTCCACCACTCATTTCCTCTTCTCCACTCTGTAACGTAGATGAACACATTAAAGTTGGCGCTGGAGGGGGCGGAGAAAGAGCGGGACTACTACTTTGGGAAGCTGAGGGAGGTGGAGCTGCTGTGCCAGGAGCAGGGTCAGGATAACGGACCGTTCGTGGAAAGAATTATGGAAGTGCTGTACTCTACAGACGAACAGGTCTGTTCTCTCTCTGTGTCTCTCTCTCTATCTTTAACTCTTCCTCTTGCCTCGCCTTGTCTCTCTCTGTCTCTCTCTGTCTATCTTGCTCTTGCCTCGTCTCTCTCTGTGTCTCTCTCTCTCTCTCTCTCTTCTCTCTCTGTCTCTCTCTTTCTCTCTCTCTCTTGCCTCTCTCTCTCTTGCTCTTCTCGTCTCTCTCTTGCTCTCCTTCTCTCTCTCTCTCTGCTCTCTGTTTTTCTCTCTCTCTCTCTCTCTCTCTCTCTCGCTTCTCTTTCTTTTCTCTCTCTCTCTGTCTCTCTCTCTCTATCTTTAACTCTCCCTCTCGCCTCGCCTCGTCTCTCTCTCTCTCTCTCTCTCTCTCTCTCTCTCTCTCTCTCTTGCCTCGTCTCTCTCTGTGTGTCTCTGTCTTTCTCTCTCTGTCTCTCTCTCTCAGGAACACATAAGGAGATATTTTTTTGGGGGGGGGGGGGGGGGGGGATTATAATATAATTGAGCGTGTAAACAATGTATCCGTGTGCAGCAATGTGATGAACTCTAGTGCAGATGTGTGTGTAATGTGTGTAACGTGTGTGATGTGTGTTTATTTGTCCAGGAGGCTGGAGGTGAAGGAGAACATGAGGCTCTGGCACAGGAAGTGGAAGTCCCTGACGACACACAGGATGAATATTGAACACCATCCCTGCACACACACACACACACACACACACACACACACACACACACACACACACACACACACACTCCTTTTGCCATTCGTCAGTTTTGACCTTTCTTTTCTGTTAAGATGGCACAAAAGAAAAAGTCCAGAAGCCACTTTTAAATTTGTTTTGGTAATTTTGTGAAATGAAAAATGAAATCTCGTTCCTGTACATGCCTCCATGTTAAAAACTAAATACACACACACACACACACACACACACACACTCTTTCACTACAAATGCTGAACAAAGACATTGTCCTGCCCTCCACAGTACTGTTGGTTTGATTTAGAATTTTAAACATTATGAAGGATAAACGGTTTTATTTTCATTTAATCTGCTACATTAGGACTTCTGCAGAGACGTGCACGTGACTCGCCCTCACGTGACTTGCTTATTTCTGTCCAGATTATTTTAAAGTAAAAAAAAAAAAAAAACACGGTGAAAGAGTAAGTCGATGAATTCCCTCGATTCTGACGAAGCTAATCATTCACGCTGTGCTAGAAATGGCCTAAACGCTAATGCCGAGCTAATTCCCGACTCATTAAATTAATACGTTCATATATCCTTCAGAAAAAAAACCCTGTCTTCTCACAGGTCGCTTTATGCTAGCAGTAACTCGCTCTAAGATTAAAGACATCGCTAAATTTGACGTTAAGGCGAGTAATCAGCAGCCGGTAGCACCAGTAGGACGTAAGCCTAGTTTAACAGAAACTACGTTTAAGTTTATACACTACTGAGAACAACTAACGGTTGAATCATGTAGCATAGTTTAAACCAAGTCTGATGTTTGTAACGTAAAAGCAGCAACGTGACGATTCTGTCCGAAGTGAAGAGCCAAAAAGTGCAGCAGTAATGTTGAGGATCGTTTATTTAGAACAGAAATAACCGTGATATCTGATTTCAGCGACATTTGCAAAGGAGATTTTCTCAGTTCTATGCAAATTAGCAGTGACGCAATGAAGCGAGGAAAACATGAACAATTCGCCGGAACGATTCCTTTTACGGTTCGGCGGCTCTCCGTCCACAGCTCTGTATATATTCCTAGCGCTAGGTAGAAAAATGTCAGTGTGGTGGGTTTTTTTTTTTTTTTTTTTTTTTTTTTTGTTAAATGTCTTCAGAGACGTTAGGAAGAGAAAAAGTTCTCCAGCCAGGGAAAGTTCGCTAGTTCCCTAGCTGCGGCTTGTTTTGCTAGCTTTGCTAATAGAAGCCGAAGCCTAGCACGTAAAGCAAACATCTTAGCTGTAACTATAATTCTAGCTACAGGAATTTTTCAAAAATTATGAAACAAACAAAAAAATGAATAATATAAACGATTAGAATTCTAATGATATTAATAAATAAATAATAATAGGCCACACCCACAAGTGAAAAACTACAAGTGATGCAAAGGATTTATCGCAAAAACATCCGAATGGTGCAACCGGCTGCAGGAATAAAATCTGTAATAAATATTTGCGATCATCTGCTTGCAACTTTTTCAAATTAAAAATGTATTTATTTAATTTTTTTGCGTCCACACTTCTCCGAGTCGTTTTCTTCACCACGAGCAGCTTTACGTCTCAGTCAGTTGTCGCTGTTGGATAGAAGGTTTCAGTGGATTCGGGGTTTTCTTTCGTGACACTTTCGTTTGCTTTAGAAGCCTTCCAGATGGGGAAAAAAAATAATAAAACATGGGAATAAATAAAACGTGTATATTGAAGATATTTTAATATAATTTTAAAGTCCAGGTTTTAGCAGGAGGATCTAACGGTAACAGAAACGCAGTGTTCCAGTGCATCGTATACTGTCTCATGATGATGTTGCATTCAGTTCCAGTACCGAAACTCCACGGCTCATTTATTATCGTGTACAATGAAGAGGAATGTAATGTACTGTTAATACGTATAAATAGAAAATGTTCTCTCTTTTTTTTTTTTATCTCTCTCTCTCTCTCTCTCTCTCTCTCTCTCTCTCTCTCTCTCTCTCTCTCTCTCTCTCTCTGTATCCCTCATTATGCATTCCCCCCCAAAAAACTGTGTTGCATGTTTTCATTTTATTTGTGAATAACTTGACCTGCTTTTTACATATTTAATATAAAACAAAAAAATGTTACATGTTTTTTTTTTGTATGTTTAACCTGCTATTTTAAATCACGAGAGATTTAAAATTTGCCGTAATAAAAAACAAAACAAAAAACCTGTCACTTTGAAAAGGAATCATTTGTTTTGTTTATTAAAATGTAATAATAGGAGAAGCTGACGAAAGAAAATTAAAAGTAAGAAAAAACAGTAAAAAAAATCTTCAGTGCCTAGTATCGATGGTTTATTGTTAAATACAACATTATAAATGTAAATTTAAAATTTTAATGATTTATTGATGGAATAAATTTTGTAGATTTTGTAAAATTGAGTTTCAGATTTTTAAAAGGAAAAAAAAAAGTCATTTGTCCCTATGGAAGACATTATTTATTATTTAGTTATTCATAATTATTTAATATTATATTTATAATAAAATAGAAATAACAATTTATATATATTATCTTTTAATAATTATTTTAAAATAATTATTTTTACTGTTACGAATCTTTTTTTTATTAAAAAATAAATAAAATCAGTAAATCGTATGTCCATCAAATACGTCAGTGTCTTATCCAGATGTCAGAAGTCGGACCTTTATCATTTCTGACTTCTAAATGAGGCACTGACGTATTTGATGGACATACGATTTACTGATTTTTTAAATTGCCTTAACGAATATTTTTTAAATAATTTTTTAATGTATTTTTTTTAATAATAATTATTTAAAAAAATATTCCTATTATTTACATACAATAATACAATGATAAATCATATAATCAGATAACCCAAATATTTGTAGTATATTTTATTTTCCTAATAAAGCAATGTATTTATTTGCTGAATTTTTGTTTGTTTGTTTGTTTGTTTGTTAAAGGATCTACGCGTCTTTCTGTGCGTGTTGTTGTAGTTGTAGTTCACTCACCGGCCGCTAGGTGTCAGTGTCGTGAGTCTGTTCCACTGATATGAACCGCAGAGGAAGTGACTGTTCGCTCAGCCCGGGAAAACAACTTCATACGGATTCTCCTTAAACCCTGCTAGCATGTGGCTAACCAGCGAACTCCACAGCGGCGAAGCCAACACCGTTCAACAAAAACATTAAAACAAACGAACCGCAATATTCATTCACGCCATAAATTAACGCGCAATGCCTTCATTTTCAAAGGTAAGTATTTATACGAATGTTTAAAGTTAATACATTTAATAACACAACACTGAGCGTGGCGCTTGTTACGGGAAAATAACCAATGTTGTGCTGAAGCGCGGTCACTGTAACCACGCAGAGGTTCATTATTATACCATAACTTTTACTTTTTGTTGAAGAAGGACAAAGTTACTCAGTAAACCATCGGAACGAGATAAGTCGAGACTTTGAGGGAAAGAAATAACTGCGAGAACGAGATGATTAAATCCGAGGCAGTGACGTCATGCGTGCGTAACGAGATAATTGAGCGAGATGATTATTTTGTAGCCATGTCTTAGTAATGTGAAGGAATGAGATCGTCATTCTCACCCTCATTTGGGTGACACTGGACAGTAAATAATGTAAATGTAAATAGTGTCCTTTCTACAACAGCAACCAAGGGCCCATGAGGAACTATTAGGACAGTGTAGTTTCTGAGGTCGTTATAGACACTAATTCCTTGCTGTCAAAGCTGACAGATGTAACAGCAGATCTGTGATGGTCCAAGTGGCTCTGTCCACGGCTGTCTCCTGGTCACAGGCTGTCCACACAGATCCATCCACAGCATCAGTGACCACCGCCAAGTGACGAGCCAGTGGTCACGCTGGAAACTCTGAACACTGGGAGCTCGGGAGTGGGACGTATAACTCGATAGAGAAAGAGCGAGAGAGAGAGAGAGAGAACGATATTAAGTATGCTTGTGATCATGTGATGTTTAAAGACAATGTAGATTATGTGTAAAGTGCAGGCAGGGACTCCGGCAGAACTAGCTATGACGGCATAACTGAAAGGGAGAGCCAGAAGGTCACAGACATGAAGGTTTTCCAGGATATAAAGCGTCCAAACACTTCACAGTCAGCAAACCTGAGTGACTTGAGAGACTGGTGAGGCGACAGCATCCAAACATCCCAGTACACCAAACACTCTATGCCCATGAACCTTCCAGATCTACTCCTTTACCTAAGAAAAACTATACATTAAAGGCTTGACTAAACAAATGTGTCTTCAGCCTAGACTTAAACACTGAGACTGTGTCTGAATCCTGAACACTGATTGGAAAACTGTTCCATAACTGTGGGGCTTTGTAAGAAAAAGCTCCGCCCCATGCTGTAGCCTTTGCTACTTGAGGTACTACCAAATAACTGCACCTTTTGATCAGAGTAGGCGTGGCGGATCATAAACAACCAAAAGATCGCTCAGGTACTGTGGCGCGTAGCCATTTAGTGCTTTATAGGTCAGTAACAGTATTTTATAATCAATGCGAAATTAGACTGGGAGCCAGTGTAGTGTGGCTAAGACAGGAGTGATGTGTTCATATCTTCTGGTTCTAGTTAGGACTCTAACTGCTGCATACTGGACTAACTGGAACTTATTCATGCTCCTACTGGAACATCCAGATAGTAAGGCATTACAGTAATCCAACCTAGAGGTAACAAAAGCATGAACTAGTTTTTCAGCATCATGAAGTGACATATTTCTTTTCTTAGCAATATTTCTAATATGAAAGAAGGCTACTCTAGTGATATTATCTACATGAGCTTCAAACAAAAGACAAGAGTCAATAATCACACCAAGGTCTTTTACTGCTGTATGAGATGAAACAGAAAGACCATCCACAGTTACTCTGTAATCAGAAAGCTTACTTCTAGCTGAATGTGGTCCTAGTACAAGCACCTCTGTCTTGTCAGAGTTAAGCAGGAGGAAGTTAGTGACCGTCCACTGTCTAATGTCCTTTACACATTCTTCAATCTTAATAATCTGGTGTCTCTCATCTGACGTAGCTGAAACATATAGCTGTGTGTCATCCGCAAAACAGTGGAAGCTAATACCATGTTTATGAATGATTGCACCAAGGGGTAGCATATATAAGGAGAAAAGCAGTGGGCCTAAGACAGAACCTTGTGGAACACCAAACATAACCTTAATATGCATAGAGAAGTCACCATCTAGATCTACACACTGATAATGATCCGTCAGATAAGACCTGAGCCAGGAGAGGGCTGTTCCTTTAACACCAACAACATGTTCTAGCCTATCAAGTAGAATAGTGTGGTCAATGGTGTCAAAAGCTGCACTGAGATCGAGTAACACCAGTATAGAGATGCAACCCTGATCAGAAGCCAGTAACAGGTCATTTACAACTTTAACCAGTGCTGTCTCTGTGCTATGATGAGCCCTAAATCCTGACTGATACGTTTCATGAATGTTATTCCTATGTAGGTCTGAACATAACTGCTGTGCTACAGCCTTTTCTAGGATCTTGGAGATAAAGGGCAGGTTTGATATTGACCTATGGTTGGACAGCAGACGGGTCGAGGTCAGGTTTTTTAATCAGGGGTTTGATAACTGCTAGCTTAAATGACTTAGGCACATAGCCAGTGCTAAGGGAAGAATTTATAATTTTTAGAAGAGGTTCGGTTGCTACTGGTAATATCTGCTTAAGGAAAGACGTGGGTAGAGGAAATAGAATGCAGGGTGAAAGTTTTGAAGATGAAATTAGGGAAACTAGATCAGGCTCTTAAGGGGAGTAAGGCATGATAAGCTCTGATCAGAAATAGTTATATTATCTAAAGGATTATCTATCGAATAATTTGGTTTTAAATGAATAGGCTGAATTTTTTGCCTGATATTATCAATCTTTCCATTGAAAAAATTAATAAAGTCATTGCTGCTGCATAAAGAAGGTGTGCGCTTTTCTACAGTGGTTTTACTCCTAGTTAGTTTTGCTGCAGTACTAAATAAAAATTTAGGATTGTTTTTGTTATCTTGGATTAGGGCAGAGACGTACACTGATCTAGCAGCACTAAGAGAGTTCTTGTAGCTCAGAAGGCTTTCCTTCTACTCTACCTGAAATATTGCCAATTTAGTTTGACGCCATTTACGCTCTAGTTTCCTAGCTGATTGTTTTAATCCAGAGTGTGACCTCCATTATGAGTGGGTCCTATTACATTTTGACTAACACCTACTGAATCTAAGATGGATACAACTGCTGTTCTTAGAGTGTCTTCTGACTTATCAAAATGAAGTTATGGACACGGCTTTCTAATATGGAAGAATGAGGTAATTGTGTGTTCATTGAAATGTGTGAGACTGAGATCGGTAACAAGATAACTCATTTTATGGATGGAATTAATGAGGATATGAAGCTAGTGGGTGCAAGTGTTGAGGATGCAGAAGATCGGGATAGGTGGAGAGAGATGATTCGCTGTGGAGACTCCTGAAGGGAAAAGCCGAAAGAGGAAGAGAAGATTTCTAACCATGACTTTGTAACACGAGGGACCAAAATAATAAATTCATAGGAATGAGATATTGAAGTTAGTGACATTTGAAAACAAGATCATTGGGTCGATTAGTATATGTAAGGGCATGAGGACAAGATCATTTGTGGCCATAGCTTCGTAACTTGAGGGATCCTGATAACTGGGATGTGATCATCGCTTTGAGGGGAAGGAGATGGCTATGGGTTGGTCCTGTGAGAAAATGAGATGATAAAGTTGCTGACAAGAAGATGATAAAGTTACGGTCAATGTTTAGCATCGTGAGGTAAAGGAGATAATCAAGAACATCATCTCCTTCTCATGACATCATGATCTCATGCTAATGACATCATCTCATTTTCATGACATCTTATTTTTATGACATCATTATCTCGTTCTCGTGACATCATATCGTTTTCATGACATCTCATTTTCATGACATCATCTCATTTTTATGACATCATCTCGTTTTCATGACATCTCATGCTAATGACGACATTATCTCATTTTCATGACATCTTATTTTTATGACATCATTATATCATTTATCTTATGACATCATCATATCATTGTCATGACATCATCTCGTTCTCATGACCATCTCATGCTAATGACATCATCTCATGCTAATGACATCATATCATGTTCATGACATCATCTCATTTATCTCATGACATCATCGTCTCGTTCTCATAACGTTGTTATTTTATTTCTATGCCATGTCCCTGCAATATTTCTTGTTCTTTATGCTCTCTTGTTGCTATAGAAACGGTAACATACTAGAAGGAGCGTATGCGTACAAACCTGTCAGAGCTTCCGTTATAGAAAACGAATCGATGCCTTCTGACCAATCAGAGTCGAGGATTCTGCGGCGCAGTGGTATCAGTATATGTAGAACTCTGGAGACTTTTGCGTTACGCGTCATCGTCTTTCTCCTCCGTGGTGTTTCTTCATCCGGTCGGAATCGATTGAGCTTTACTCACGAGTCGTGTGTTCTCCACAGCGCAAGAGGAACACGAGGGACATGAGGTGTGTGTTGTTTCCAGAGGACGTCGGGGACACGTTCGTCAGGAGGGGAACCTGCCAGACGCCCAAAGCGGTGAAGTTGTCATGGGAGAGATGCGGAGACAGCTTCCTGGACACGCCTGTGATGGAGGTGTGGCCTGAGGAATACACTCACCATGTATATGTCCCATTCCCTTATATTTATTTATTCTTATTTTTTTTCTTTCAGAAATGCAGTGCTGCAAGACGGACAAGCCGGGCAGTGCAACAGCTGGTTCAGACATCCACATCTGGTAACGTATCAAGAGAAGCACCGAAAGATCATGATTAGACTTTAAAGTGTATTCTCTTTCTTTCTTTCTTTCTTTCTTTCTTTCTTTCTTTCTTTCTTTCTTTCTTTTCTTTTTTCTTTTCTTTTCTTTCTTTCTCTTTTTTGTTTCTTTCTCTCTTCTTTTTTTTTCTTTTTCTTGATTTCTTTCTTTCTTTCTTTCTTTCTTTTTTGTTTCTTTCTCTCTTTCTTTTTTCTTTTCCTTTCTTTCTTTGTATCTTTCTTTTCTTTCTTTTCTTTTCTTTTCTTTTCTTTTTTTTCCCTTTCTTTTCTTTTGAACACCGTAACATCTCAAGAGATCAGTGATTTTTTGGAAGGAGTTAACAAAAAAATGACACTTTGCTGTGTTGTGAGGAGTTGAACACTTTTTGCTTCATCACACCACTCTGTACACTCTATCTGTGTAGTGAGGCCGGTCCCAGGGGATGAGGATCCTGTCCACATCGCCTGGACGTCGAGTGAGGACGAGGAGTCTGAAGAAGAACGCCAGCTCCAGCATCCACTTGCTATCACCAAGGCTGCACGAAGATCCAGACCAGAGGTCAGCGCGTCCGGCAGATACGGCCGCTTCCTCAGCACCGGCGGAGGTGATCTTAAGTGGTTTTAAAGCCTGGATATATTTACTGATCAGAAATACACTATATTGCCAAAAGTTTTGGGACACCCCTCCAAATCATTGAATTCTGGTGTTGTTTATCAGGAATTGGGCTCGGCCCATTAGTTCCAGTGAAAGGAACTCTTAATGCTTCAGCATACCAAGACATTTTGGACAATTTCATGCTCCCAACTTTGTGGGAACAGTTTGGGGATGACCCCTTCCTGTTCCAACATGACTGCACACCAGTGCACAAAGCAAGGTCCATAAAGACATGGATGAGCGAGTTTGCTGTGGAGGAACTTCACAGAGTCCTGACCTCAACCCCATAGAACACCTTTGGGATGAATTACATCAGTGCCTGACCTCACAAATGCGCTTCTAGAGGAACGGTCAAAAATACATAAACATACTCCTAAACCTTGTGGAAAGTCTTCCCAGAAGAGCTGTTCTAGCTGCAAAGTGCGGGCCAACTCCATATTACATTGATGTGCATGTAAAGGCAGACGTCCCAAAACTTTTGGCAATATAGTGTATCATAAACAGGTGAATACAGTGTCAGCGGTCATGCAGTGGGATATGTTAGGCAACAGTCTTACACACCTGCACCTGAATACTAGGCCTGTGGTTTCAATCGTATGTGTGTTGACATTGGGGGTGGGGGGTGGGGGGGGGTTTGGGGGGGCTTTCCTGGATCGAGTCTCCAGTGTTAGATCTTCGCATCAGTCATAAATCCTGACCAGACTTGTCACTTTCTGGCACGCGCACACGTTGAGCAGGTTACCGACGCAATCCGATCTGATTATTCCGTTATTATGTGGTTGTTTATAGAGACAGACGAGCTTCCCACCATCGATTCGGAAAGCGAGCACGAGGACCTTTCTACGTCAAACGAGCAGATTTCGCTGGTGAGTTCAAACGTATCGAGACACAACACAACACTGTCGAATGAATCCAGAAGCCCCAGGAGCAACTGGAAGCATTTTTTGGGTTTAAGCAAAGCAAAATGAATGAAATAATTCTGTGCATTTGTCTCTTAGGGCTGTGCAATGGGATGATGATTATTATATCAGTATTGTGATAAATGATGCCACATAATACTTAAATATAGACTCTTTTTTTAATTGTTTTTGTGGTTCAAATCAGCTGATTTGGTGTTAACATTTTACACATTTTTAAGTCTTTAAAGGTTAACGTTTTCACAGGAAAAACATTTTTATTTCTCTTCAGGGTTAGTTTATTATTTTTTTAGACTTCAAAATAGCATTTAAATCTTGAAATTATATCCTTAAATTAATTATATTCTTAAATCCTTAAATTAAATTATTATATATTAATAAATTTTAAAAAAAATTTTTTCAAACATAGTAAAAAAGATCATATATTAATAATTATTTATTAAATTAAATATATATATAGGGGGGCCCGGTGGCTTAGTGGTTAGCATGTTTGCCTCACACCTCCAGGGATTGGAGGTTTGAGTCCCGCCTCCACCATATGTGTGTGTGGAGTTTGCATGTTCTGCCCCGTACTCCGGTTTCCTCCGGGTACTCCGGTTTCCTCCCCCGGTCCAAAGACATGCATGGTAGGTTGATTGGCATCTCTAAATTGTCCGTAGTGTGTGATTGCATGAGTGAATGAGAGTGTGTGTGTGCCCTGTGATGGGTTGGCACTCCGTCCAGTGTATCCTGCCTTGATGCCCGATGACGCCTGAGATAGGCACAGGCTCCCCGTGACCCGAGAATAAATCGGATAAGCGGTAGACAATGAATATATATATATATATAAAAAATTTTAAACTGGCAAGAAAAAGTTTGGAAACACCAAAAAGGTATTATTTTATGTTTACACTGAAACGTAAAAAAAAAAAAAAAAACACCAAACATGTTCATCATTCATCTGTAACAATTTAATTTTTTTAAAGATTACCGCTATACAAATAAATTGAATTTAATTAAAATAAGTTTAAATCCAGTCAGCCAATCGGCTGAGTTGATATTTCCTCCATAGAGAGAGTGACCGCTTATTTTCAGCGTAAATAAGAATTAAAAATGACCGAACATGAACAGCTTTCCTTAGAAACTCATCCGTCTATAGTTATCTTGAGAAAGGAGGTTGATTCAGACAAGACGTTAAGGATTAGTTTCAAAGGTGTACACTGTGGTCTCCAGAGACGTGCTGCAACTGGATCCGTTCAGGACAGAAGATACAGTAGAAGGCCCGAGTGCACATCTGCCCCAGAAGACAAGAACTCCTTGAGAAAGAGACGCCTCACTGCTCCTGAACTGGCTGCAATGCCGAATAAATCAAGAGAGAAAGCAATGTGCAGAAACTCGGATCAGCTGCCAAGAAATAAAACCCTACTAAGGTTGGCAAGTCGGAAGGAAGAAAAGTTAGCATTGGGCCAAGATGCAGAAAGTGGAGTTTAGATGACTGAACAAGTCTTGTGGACTGGACCATATCTATCGGAATATCTGATCAGTAGGATCGGAAAAACAGATCACAGTTTGGTCAGGTAGTTATTGCTGCAAAGAGGTGTTTCTTTGTTGATCTTCCTTCCTTTCCTTTCTCCCACCCCCTTCCCTCCCTCCCTCCTTCCCTCCCTCTCTCCTTCATTCCTTCTTCTTTCCTTCCTTCCTCTATCCCTCCCTTCATTCCTCCGTACTTCCCTCTTTCCTTCCTTCCTTCCTTCCCTCCCTCCTCCCTCCCTTCCTTCTTTTCTTTTTTCTTCCTTCTCTCCCTCCCTTCTCTCTTTCTTTTTTCTTCCTTCTCTCCCTCCCTTCCCTCTTTCCTCTCTTCCTTCCTTCCTTCCTCCTTCCTTCCTTCCTTCCTTCTCCCTCCCTCCCTCCCTCCCTTCCTTCCTTCTTTTCTTCCTTCTCTCCTCCCTTCCCTCTTTCTTTTTTCTTCCTTCTCTCCCTCCCTTCCCTCTTTCCTCCCTTCCTTCCTTCCTTCCTTCCTTCCTTCCTTCCTTCCTTCCTTCCTTCCCTTCCTTCCTTCCCTCCCTCCCTCCATTCCTCCCTTCCTTCCTTCTTTTCTTCCTTCTCTCCCTCCCTTCCCTCTTTTCTTTTTTCTTCTTTTCTCCTCCCTTCCCTCTTCCCCCCCCCCTCCTTCCTTCCTTCCCTCCGTCCGTCCTTCCATCCTCCCTCCCTTCCACCCCTCCGTCCTCCTCCCTTCCACCCTTCTGTCCTCCCTCCCTCTCTCCCTTCCTTTCCTCACTGCCTCCCTCCCTTCGTTCATTCATTCTTTCCTCCCTTCGTTCCTTCTTTCTTTCCTTCCTTCCCTCTCTCCCTCCATTCCTTCGTCCCTCCCTCCCTTCCCTCTTTCCTTCCTTCCTTCTTTTCTTTTTTCTTCCTTCTCTCCCTCCCTTCTCTCTTTTCTTTTTTCTTCCTTCTCTCCCTCCCTTCCCTCTTTTCTTTTTTCTCCTTTTCTCCCTCCCTTCCCTCTTCCCCCCCCCTTCCTTCCTTCCTTCCCTCCGTCCGTCCTTCCATCCTCCCTCCCTTCCACCCCTCCGTCCTCCCTCCCTTCCACCCTTCTGTCCTCCCTCCCTCTCTCCCTTCCTTTCCTCACTGCCTCCCTCCCTTCGTTCATTCATTCTTTCCTCCCTTCGTTCCTTCTTTCTTTCCTTCCTTCCCTCTCTCCCTCCATTCCTTCGTCCCTCCCTCCCTTCCCTCTTTCCTTCCTTCCTTCTTTTCTTTTTTCTTCCTTCTCTCCCTCCCTTCTCTCTTTTCTTTTTTCTTCCTTCTCTCCCTCCCTTCCCTCTTTCCTCTCTTCCTTCCTTCCTTCCTTCCTTCCTTCCTTCCTTCCCTTCCTTCCTTCCCTCCCTCCCTCCCTCCCTCCCTTCCTTCCTTCTTTTCTTCCTTCTCTCCCTCCCTTCCCTCTTTTCTTTTTCTTCCTTCTCTCCCTCCCTTCCCTCTCCTCCCCTTCTTCCTTCCTCTTCCTCCTTCCTTCCTTCCTTCCTTCCTTCCTTCCTTCCTTCCCTTCCTTCCTTCCCTCCCTCCTCCCTCCATTCCTCCCTTCCTTCCTTCTTTTCTTCCTTCTCTCCCTCCCTTCCCTCTTTTCTTTTTTCTTCCTTTTCTCCCTCCCTTCCCTCTTCCCCCCCCCTTCCTTCCTTCCTTCCCTCCGTCCGTCCTTCCATCCTCCCTCCCTTCCACCCCTCCGTCCTCCCTCCCTTCCACCCTTCTGTCCTCCCTCCCTCTCTCCCTTCCTTTCCTCACTGCCTCCCTCCCTTCGTTCATTCATTCTTTCCTCCCTTCGTTCCTTCTTTCTTTCCTTCCTTCCCTCTCTCCCTCCATTCCTTCGTCCCTCCCTCCCTTCCCTCTTTCCTTCCTTCCTTCTTTTCTTTTTTCTTTCTTCTCTCCCTCCCTTCCCTCTTTCCTTCCTGCCCTCCCTTCTTTCTTTCCTTTTCCTTCTTTCCTTCCCTCCCTCCCTCCCTTCTTTCCTTCCCTCCCTCCCTTCTTTCTTTCCTTTTTTCCTTCTTTCCTTCCTTCCCTCACTTCTTTCTTTCCTTTTTTACTTCCTTTTTTCTTTCCTTCTTCCCTCCATCCGTTTCTTCTTTCTTTCTGAAAGTAAAATTTAACATGCAAATCTGATTTGTCCATTATTCTGTGCTCGAATAAAACAAAAAAACAATAAGAAAAATACGCGTGTAGGTGTATAGTCATGTATTTTAGAACGTCTTTCGTTTCTTTAATGATTTAGTTGGTGTTTTTGGCCATAGTCTCTATCAGAAAGAGAGCCCTATTGTCCGTATCGATTTCAACACAGTGACATTCTTATTCCTTCGCATGTCCAGTCTTGTTACAGTAGTTGAGGTCAGAGCTCAGGGGGTCAGGGGAGATCCCCTGGAGCAGCTCATCAGTAACCCGGAGCCTTTACCCACTGATTCATCACTAGATAATGCGAGATTTGGATGAGGATGTGGATTTTCACAGAACTAAATGAGAAACCTGGCACAAACAGTGAGGATTTGTAAATGGAAAGCATCTGATGTTGCAGAAGTATTTTCTCAAATCTCTGCTGGATTCAACTTCGCTGGAAAAATCGCAGCATTCCTGATGACATGAGCTGTTTCACTGCACCACATGGAGCCGAAAGCAGGGGGCGTTGCGGTCCCTTTATAAACAATCCTTCATTTAGTCATTGTCATTTATTCATAATCAGAAAGCACTTGGTCAGGATGTGGATCCGGAGCTTTTTCTGGGAATACTAGGAATGAAGCGGGAAAATAAATAACAAAATTAATTAATATTGTTTTAATATTAAGAATTGGTCATATTAATTATTTAGAATGGATATAAATATGTAAATATTAATTCTAATTATTAATAATAACAATAATAGTAATAATTCTTTTAAAAAAAAAACACGTTTTGACGATACTTTATTTTAATAGCCCATTTTTAGCTCTTATATAACCTTCCTTCCTTCCTTTGTCTTGACTAAGCGATTTTATCCTGCTCTGGCTCACAGTGGTTGTGGATTGATCCCGGGAACGCTGGGTCAGGAATACACCCTGAATACTCGCATTCGTACTCAAGGGTCAGTTCATCATATCCAGCCCATTCACTGGCATGTTGATGAACCCCAAGCGGACACACAGGTAGAACATGTGACGCTCCAGAGAGGCAGTAACCCGAGCTCAGCACTGAACAGAGTTGCTAGTAGATGGGATTGGATTACCTTGTTCCACTCCAGCTGGAGGTGATGGGTGTGGTGATTTGAATATCCAGGTATCTGAACCGTCGGATTCAGTTAGTTCATATGATATTCAAATAGTCTCGAAACTGTGATATCTCTGGTCCTGTTTACCAGAATATAAATCATACAGTCATGCAGTCAGACGGCAGCATCACGATCATGCAGCTACAGAACAAGAGCATCGCTGTAATGTTCACATCAGACATCAGAACATCCTCGGAAGCTTCCAGTCTGACCATTAACCCAAGCTCTTCATCTCTACCTGCCACGTGGCTGATTGGACTCCTACAAAACACTCGCTCTGAACTCATCATCTCAGCTGGTCCAGATTGCTGAAATATAAACAAGTAATTAATCGCGAGTTTAAAAACTTGATGTATTTATTTCTTTCAGTCTACTGCAGTGCACTTTGTTTCATTTGTCAGTACAAGTACATTCATTTGTCAGTACCACTACAACTTCTCTTCTGGGGTTAAAAGGGGCTTTTTTGTTGTTGTTGTTTTTTAATTCTTTACATGCCAGATTTCCATATTTATTTATAGAGTGCATGAAATTTTGCTTCATAAGAAAATAGATATAATAGTAAAAATATGAGTATAATAATAATAATTATTATTATAATATTAACAACAGTAATAATAATATTATATAATATTTAATAAATAATAATAATTATTGTTGTTGTTGTTATTTATTATTATTAAATCATGACTGACAAAACTCTTTCAATAAAAAAAGCAGAATGAATTTTTTAATATAAAGATTATTATTTTATTTTATTTTTAAGGCCAATGGTTGGTTCCCAGTCCCGGTGCCCAGCTCTGTTTAACACTTTATTCTTCACTCTAGTGAAATTTATTTATTTGTTTATTTAACATATTTGTTCATTTAATCTCTCAAGGAGTCTCCAGTATCAGTTTTTGCGGTTTCTCCGTGAACTGACGAGCTGCAGCATGTGTGTCAACCTAAAGAGGCAGAATCAAGACGTCTGTTTTGTATTTCATACTAAAGCGAGGCAGTAAAGTAGATTCAGAACCAGAGCCATTTTGGGAATTCTTCCTTCCAGCGAGAATCCCAAATCAGTGAACGGAACAAAACGGTGACGTGCCTCAGTGTTTACAGAGGTGCCATTATTTACGGTTTAATCAGAAATCCACCGTTTATGGCAATGACGTCGGATGTGTTCTGCTTTCTTTCCTGTTGTTAGACCAAATTTGACCTGGTAGAAAGGGAAAGGACGAAACACTTTCGCTTATTTGTTTACGTCTATCATTTATTCAGCCTCATTATTATTATTTTTTTTTTTTACTCACGCTCATGCAGCACCACCAGGCGAAGGAAAGCGCTATTCTGCATACATGAGCTCACAGAAGCTTACGATTGGTTAGTGCAGCTTTGAATTACAGGGGAGAGTGAGGATGCCCCGCCCACCCTGAGAGCACCGTCCGGTTTTGCTCTTTTGGACACCTGGGGAAACTTGTGATCTCTTCTTCATGGCTGCCTTGTCATGGGTGTTTGTAAAATTCTGCTTTATCCCCTTTGATTCAGATTGACTGACGCGATTATTCGTCTCCCAGAGGTGGTTTTATAGTCAGTTTTGGTGGTAATGATTAAATATGACGTGCGTTTGTTCGCCCGCGTGAATCATTCAGATTTTGTGGCACTTTCCCACTGGCCCTGTGCTCCCTTATGAAACCTAGCACTTGCCAGTCAGACAGATGACCCTAGGCTCGCTTATGTTCCTGGTGCAGCTGTTGATCCTTCCTGTTCCTGCACATGTAGAACCGACGGAAAGACTCTCGCACTATGAGCTTAAAAAAAATAAATAAAAAAATTCCAGCGGAGAGAGGTTTGATGGAGTATAAGCTCTGTACACAGCTCCATTCAGCTTCACTCACTGCGGCCTGAACGCATTTTTGACTCCAAGCCAGGAACATGGTGTTCTAGAGCCGTGTGTGTGTGTGTGTGTGTGTGTGTGTGTGTGTGTGTGTGTGTGTGTGTGTGGGGGGGTGAACAGAGAGGGACTAGAGAAGGACTAGAAGAAGCAGACTCAGAGGTGGTGGGGTGGATAAAGAAGAGAAAGTGAACATGTGCAGTGTAAAGTTTGTTGGCATGCTGCCCTGTGGGCTTGACGTTTTGAAAAAAATAAAAATAAAAAAGAACATGTGGGCTGACGGGGCCGGCTGGAATGCCGTTCATGCCTCCACATGACACGGAGGCAGGTAGCGCACTAGATTTTTCCACAATAAACCGGTTCCTTTACTGTGTCAAATGTGTTGTCTTTTGGTCATGACACACACACACACACACTGTTGCATCAAACATGCACGCTTACGTACACGTCTAAAAGATTTCCTGATGCTAAAAGATGTGCATTTCCTGTGTGTGTCGTTTTTTTAACAAGCTGACTCATAAATCCTTCAGTGTTATTTAATGAGCCCAAATTGTCACCGTATCCCGGCCTTGCTTCCTGCGTGCGATCTGTTTCTGAATAATAATAAGAAAAATAAATAATGTATTTTCAAAGATATTTACCTACATTTGTTTTAACATTTAAAAAAAAAAATTAATTATTCCTGCTCATTGTATCATGTTTATTATTTAAATTATTATAATTCTGCTCCTTTGTCTTTCTGGATCATGTCAGACCCAGTATAGTCTTTCCCAGTATTCCCAGTATCACAGTTTAAGTAACTGGATCCGAACGCCGTTGTAAGCTGTCCCTGCTTAGCCAAAAGTAAATAAATTCTTACTAAATGTTTTTTTTTTTGTTGTGTTTTTTTTTTAAAATAAAAGTCCAAGTATTAGAACATGGGGAGCAGCATCTCATTTCTTATTTTTAACCAATCAGCATGGAGAATTTAGGAACGCTGTGTTCTAAAGGTAATTAGAGGGTTTAATTTTGTCATCTGGGACAAAAGAGGTATTCTTTAAAAAAAAAATAAAAAAAATACTGTCAGATGGAAACCTTTGGGTCTCCAGTTTCATAACCAAGCTACTGAGAAGTGTGTGATGTTCGTCAGCTGCTGAAAGTTGGTATCTTGTTGCACTAAAAGTCGTGTCTCTTGAACGTCAGGTGGCGGCTGAGATCTCCGACTACTCTTCCGACAGCGACGGAGGTCCCGGCCCCAGCCGACTGGACTCTCCTGCTCGGGAACCTGCGGAGCAGCCACAGCGGTCCATCAGCGAGTGGGTGCGATCAGCCAAAGCGCTGCTCCAGACGCCTCCGAAACAAACAGATAAGCCCTCGAAGACACCCGAGGACTCTGGGAAAAAGAAGCGCAAGTTTGAAAGGTTCGAAGGATGAAATGAAGTGATGGTGGCGGGGAGGGAGGGGGGATGGGTTAGTAAATCAGGTATGAGATCAATAACCCTAGGATATAAATATCTAGGATAGAAACACTTCGTAGATTTGCATGAGGCAAAAATATACCACTAACATGAGATTTTTGAGTCCATAGCCACGATTTTCTCACTCGCAGTATTGACACGTCTGTACGTTTATAGTCTTTATGATTTACAGCTGTCAAACACAGAAAAGGTCAGATAGACCTGGCAAGCGCTTTGTTTATTCAGACACAACTTGTTCACACTTGTGGCTTTTTTCATATTATGCAAATGATCTGAAAAATCTCCCTCGTCGATCGCGCATGGCCGCTGAGGCTTTCCTGTTTGCTTTAAGCCAAGGAATGAAATGTTCTGAAACATACGTGAGTTTATGGGTTTTTATTTTCTTTTTTTTTTTTTGTTTGATTTATTTTATTCTAGACACAAAGCTGCTTTCAGGAAAAGGAAAAAAACCAATCCGGTTTCTGCCTGATTTTTTTATTCAGGTGTATAAGATCACTCAGTAGCTCTGATTACAGCATGTGCTAATAAATCTCGGTTACAAGCGCAGATGAAGAACTCAAATCCTGCGCTTGCCTTTGCAGTGGAGGGCTTGCAGAGAGACTGAACAGGCTTCAGTGTCGACAAAGATCTGCTATAAGCTTCTGGAGGCACCAGCCTGTGTCCGGCATTAACGCAGGAACAGGTATACACACACACACACCATTCTGTCTCTATTTCTATTACAGTTTGGAAGCTTGGGAAAAACGTTACACATCATTAGACATCACTGTGGAGGAATTCTTGTAAAAATCTGATTAAGACCATCATCAGGTTTCTCAGCATTAGGTTCTCCAATAATACAGGCGACACGCCTGTAACGTCGACGGCACAGATCCGTTGTAAATAAATCATATCGACGCCTTCATCAAAAAACAGAAGCCGTTCCCACGTTTCTGACGGACGTGAGCCGCCGTGTACCGCTGCCTTCAGCGACCTTCACCTGCCGAACTGACAGGAAATGACATACCCGAAAGCATATACTCGTCCTCTTTCATTTTTGTTTTCCATGGTATAACCGTTTTTCTATCTTCTAACACCAACCTGGCCGTGTGTGTGTGTGTGTGTGTGTGTGTGAGAGAGAGAGAGAGAGAGAAAGAGGTGGGCGTAAAAGAAAATTGGTGGAAAATGAAGAAAGATGGTAGATAAGACGTCATGAAGAGTTCAAAGGTAAACTGGTTGTAGTAGTTATTGTGTGGGAGGATACAGGCGCGCACACACACACACAGGCTTCATTTCAGGCTAAAAGATACCAGCCATGAACTGTACCTTGATCTGAGAAAAAAACATCAAAAATCTTTAGTTATATAGACATCATGACATTTTGTTGTTGCTAGATGGTAGATTCTTGATCTGGCATAAGATACAAAGTCAAAATCATGATGTACTGAGAAAATAATCAGCGACTGGCGTGGCGTGAAGCAACTCATGCAGTTTGCGATAGTACTAATCACCATTTTCCCTGAATGATGATGATGATGATGATGATGATGATGATGTTGTGGCATGCCAGAGGAGAGGCCGGGTGTGTTGGTGCTCCACGTCCAAAAGGTGTGGGAGGTTTGCGGGATGCAGGCTGCTCTGTGCCGCAGACACCCCGAGAGTGAGACGTGCGTCGCCCTGTTCAGCAGGGAAACATCCGCTCAGCTCTCACCCAGCGCAGGCGACACCATCCACGTCCATCCGCCGTGGTAAGAGTCTCTTTTTAACTCTCTGTGCTCCACACAGGATCCTGATCATGATTAGGAGTAAATAAAGGGATAAAAAAAACTTTCTATGTAAGTGTTAGCAAGACCAAAGTGGAGCACAATACTTCTGTGAGGCATGAGCGGTATCTCAGTATGAGTAGTGGTTTAATTGAACTTTCTGACTTGCACAGAATTTGATAAGACCGTGTTGTTTTTTCTTTAGAGGGGGGAGAAAAGGGAAAGGCCCGAGCTCGGCTGCTACAGCTGTGAGGGGAGTCGATGCTCAGTCCAAACTGGATTTTTTTTCCTTCTTCCCTCTCTCTCTCTCTCTCTCTCTCTCTCTCTCTCTCTCCCACACACTGCTCCCACGTCATCGCTCTGCTCTAGGGAATGGCCTACATTCCTCTTCCTGGCAGCTCTTTGCTCATTTCCAGCAAGCCAAAGGGAAAAACACAGCTGGATCCTTTTTCTCCTATTTCCTCTCCTTGCTCGTTCGCTCTCGCTTTCATTCTTTCTTTCGTCCTTGTGTCAAGGAGGAGTGGATCACAATGGCTCTTGCTGATGGGGACAGGGAAACAGATTGCAAACACGCACAGGACACGGCGTTATTGGACGAGCCAGGGAGGAAGATCCAAGACCTCAGAACCTAAGCAGAATTTTTGGAAGTTGAACAAAAAATTTCCACGTACACCATTAAAATGACCGATGAGCCACTCGACATTAGAATCTGGAATGATCGACAGCCGCGTAGCTGTTATGATATTATTTAACACTTTGGAAGCCCCGCCCCCCTACCTGTCATATCATCGTCATATCACCTGTCTAACAGTGATCAAAAACAACACTCAGCATAGGTGTGGAATTCTCTAGAATTTCCAACAGGAATTTTCCTAATAAATGTTGTTAATGGTTGTCTAATGTCAGTTCTGGCAAACATACATAGATTTTATTTCACTCGACATATTCACATCTTGATATACAGATGGACAGTCCTGCGGCTTTTAAGCACCGTGAGCCAAATTAGCAGCTTGAAATGAGAGGAAGTGGGCGGGGCTTCCAGAGAGATCTGTTAAGACTATGCTCCAGCGTATTCCTGACGTCTTGTGCAAAATGGTTCATAGTTATCAGGTCACATGCATTTTTGTAAATACCCTATACATCTCCCCTCACCCACACACACCCTTTGCAGTTCCTTCAACACCAGTGTGACTTGCTGGAACGCGCCTCGTCGTTCTGTCTCTGCGCTTCAGGATCGTCAGGTCTGCTCATCCTGCTAATCTCTAATGTGTCTAATGTGTATAGACTTGAATGCAGAATAATTAGTCTCATAATTCAAATATGACAATGTGTTTGGGTTTCTTTCACCCGACACGAGCAAGTTGTCTCACTGCCAGCACTGTTCTAGCACACTCTGTGCGATGTAAGTGACTAAAGTACAACACTCCTTAACTCACACATACACACACACACACATGCGCAGACAGTCTTGCAGTGGGCGGAAATGACTTGCGACTCTGCAGGTGTACTGCGAGTGTGTGAACCACACCTTCACCCGTCAAGCCGTATCTCTGCAACATAAGGGTTTTTGTTCTGATTTTGGTTTTGCTGGATCATTTTTCCTTCCATATCTGAATACCGTAAATCAGTGTTTCTTGAAAACTTTTTAATTTTATATTTTCATCCATTTTCACACTATTTAAGTATTTGCCATATTATTTAAACTCACACACCAATGTGGCTGTTTATATGGATTTTTTTTTTATGGCAAAATTTTCAACACGCATTACATGCTATGTATTGTTTATATATATATATATATATTTATATTTATATATATATATTTTTTTTTTTAAATCACTATAATAATTATAATATAATATTTATATATAACTATAGTAAATAATTTTTGTATTATTTCCCAGCCGCTCCTGTTCCCCTATTGTTTGTATTGTAGGGTTTCTGCAGGCAAATCCGCCATGTTTGGAATCGCTTGAGCTAATAAACCGATAAGAGAACGGACTTTGCGCTATCTCGGCCTGTGAGGCGACACTGAACGGCTGCATGTTTGCGCTGAGCAGGCGAGTGGCTCCACCTCTCCTGTGTAAACTTGCCTTTGCCGCCTGGCTGCCGTCCAGCTTCCCTGTTCAGCCCCACGGTTCATTTCACAGAGACTTTAAAAAAAATAAAACCCACACACATCAGCAACGACTCAGTTCTGTCCCAGGACCTGCTAGAGTCATGACGTACCAATATGATTATCTTGTTTAGTGCGTCATATGGTGAGGACTGCGCAGGTCTCGGCTTGTAAAGGCAGGAAGCGAGAGCTATCTACGGAATGGTCCAGGAGAACCCAGTCACATACATAACTAACAAAAATGCCAGTCAAGAAGTATATTCCTGCTCTTTGTGTACATTCAATTGCCCAGGTAGAATTGCCTCTGACCTAAAAAATCGCAGCACAAGTTTTTCTTAGGGCCTTGTGTTATTGCCCTGGAGTGGAAAAAGGCATCTTGATCAGTTAGCGAGTCTTTATCTATGTGGTGTCTACCGTTTCCCACGCATAGCCTAGATCAGCCTCGATCTAGTGACGCTACACAAGATATTTTGAGCTTCTCCTTTGCTCACTTTTCAGCATTTCTCTGATACAGTATGTATATATGTATGTGCGTGTGTGTGTGTGTGTATATGTGTGTATATATATATATATATATACACACACACACATATACACAGTGGTGTGAAAAAGTGTTGTCCCCCTTCCTGATTTCTTATGTTTTTGCATGTTTGTCACACTTTAATGTTTCAGATAATCAAACACATTTAAATATTAGTCAAAAAATAACACAAGTAAACACATCATGCAGTTTTTAAATGAAGATTTTTATTATTAAGGGAAAACAAAATCCAAAACTATATGAATGAAGGTAGGCATTCGTTTAATTTAAATTATGTGTTAAATAGGCAAAAGAAAATTTACAAAAATGAATGTCGTGCCATATTCATATAAAAGTGCATTGTGACATAATTGATCACGGTATCCTCAGATCGGATGCGTACCCTTGTGCTTATATAGACAGCGAATATTAGAAATTTGTTAAGAGTCATCCCCGTAACAGCCCTCATTAAAAACTTGTCAAGGGATTTCAGAGTAAGACAATAGTATTCCCACATGTAATCATACCTGAGCTACTAAACATTTTCCTACATTAATGCCACATATATTGCCCTTAGCATAACTGAGATTGTTCTAGAAACATGGGTGTTGAGCTGCATTGGTTGAAAGCTCATGGTGGGGAGGGGCACTGTGTGCCGATGCAGTAGGCAGATATCATTTCTGTGCTGTGGAAAAAGCATGATGTGGTCTATAGTAGCCCAGGTGCTGTGAATCACACACACACATAGGCTAAGGCGAAGTCCTCAAATATTCGGTTCACTCAAATTCATACTTCCACACAATAAGGTTGGCTTTACAAGCTACAAAAAAAAAAAAAAAATGTTGATTTTGTTCCCTTGACGTTAGAATTCTTGCAACAGTTTCTCTTTCCTGCTTTAGGCAAAGCCTGACTGTTGACGGCGAGCGTCATCCCATCATTCTCAACACGCATTTCAGCCAGAAAGCTTTAGGAACGACGAAGCAGGACAACAGTGTGACTTGCTCGAAGGTTCTGAGCTTCAAGGAGAAGACCAAACCATATCCTTTAACCAGGTGCTTATGGAAAAGGGAGGAGAATTCCAAGTCTTCTCAGGCATCCATCCCTAACAAACAGGTGTGTGACTTGTCTTTCTTCACCTGCGTGAGTGTATCTAGCAGGGTTATCCATCACTTTTTCTAAAGTATTAATAAAGTTCATCCACACCCAGTTTAAATATGCATTTGGAGGACAATCTTTCAACACACTTTTACGGTGATTCCATACTGATGAAAAGGTCAGATCTGTTTCACCCCTCTGATGGGAAACACCTGGATACCTCCTTATCCAAGTTACTTATTGACATATGATGCAGTGTTGCTAATAAATTCTGCCGTCATGCTACCACACACCTTTTTCTTTTCTTTTTCTCTGTGCAAAGGAGTGTGAATGTTGAAGAATCACAAATCTTCCTGGTCCTGTTAGGTTGCAACAACCAAAAACTGGCTCCTTGTTCCTGAACTTGTTCCCAAGGGGTCTGCCTTGAACAAGCCTTAAGCAAGGGAATCCATAGCTCATAAGCCATGCGTCTGAGTGCCCCACTAAACCCTGAGGGGCAGGCTCTAGACAGAACCCATTACTATTAGAGCAGCTTGTATAGAACATCTCTGAGGGGCAGGGCTGGTAATAGGGTGTTTTACAGGCAGAATATCACTCATTGGATGTTGACTATACACGTTTTGTTGGTCCTGCAGACGGTAATCCCAGGGATTTAAGCTGTGGTTCCGTTGCCAGTCCCCGGTTTATTTTGGGGAACTTGTTTATATCAGACAACAATAGTTGTTGCTCTGTTGCAGGATCCTTCTTGATAGAAAAGGTAGATCTCACGGTTCATAACAAGTGAATGTATTCAGTTGCCTTACTTGTTCCAAAGGAGGAGGACAGTGGTTATTGTCCAGCTCCAGACCCTCTCTTTTTGTGTACTTCCAGCAATGACTGGTTCAGATCTGTGATCTTATTTCATTCAAAGGACAAGCATTCTACTTAAAAAATCCTGCCCTTCGGCATTCCCTAGCACCGCAGGTGTCTTGATGTATGCAGGCAGCCTTGTCTCAGTGCCATCAGGATATTACCGTACATGGAAAGCAGGCCTTCCGGTGCGCATTCCTCCCCCTTACAACATTACGGTGCTTGGTCTCAGGGTGAAATCAGAAGAAAGTTCTTGAAGCATGCGACGGCATGAGGCTAGCTTCACTTAGAATGCTAGCCACCCCATCACACCAGTGTACATCAGACATTATTATGCTTGCCAGTCAGATGCAGTCAGGCTGCCATGTGTGGTATTGCCATCTGTGGAGTTCTTTAGGACTGATGATAACAGCTTCAGATTTTGCTTGAACTCTATGGATCAGAAGTGGGCTGTCAGCCTATGGCTGGTCCTCAAATCCCAAAGATGGAAACGCATCCTTGTCTTAGTGAAAAAGTAGCCCCGGCATAGTCATAATGGAGATACAAAAAAAAAAAGAAGTCTGGTCTGGAGTTGTGCCCCACCATCCACAGAGGAAAAAGTCACCATGGGATAGGTTGCCTACCTTATAGCCTCTGTTTAAGCCAAAGTCTAAAGTGCAGATTAGGCAGATTTCCAATCCCAGAAACATCCATTGAGCGGCAGATCTGTGGGCGGACATACCTTGTTGTTGAGAGAGGTCAAAGGACAGGCGGTTTAAACTGACAGAAAGGCTGAGCAGAACTGCATCTCGCACTGCACAACACGCCCAACCTTGAGGCAGTGGGTTACAGCTGAAGACCACTTTGAGTTCCACTCCTGTCAGCCATGAACAGAAATCTGAGGCTGCTGAGGGCCATAGGGTCAGTGAAACTGGACAGTTAATAATGTAAAAAGACCTGGTGATATTTTCCAGTGTTCATCTATCCAGGTTAGGTCAGTGCAGCTGTTTCTGAGTATCTTTCATGTTATCAAGTTGATTCTCACCACCCTTGGTGGTAAGAACGGATGCAATAGCTGAAAAATGCTGCTTCTGTAACTGTGGTTATATGAACCACTTCATAACCAGAGTCAGGTTCCAGGGAAACAACGCTGTATGACTTTTTTGCAATTACTGTTTTTCATAAGTCACTGCATGAATTAGTTGGGCCATGTCAGCATCTATGTGGTATCCAAGCGTTTCTCATTGCTGGTTCCCTGGGTGTTATTCAAGATTTTTGCACTACAGTTAATACAAACCTAGCCTTTTCTGGACAACCAAATCTCAACGACTGTAGCAATTAATTTCACTAAACCTTAAATGACTTTGAACAGTTTATTTTTAATGTCTCTCCACAGACCCACGTGGCTGTAGGAAGTGCGTCCGAGTCTCTCCTGGAGGCTTTGGACACTTGTGGGACCTCAGGGTCTGTGTGTGGTCCTGTGGAGGTGGTGGTCCAGAGGATCTATTTCTACTCTGTTGCACAGTTTCCTCACACAAGCGTACTTAGACACCGAACTCTTAGCAAGTGTCTCTCTGGAACAGCACAGCAGCAACACGTCAACAGGTACGGTATTTCTTACGTCTCTGGCATGCGTATAGTCTATGACTGGGCCATCCATATATCCAACAATGCAGGGATATGTATTGTTCTGTCCATGTAGATTCAGTGCCCATAACCCATACTGTTATTGTTAATGTTACTGTCACCATTAATAGGAATGAGTTTAGTTGATAACTAACAAATATGTTGATAAAGAAATAAATCTTGAATGACTTTCCTGTTCAGTTCTCTCTATTTTATAACATGCTCTATGTAATGGTCTTGGCTTTAGTATTAGATTTCTTGATTTTCTCATGCCGCCTTATTGACCAAACACTTACCCAGTGCAGTGATTCGACAACACTATGATCTTGTTAGCCGTTTTTTTTTCCAGAGAAATGCTGCAGGTTGCATACAACGGCTGGTCCAGTCCTAAAAATAGTGCTTTGAGGGATTATTACTTAGCTGGTAAATGCCTGTGATTGTAATTGAGAGGTCACTGACAGAACTGCCTTCAGAGACTGTTGTATAATCGGCTCAAGGCCATTATTTGAGCTGAGCTTGATTGAAAGTAAGAAAGTATGCGAAATATTATGAGGTTGATTGCGGCAAAACTACCTGACGAGGTTTCTTTGCTGCATTCAGTGAGCCTGGGATATCGTGGTACTGTTATGAAACCATTGCATTGAATACTTTGACTGGTTACGTCAAACCCCCCCCCCCCCCCCCCCCCCCCCCAAACTACTCAGTATGGTCTAGATCTAGACCACTTTCTACCTTGGAATTGGGTTTAAGTGTCTTCACAAATGAAAATGATGAATTATATAGTTGTAATATTTCTAAGGTGAGTGATAAGTCAACAGTGATGCCAAGGCTCCAGGCATTAAATGATCAATGTCATGAAACGGATGCTTAGATACCAAAGATTGTTTAATTTAGGTGCCAACTTCTACAGTTTGGTCATAGCATTGACCATTTCAGACACCTTGCTGTGGCGATACCGGACCTTTGAACTCTACCTTTTTGGCTTTTTCAGGCCAAATATAATACACCCTGCAGAAAGGCCGGTTCATTGAAGGGGAAAAAGCACAAGCATTACTTTTTGCATTCAACTTTATGTCCAAGAAATTCATAAGTCTTGGTTTTTAGAGGCAACAGAAAACAAGTGGGCAGGCCTTTATTCTAAAGAATGAAGAAGCAGCTGCTCCTGACTGGTGCAACAGAAAAGCGGGCAAGTTCGAATCGTGACCGTGCCAAGAGAGCTGTATTCTTACTGTTGCCTGCCACACATCTGGAAAAAAAAGGGGACGTCTTCGCTAGGATTTGTTATGCTAAACTTCAAAAACTATCAATGTCACCAACTTTGTTTAAGGGTCAAAGTTTGAAAGCATGGTCGTTTTTTTTTTTACCGACTGTCCTGTTGAGTAACAGCAGTGGGTCGAGATTGTTGACTGAACTGGGCTAGGATGCACGTGCTAATGTGATGGAAAGAAAGCAGATGGCTAGACACCGAACGCTGAGAGAAAGAAAGAACACTAGAAAGAGTAATGGTTGGGGCGAGTCATTTGACTGCTTCCAGTAACTTAATCCTGGTCAGATGCTGTAGCAGGTTGTAAACACATGACTTTGGCGCATCACGTTGTGGTGTTATGTGTGTCTCAGGGTAGAACACTATACGGAGAAGCGAGCGAGCCTGGACATGACCCCTCAACGTAGTGATGATGTTTATGTTCGAGCATGGACGAAACACGGATAAACACATTCATCGTCTGAGCCGGGCACCGGCTCCAGACTGGGCACACGTCACAACCAGAACTCCACTCTTTTGTCACTTCCTCTTTGTTTTTGCTTTGCACATACCTGACATGGTAAGATAAATAAATAATCTGCAAAGGGTAGCATTTATCTTTTGAAGTAGTCATCTGGAGAGTATAGCGATTTCAACAGCGTTCCCAAGTTTTGGTTGCTTTCCTGGAAATTTCCGACTTTTTTCCGAACTGTTTTCAACTTTCGCGATCTGTATTATGGTATCTTTATCAATATATAAACTGTCTATATAAACAGGTTAAAAAGTTGCATTAAAAAAGTCTCATGAGTTTATCATATTATCCAAAGAACCTTTTTAAACGCTTCAAGCTTTAGCAACTTTAGTTTTCAGCCATTTTTTTTTTAAGCTTCACTGTAGCTCTGCTTCCTGAGAATAATCAGGGTTTGTTTTCACTCCAAGACAATATTTGGTTCCAGTAAAAGGTCTGTGGCGCATAAACAAGCTGAAGAAGCTCTTGGTTTTGAAGAGAGGAGAGGAGCGGTGAGGAGAGAGGAGAGGAGGGGATGTTTTCTAGAAGAAGTTAGAACAAAATGTGCTTGAGGTGTCTGATTACAAGCCTGTTTATCACAAACCGTGTCCTCATTGGTGGATTATGTGGCGGTAGGACTCCCGCCCCTTTTGTTCCGGCCAATCTGGGTGCTTTGGAGCATTCTTATGGGGAGGGCTAGTCTCGGTGGGGTTTTGTGTGTGTGTGTGTGTATGTGTGTGTGTGTGTGTTGTACAAGCTCAATGGTGTGCAGTTCCAGGACGTGCCCCCACGTTGCTGTGAATTCCTGTGATTACTCACAATAGCAAATTCCTGAAGGTGGCCAATGGCAGCGGGCCGGCAGAGTCTCTGACCGCCTCGTTCACCAGAGTTAGTAGGAGAAACGAGGTAGTTGTTTATGTCAACCTGTTCTGAGCATGTGGTCCTGCTCTGTCACCTTCTAAGTTCTCGGGTTACACACACACAAACATACACGCAAGCCTAAACAAGCCTCGCTGTTCACAACACTCAAACCATTTAACCCCATCTACCTCTTCAGCTATCATCTCAGAGCTCGAGTTCTCCGTCCACTGAACTCTTCAGTTACGTCAGAGTTACCGTAATTGCTACTCTCTTTATTAAACTTTCCAGCAAAGCTATTAATCTGTCACTGGACTTTTAAGCCAGGTCACAGCTTGTCATGATTCAGCTTCCGGTCCAGATATGAATCTTTTATTAACAAAGATTATAATCAGGGCACTTTCCTACTTGTGCAGAGTTACAGTGCAAAATATTAAAATTTTTGCGAAGACGTTTTAGCCATTTTAGCCTCCCCACCCCTAAAAAAATGAGAGTGCAACGGTGGAGCAGAATTTATTTCTATTTACATAACATGTCATACGTTATCTCTGCTGCTCTGTGGAAGCTTGTGCCAATGTAAACACTTCAATATTAACCAGAATGAAAAGGATGGTGTTTGCTTAGGAGTGGTGTTTTACTGAGTCGTGTACATAAACCAGGGTTTCGGCTCTTTATGGGAAAAAAAAAATATATATATATATATCACCAATCCCTTTATTACAGATATTCTATATTTTATTACCGGTAACATCAGCCTCGGTACGAAGCGCTACATTTGGCCCTGAGAACTCCATACTATATGTGAAGAGTGGTGGTAGCATCATGCCGTTTTTACTGGGAAAATGGTCTGGGTCGAAGGCTAAGTGGACGAAGCCACATTCAGGGCGATCCCAGAAAAAAAAAATCAGTTCCCGTGTACAAATTTTGAAGACTGTGGCAGACATTCCTCTCATAAAAAGCGTAAACATAGCCATTTTATTCTGGCATCCTCTTACTCCGTGTCTTTCCTCTTTTCTCAGGTGCTGCTTGCTGGTGCAGGACATTTACGGCATGTTCAGCGAGGTAGAGATGCAGTACGGATCCTCAGAAGAGGAGCTTAAAGACCTCACAGAGCAGCTGCAAGGAAAAGTGTGTCTTCTGCAAGGGCTGAAGGTCATCCAGCGCCTCACTCGTGAGAGGTGAACGCCACTCGGCCATATGGGATTTTTATTTAATTTTTTAGATGAAAAAAAGTCCCTGAAGCTGGCACTTCATTATATATCATTACGTGATGTACGTATATGGCCAAAAGTATGTGCCCCCCTGACGATCTCACACACACACGTGATTCTTGTACACAGCTGTACAAAATGTTTTTGTACACCCTTCACTGGAACAGGTTCAAACCTGATTCAGCATGACGATGCTCCTGTGCACAAAGCCAGTGCCATGATGACATGAAGTGGAAGAAATGGAGCGTCCTACACAGATCTGTGATCCCCTTTGGGATGAACTGGAACTGAATCGTCCTCGCTCAACATCAGTGTCTGATCTCACTAATGTTCTTGCTTGTAGCTGAATGATTCCAAAATCTAGTGGATAAACCTTCCCAGAAGAGTAGAGTGGAGCAAAGAAGAAATATCTGTATGATCAGGTCTGACCATATGCTACACTATATTGCCAAAAGTTTTGGGACACCCCTCCAAATCATTGAATTTAGGTGTTGTTTTCCAGGAATTCGGCTCGGCCCCTTAGTTCCAGTGAAAGGAACTCTTAATGCTTCAGCTTCATACCAAGACATTTTGGACAATTTCATACTCCCAACTTTGTGGGAACAGTTTGGGGATGACTCCTTCCTGTTCCAACATGACTGCACACCAGTGCACAAAGCACAAAGGTCCATAAAGACATGGATGAGTGAGTCCTGACCTCAACCCCATGGAACCCCTTTGGGATGAATTAGACTGGAGACTGGTGAGCTGTTTAGAGCCTAAACATTTAATGTTAGGACGTCTTGCTTCACTTTGGACTTGTGAAGTGAGGGTGGTGATAAAAACACGACGTTTGTGATGATTCTAATGTCGAATTGAATCAAGAGCTAGAAGTATCAGAGGTAGTTGAGGAGACTACTCCAGGTTGATGAGATTGCTGTAGGTATAAGAGGAATTAAAACACTTGAAGATGTGCTGATATTTTTATTAAAAATCACCTTTTATGTGGTAACAGTAACTGTGTTTCATCATATCGCACCATCACAAATTATTTTCCTCTAACAGCAAGTCATTTATTCCTGACGTTCAACTCCGTGCTTCTGATCCACGTCCTCCCCTTGTCAGAATCATATTTGCCAGTGTGAAGTTTGAGCTGGATTTCTCATCCCCCTTCCTGTAATCCACCTTTATCCCTGTGTTAATCTTGAGTGCTGCGTCAAGCCGGGCTGGAAGAAGCAGTCGAGCAGGTCAAGTATGAGCTAGCTTCAGATTAAGATGCTGCGGAACTGGTTCTAAACAATACGTCCGTGCTTTGCTGGAACACACACACACACACACACACACGGCTCACAGCAGTCTCAGTGACTCCAAGACCCCCAGCTGCATGCACTAAACCTCTGTCATGTATCAGAGGAGCTCAGGCTCGGCATTTCTACGAGACCACGGCCTCATAATTCCTGTTTTATTGGCGCTGTCGTGTTACTCCCGTTCTTATTATCTCACAAGTAATCTAAGACTTGTGTTTTGAATCTGTACATGTTTTTGACCGTGGATATAAAAGCAAAATGTCAGCGTGGAAAAGGAATTGAGCTTCATTGAGATTTAGCGTCATGTAAGCAAGTTGCGAAGTCGAGCGCGAAGGATGTAGGTTCGTGACTCTGAGGGAGCGAAAGAATAATGACACGAGCCTCTGCTTGCAGGCTTAACGGAACCCACACTTGCCACTTGTTTTTGTCAGAGCGCCTTTTGGCCTACTGTCAAACTAAACTAATTTAAAAAAAAAAAAAAAAAAACACACGCAAATGAAACACGTCGAGTTTGTCTTGTCTGCCTTTCTCAGTTTTGTTAGACAAAATATCTGTTGAAGATTTTCAGGTTTAAATGTTTTGCAGGCTTCAGTTTCAGGATCGTCACTCATTACCTTTTAAACAAGATTTAAACAAGCTGTCTGTCTGAAGTCCCATTTTTAATTATTTGCATGAACCTTCTCTAAAGGGTTTGTAATATTTCAAGCTAATTATAGCTAATAAACCTAAAAATGATCCCTCCCTCTCTCTCTCTCTCTCTCTCCCCTCTCTCTCTCTCTCTCTCTCTCTCTCTCTCGCTCTCTCTTTCCAGATGTGCTCAGCTCTTCAGTTTGATTGACAGTTTGTGGCCTCCTGCGGTTCCTCTGCGCGTTCCCGGAGAAGGTTCATGCTATCAGACTGTAGGTAGAATCCCAACACAAATATCCTGAGCCACAGACTTCTCCCTTCTGATTGGTCAGAACCTTTTGTCCAGAGTATGCACAGACCTGAGAGTATAAAAGAGACATTTGTTTATCATTGATGGTAGGAATCTTTAAGAAAGTGCAGTGAGTTTTTTCAGCTCTGCAGTTTCTCAGTCGAGAACGTGGCGTTATAGAAAAACAATCAACGATCTGGCCAATCAGAATCGAGAATTCGTCAGACTCTGATTCCCTTCATGCACTTTTCTCGTTGTTTAAACAATAAATTGTGATGTTTCATATAGGTTAAAGCTTCAGCAGCACCGAGTTTCTGCTACAGACTGGCGGGACAGCGGGACTGTGTGTCGGCTGGACGCGAGTCACCGCTGTACCGCCCTCCTTTCATTCAGACCCTCAGAGAGATCTTGCAGGTTCCGTCCAAATCACGTCAAATTCATTTGTTTGCTCCAACATTCAGCTTTATCAATGCTTGCTTCATTCTTTTCTCCTCCAGGACGCATCCACGAGTCGGCGGTGCTGCAGCTTCAAGGCCACTTTGGTGTATAAAAGAGAACAGGTCAGTTTACGCTCAAATCACTAGTAACTACTTCCTTTTCTATCGCCTTTCCTTAATCCTTATTTTATTTGTTTTTGACATTTTTTTTATTAACACGTGTCCTCGGCTGCCTGAACAGCGAAATCTCTTCCCGCTGTTTCTTAGAAACTGTTGTTGTTTTTTTTTGCTTTTTTCGCTGAAGATAATCTCCACTCAAAGGCGTGAGGTAAACCTGACCATCCTTTAGAGTTCCAAGGTTCAGTTTCTAAGGTCTTTGTAATCTAGAAAGATTCTAGGAACTTTGTACCTTTTCGAGATCCCTGTGTGTCTAGGGGTCATGTAATCAAGAGAAGATAAAGGCTTTAGCTATCTTCGACAAAGTCATACAAATATATTCATAATGAAATGTTACTAATAAATAAAAAAAATTCAAGTTTATCCAGGCTTTTTTAGCATATAACAATCATTATTATTTTTACATTTTTTTTTAAAATTATTATTATTGTTATGTTTTTATTTATTATTTTTATATTATTTAATAATAATAGTAGCAGTAGTAGTACTATTTTTTTTTGAGAGCATGTTCCAGTTTCAATTAAAAAAAATTAATTAATTAAATAAATAAATAAATATATAAAAAGTAATTGACATTATGATTTGTGCCTTAAGATTTATAGCTCTGAATCTCACCACACCACTGTTTTTACTGTTAAATCACCAAACTCACGCTCCGAATTTGTTTCCAGCTTTTACACATTCTCCGTTTCTTTTTGTTTGTTTTTCTGCCTTTGCGCTACTCTGTGCATACAAGCTGCAGTCTGTTGTTCCTCTTGAGATAGCGTAAGTGCAGGGCGCTAAAAGATAGTAGCATTGTGAAAGATAAGTTGTTGGGGTTTTTTTTCACCCTCTGCTCACTACGAGGTTGTTGTAGTGAGATATCAGCGAGACTGTAGAGCTGTTGTATCATTTGTACGTGTGAGATCAACACCTGTTAATAACAGTAAACAGACACTTACCTGTGTGTGGATGTGCTGAGTGATTATTTAGAGCTGGTCTGTTATCAAAGTTTCAGCACCTGTAATCATGTTCAAGCTTTGATTCATTTGATCCTTTATGTAGCTTCTGAATATCATCTATCATATGGGGGATGTGGTAGCTTAGTGGTTAAAGTGTTGGACTAATGATCATAAGGTTGTGAGCTCAAATATCAGGTCCACCAAGCTCTGCCCCTGAGCAAGGCCCTTAACCCTCAAATGCCGTAAATGTAATCCTGTTCCAACATGACACAAAGCAAGGGGATGAGCGAGTTTGGTGTGGAGGAACTTGACTGGCCTGCACAGAGTTCTGACCTCAACCTGATAGAACACCTTTGGGATGAATTAGAGCGGAGACTGCGAACCAGGTCAAAACTGGGACGTCTGCCTTTACATGCACATGAATTTAATATGGAGTTGTCCCGCCCTTCGCAGCTATAACAGCTTCAACTCTTTCCACAAGGTTTAGGAGTGTGTTTATGGGAATTTTTGACCGTTCCACTAGAAGCGCATTTGTGAGGTCAGGCACTGATGTTGGACGAGAAGGTCTGGCTCGCAGTCTCCGCTCTAATTCATCCCAAAGGTGTTCTATGGGGTTGAGGTCAGGACTCTGTGCAGGACAGTCAAGTTCCTCCACACCAAACTCTCTCATCCATGTCTTTATGGACCTTGCTTTGTGCACGGGTGTGCAGTCATGTTGGAACAGGAAGGGGTCATCCCAAACTGTTCCCACTAAGTTGGGAGCATGAAATTGTCCAAAATGTCTTTGTATGAAGCTGAAGCATTAAGAGTTCCTTTCACTGGAACTAAGGGTCCGAGCCCAACCCCTGAAAAACAACACCTGAATTCAGTGATTTGGAGGGGTGTCCCAAAACTTTTGGCAATAGTGTATATCAAAAAAAACATATTTTAAATTCAGCCGTGAAAGAAGCCTAATCATTGCGGCAGGAGCTAACAGACAGTTCATAGAGATGGAGTAAAAGGATAATATTCTCCAGTTTAATCATGTGTCTGTTGAATACAGGGTACAGAAGAGAAGGACCTCTTGCTGTTTGTGACAGACTCCAGCCTGCAGGACGAGAAGAGCTCAGGAAGCATTAGCAGAACCCTACCTGTCCACGTCGGCTCCACATTCCTGCTCCAGACGTCAGTCCGGCAAGCCGTCGCTGACCTGTCCCCTAACTTCAGACCAAGGCTCATTTTCAGAGACGCTCTAATCCAGCAAGGTGCGTGTTGACACTGGAAAGTAATCAAGCTGAAACTTTTTCCTTTTATACTCCAGCACTTTAGATTAGAGTAAGTTTTTATTTAGAACGAATCGGTCATTGATGACAGAACTCTTCATAACGTGAACGCTCTCTAGGGAAGATCATCGTCTCGAGGCAGTCTGTGGTTCAACTGGACTCGGAACCATCTGAAAATCTGAAAATTTCCTCTCTGCAGTGTGTTATGCTGGATCAGCTGAGCCCGGAAAGCCCGCCTTGCTCTCTGTGCACCGTTACAGGTTAGTACGCTCTCCAATCTCATACACACACCATTTCAGCAGGTTTGAGAAGAAAAATTCTTCAAAAATTTGAAAAAAAAGAATTTGTTAAAGAAGTTATCTACAAGTGTGTTATTCTTCTTGTATCGCAGCATGAATGTGATATATTTTTATCCATTTACGGTTACATTTAATGGACGCAGGAGACTCTTTCCATAAGACTAATCCCAGGTCCCTCTGTATAAGCTGTAACTATAGAAACGGTTAGCCTTATTACACCAGCGTATTTATATAAATTTGCGGCAGAGCTGCTGATATCGAAGCCTTCTGACCAATCAGAGACCCTTGTGCTGTCTGTGGTTTAAAGTGTTTTTCTAAAAATACAGATTTCTGGCCATCCTGTAATTTATTCCCGTGCTGTGTTTTGAATTCTGCGCCACGGTCTTTTGGCTTTTGGATCGTCCACAGATGCGCTGACCTTCTGTTGAGGATTTCCTAATGAAACTTTCAATCCGTTGCTCCTTAAGTGGTTGCAGCTTTTGTCCATGCCCAGAAACAGATCATTAGCCGTGTGGCGTTCCATCAGAGAACCGTGCCAGCAAAAATAAATGCCCCTTACATCCTAACTGAGCCTTGAGGGTTTTCCTTGACTCATCAATTAAGATGGATTATTTATTTATTTATTTTTAAAGTTTATATTCCGAGGTCAAGCGCAGCTATCGGAGTTATGTATTTTCTAATCCAGTTGTGTCAACAGCGGCGTATAAAATCTTGAAATAATGTTTTATTCTATCTATTATTTACATCTATCTAACAGATAGATGTGTTTGTTTGCGCTGACAGGAAGTAACTCAAATAACCACACTCGCATCCAAGAGCATCTCGTGACACAGTATGAAGTTTAAGGCAGACGAGCTACAAATAAACCTGGGGCTTACCCGTGTGTGTGTGTGTGTGTGTGTGTGTTTTGGGGTGATGCGTGTCATCTGTTTACGTTTCTCATCCCCGTCATACAGGAGTGGTGATGGACATTGATGAGAGTTCTGCTTTTTCGTGGCCAGTCTGCGGTCAGTGCGGAGGCGAGTGTTTGGAGGCGCTGGAAGATGAACAGTGAGTTCAGTCATCTCGTGTCAGTGTGACATCACAACACTGTGCTTCAGAGATGTCGACTTCTTCCTTCTGATTGGTCAGACTCTAGGTACAGAACTGTAACAGTGTTTTTCTTTTTTTTTTCTTTTTCCCCTATGCAGAGACGTGTTTTCGTGCGCAGTGTGCGGAGTCGTGGACAAACCGAGCCGAAAGATGCAGCTGGAAGTGTTTCTCAGCTGTTCCTCTTCAAGTCGCTGGACTGTCAAAGTTAAGGTAACTTGTTCAGTCGCAGTGAAAACGCACCTTCAGATTTTTTGTTAGAGCTACTCTCTCTACCTCAAAGAGGAAGGAAATCTCATCCGGCTTTGCAGGGTGTAAACTTTTTTTTTTTTTTTTTCCAAAACACTTATCATCACACATTTTTGGTGGCTAGATGGATGAGATTGATTTAAACTGCAGTTTATGAAACTGACGTGTGTGTGTGTGCGTATGTGTGTGTGCTTATCAGCTACAGCAAAACTCCATCATGTCCCTCCTAAACTCGACCGGACACGCAGAGGTGAGATTCCTGTCAAACAAGTCTGTCTACCCTGTTGCGTTACTCTCAGTGGCCACTTTAATAGGAACACTTGCACGTTCCTGCAGTCATCCAATCACGTGTATAAAAAACAAACAGATAAGGCCCTGATCTTGGTTTACTACAGAAGAGTAAACCCGACGCAGCTCTGTGCTCTTGCAGCCCTCAAGATCCGATGTGTTTAGATGCTTTTCTGCTCACCGTTGTTCTATATAGTGGCTTTAAAGCCTTAATGTAAGCTGGAGTCACATGACTGGCTGATTGCATGAACGAACAGGTGTTCTTAATAAAGTGATCAGTCAATGTATAATGTTTTTATTAAGTAATTGCACTGTTTATTTTTTAACTCGTAGTCCGCCATATACAACTCCCTGGTGTGCTGTTACTATAGAAACAATAACATGTGATTTCGGAGAGTGGCATGTTGAGCCTGAGCAGTGCTGTGGTGTAAACAAGAGCAAGCAACACAGTGAAAGTCTAGTTAAAGTTCACTCGTTGTCGTCTTTGATTGACAGGGTTACGAGGCGGAGGCGGTGCTCGGGAAGAGCGTCGGCCCTCTGAGCACCTTCGTCCACGTGGTCACCAACTCTTCCACGCTCTGGATGGCTTTGGAGGAGATCACACTTTGACCTGGGATCGCAAAGACGTCTCTGTGCCTAACCTCACCGGTCTGTCTAAATACCAAAGCGAATATAATTTTTTAAAGCCTAATAAATCCTGGTACGATCCGAGCCGAGCATCTTTACGGCCCGTGCTGTCATGCGATATGACGTGATGTGAAGGGAAGAAGGACATGTTCATCTTATTATCGAGCGTCTGCTGTGTGAAGAGTGGGTGCTATTAATAGGGTTGTTTTCAAAGGTGTAGTCTGCAGGTGAAACGGTGTGTTCTCAAACTGACCCTTTGTGAAAAGTGTAAATAAAAACAAGTTGGTCATGATTGATGATGAAAAATCATAATTTAGCCTGGCTTATTTACCTATTGTATTCTTGGCCACGCCCACCCCCCATAAACCCTCCCTCCCTCCATCCCTCCATCCATCCATTCACACTGACAGCTCTGATATTGATATTAAACTCATTTTGATTTTATTTCTATCAATATTCCAGTTTTTTTTTCTTTTTACAGACTTTATATAAAATGTTCACTTTCGAATACAAAGTATGGAATTATGAAACATGTACCATAATATGACTTTTTTCTGTAATAATTTAGAATACAAAACAACAACAACAAAAAAAATATATATATATATATATATATATATAAAACATTCACAAAAAATGAACGAAAATATTCAGTTCAGGTGACTTGATGCACTTGGAGCTACAGTCTTGAGTATTCGAGTCGTGCATATGAGGTATGTTTTCCAAAACAAAAAAGTTTTTAAAAAAAACAAAAAACAAAAACAAAATGATAGTAAATGCGCACGATGGTGGTGGATCACCGGTGATCGATCACCGGTGATCGGTGTTGTCACGGTGTTTGAAGACGTGTCGGAGGCTCGTCAGCTCGCGTGTGAGCTGCTCCACGGTTTTGTGCAGGCGCTCGTTCTCTGCGCTCAGCTCCATCAGCTTCTGCTGCATCTCCACATTGCGTCTCTTGGCCTTGTCCCTGCTTTTGCGCACGGCGATGTTATTCCGCTCGCGGCGCTGCCGGTACTCCGGACTCAACCTGTCCACCGATTTCTTGCTCTTATCCTTGTGTGTCCTGCGTGGAGAGCCGGAGGACGAGGACGAACACGAGGGCTCGGGCGTGCTCGGGGGCGTCGGCTGTCCCGTGTGGATGCTCACCGACGTCTGCGCGCACGCCTCGATCTGCGACGGGAGGGACGACGGCGCGTCGCTGTCGCTCCAGTCGGTTTCCTGCTTGATCGGGTAGCTCGGGTCCTTGGAGGCGCTGAAGGCGGACAGGTGGTGGTAGAACTCCGACTTCTCCTGCTTCACGGCGCTGTTGAAGAGGTCGGCGAAGAGCTCGTCGTTGCACAGCTCGAAGTTGGGCGCAGACGTCATGGAGTCGACGTACGCGCTGAAGTCGATCGCGCTCTCGTCGTCGTACATAGCGGTCGCGTTGCTCAGCTCCACCACGCTGTTGTTGTTGTTGTTGTTGTTGTTGTTGTTCGTGGTGGTGATCATGCTGGTGTTGTCCTCGGGACATTTTCCGTCCCCTGTCAGCTTACTGTCGTAGAAGTTCGTAGGCTCCATCGCCCAGCTCATGTAGCATGGTGGAGACACACACTCAGGGTCCAGGCTGCACGGCTCGCACATGAACGCAGCTCTGCTCTTCTTCATGCAGCGACTCAGAAAACTTTACTGCAACCTCGCGTTAGGAAGCAGGGTGTCGTGCGCTCCGGGATGGACGGATGGGTGGATGGATGGATGAACGGACGGTCGGTTCGCACACACTCCACGGGATTCTCATGCGTCTGAAAAGCAACCTGTGTGTGCCAAAGTTTATACACACTCCCAGCTGACGTCAAGGCCTCACCACCCCCTTTGGGAAGCCAGTCGTTGCCGTTGCAAGTCACGTGATCCGCCTGGGCTCTCATTTGCAGGCGAGTGGGACGCGCACACGCCCACCACATTACTACTACGAGTCAACTTCGACCAAGTTGTGTTACACACACACACACACACACACACGCACACAACTTTTACTGTAATTTTCCATGTCGTTGAGATCAACCATACACCTTACTGTACTTTTATTCTCACCTGGATAGACTCATAGAGGTGTATCTCTTCATCTTTAGAGGGCATGCACACTCCCAGGTGTTTTTCCTGGTCACTGGGGCGTTATTTGCACCTTTTATTTATTTATATAAATATTTCTTAATCACTTTTAAATGTGTGTCAAGTACCTAAGGTGTATTTGGGGTTTGTAGTGAAGCTACACCATGCACACCTTTCTAGGTACAGAATACAGGTACGAAAGGTGTACATTTAAAGCGCACCACTCCAGGAACAATGGCTCAGACTGTGCACTCTGAGGAATAAGTGACCCAAAGGTACATGTGGTACCTTGATAATCTCAAGACGTGCATGTAATGCTTTACTAAAAACTAACTAGGACTGTACCTTCTCTGGGATGGTGGTACCTTCAACATTGGTTGTTCCTTTAAAATGCCCGTTTCTTCCTTAAACATGTAGAGATGTACATACACATTTTAGTTTACAAACTTTCTGCACATACTACAGGTACAACATGGGGGGGGGGGGGGGGGGGGTACTCAGGTGGACCCTAGGCAAGTACCTGAAGCATTAGACAGTGTGTGTCTTTAGTATTTGGAAAGGTAGCATTTAGTACTGTTGCAGAGAGAAGAAGATGAACAGCTTTTTGGCTAGAAATTAAAATCCAAAAGCACAGAATTAGTCACATAAATGGACCGTATTCATTACTCTTTTTTAGTTTTTAGAAACACTTTAAAGGTAAATTGTACAAACGGGCTTCCCGGCTTCACCTTTGGTACCTTTACTACAGATTTCTTATGTCTAAAAATATTAGAAATAAGAAATCTAGTAGTAAAGGTACCAAAGGTGTATAAAAGAAAAAAAGGTAGTTTTGTAACCTTGGTTTTCTTTAATTCTGTCAGTAGAATAAACAGAACATAGTGTTTTGTGTTTGTTTTCGGTCAACTATGCATTTGGCTAGAAATTCAAAGAAGGAAGAAAAAACAATAAGTTACTTTTGTGATTCATTGTGTTCTCAAGCCGATCCTGGATGTTCTGTTCAGGTCAGAGCGCTCAGGCTGACCTGAACAGAACCGCCCCCTAGCGGACACACATGGAGTTTCAGCCAACTTTCCCACTTGTTTTGAACAGTTTGGAGATTGGGGTTGGTGATTTGTTTGATTTTCCACAAAATTGTTGTTTTATACACTGTTTCCTGAGAAACAAAGGATTTTTGTTTACCTGGATTGTTTTCTCTCTCTCTCTCTCTCTCTCTCTCTCTCTCTCTCTCTAGGATCCTCTCCATTGATGGATGTATCTCAGCGCAGGCCGACGCTAATCCAGGATATTTTTCCCAATGTTATTTATTTTGAAAATGTCTACATGACATCATCAAACTTATATTCATTACTGAATCACAAAACAAAACATTTCCCATAAAAAAACTCAACTTTTTAAAGTTCTACTCTTTAAAAGTTCACGTGGTTCTATAATTAATAGACAAAAATTTATTGCGCATGTCTCTACAATGGTAGAAGGGATTAGTTAAAGGGATTAGACAACTAACGGTGTTTTTGTTGTAGCTGTTTTTCCCTGTCTAGCACAGAAATTTGCTTATGATTAACTTTTTTTCTTTAAAAAAAAAATATATATGTATATTAATTAATTTTTTTTTTTTTATATCTGACAGTGAGGACTCCTTTCATAAATGTTAAATAAACCTTTCTTTTGTTTAAAAAAATAAAAAAGGAGCATACTAAGTATATAAAACACGTCAAACTGTTAGAGACGTGACGACGAAACCGCGTGAAACGTGAACTCGTTTGACATCGTGCTCATCCAAAGACACTGACAGTCCTGCAGTCCGAATACGACAGAATACCTTTATTTATTTATTTGTTGTTTTTCTTTTTAACTTGTGCCATGCAAAATGTAACAAACCAGTTCAAAATGTTGGACAGAGTATTATTTCAAATGTGTACAAGAGTGCGGAATATGTGTGTGTGTCTATACATATACATTATATATATATATATATATTTTTTTTTAATATATATATATTTTTTTTATTTATATATATATATATATATATATATTTATATATATATATATATTTATATATATATATTTATATATTTATATATATATTTATATATATATTTATATATAATTTTTATATATATATATTTATATATATATTTTTTTATATTTTTATATATATATATATAAATTATATTTATTATTATTATTATTATCTGCTGTGCTGAAACCGTGACCCTTTAAAAATTCTGTTAAATTAAAATACTCGTATTTGTTTAGTGCACAAACAAATGACTTCAAACACGTGCGTTAGTAACGTAATTAACACAGTGTTTTAACTCATTAGCATATTTTTATTGTATTGAAGGTATTTCAGTATAAATTTTTGGATTATACACACATCACATTAAATAAATTTCACCTTTTTTTTTTCTTTGTTTTGTACTTGCTTGGGCTGAGATGTGCCATTAAAAACCTATTCACGATGACAGATTTTCTAATTGACATCAAAATCTGTCATTCTTGTGAGTTGAAATTTTGAAATTTGAAAACGTTTTAAAACCGTAAATTAAAATTTGAAATGTTGTATTTATTTTTAATCATTTATTTTAAATTTTACGTTAAAATTGGTCAATCAATGGGAATTTTATTTAACGTGATGTGTATATCATTTCAAATGTAAAAAAAAAATTCTATTTAAATATTTCTAAACGAGTCAGCTTTTTCCCCCCGTGTTTTCACTGATTAATTCACTGATTGTTTAATCGAGCTGCTCATTTCACTAATTTTTGCGTACCAGTGTAAAACGACAATTTGTTAAAAAAACAAACAATTCTAATAATTTAGCGCAATTCTCCGAGCGTTAACCCGATTAGCTTAAGCTAAGGCAGTGTAGTCGTTTGGGATTTTAAGGTGTACACGAACTCATACATCGAAGTTACGTCAAGCTTAAAATTCGCTTCAAATAGAGACCGAAGAAGCAACGAGACAGAAAAGAAACAAACTTAAGTGACATTACGACAGAAATCTAGCCAGGCGAGTCAGTGCGAGGTGTGACGTACGCTATAAAAGATAGCAGCTTTGTTAAACCTGATTTTCCCGCCACTTTCTGAAGTACAGTACACAAAATGTTCGGCAAAACAATGTCCATGCGTCTTCATTTTATGGCACTGGTGGTGTTACGACGTATCTGCTCTGCATAATCTCTGAGTCAGTTCACAGTATTTTTCTAAAACACAATTTTTTTTTATATTTAAAAAAAAAAAAGACATTTATTTACAGAAGTGGTGTTAATGCTCAGTAGATTCAGCCCTCGTTGTCGAGTCCTCAGTTCTTCAGTACTGCGTGATTCCTCTGCCTGTAAGAGAGACACTTTTAATCATTCTTGCTGGAATTCTGGTCTTCACTTTGTTTGTTGTGTGTGTGTGTGTGTGTGTGTGTGTGTGTGTGTGTGTGCGCGCATGTGCACCATGTAAACTTCCTCCAGCAGGTGTTTTCTCGTCCATCCTCAGTTCTCTCTCCAGACGCCGCTCCAGCTCATTCTCATAGCCTCCCTCTCCTTCCAGGTCCTCATTTAACACCCTGGTCCCAGTAAACATCCCGTACAAGAAAAGGTGTGTGTTACATACCAAGAGAAACAAAAACAACAAACTGATCATTTTCCTTATTCAAGATGCACAAACGTTTCAGGAATTTGTCATTGCGATTAAAATGGAAGGCAATCTTACAATATCTGTAATGAATTTTTTGATTTTTATTTTTTATTTTCTACCGTTTGTGTTCAAGACATCAATAAGTTACAAATGTCTTGCTGATTCTGACCCCTGCTGGTGAGACCGTGTTATTACATCCCTAAAGTCAAGCATCATACTCAGGGTTTAGTGAGATCCACCTTACAGAAATGTAGGCACATAATCTGACCTTAAGAATGTCTGTGCAACCAACTATGCAAGTGCAGAACAAAATGTCCAGGAGGTGGAGCCAGATCTGATCCAGCACCTCCTACCTGGGCAGAGCTGGTCCAAGTTGAGCCAAAAGCCCATGAGGTGGAGCTGTATGTTGTGTGGGCTTGGGGTTAGTACAAGAGGAGTTGGATCAGATCCAGCTCTACCCCCTTGAGTTTCACTTCTGCAGCTAGGATCATTTAGTGTGAGTGTTTTAACGGCGTTACCGTGACGTGTATCCATCAGCTTCTGCGTCAGTCGTACTGTCACACTCGCTTCCAGCTTCTAGAAATGATGTGACATGAGAGAGGTTTATAAGTGCTTGAATTGTGACTTATGATATGAGAGGTAAACACTTCAGGACTTGCTGCTATTGGAAAACAACCCTTACTTAACAGTAACGCTTCACTGATGATTATTTTCCTATATCAGCATGGCACAGAGTGTTTCATTGCTTACAATAAGGGACAGTTTACCCGAGTTAAGCTCTTTAACCAGTGAGGACATGGTGCTGGTGATGGAGTCCGCAGCCACGAGCAGGTCGTTCCTTAAGTTTCGTCTCGAACCTAAACCGCCGGAATATCAACAAAAAGGTTAGCAACCGGAAATAACCTAATGTGGAAGTTATTTATTAGTGATAATTGTATTTTTAGGTATAGATAACAGTACTCTGAGCAAAAGCCTGTATGACGTCTCCTCCTAGCCCCATGAGCGAGTCCTGAGGCGTCTGACTGGGTGTCGTGTTCCCGGAAGTTGACGGTACAGGCATGGGGATGGAGCTGCTGGCTGCGTGGCTTGGTGAGGAACGAGAGGAGGAGCCTGGACCTTGATTCTGACATAAAGTAATGTAACTGTGTCAGACACGGAACATGATGCAAGAAAAAAAAATAACATTATTTTGGTGGTGGATTTATCTCAACACAGCAAAGACGCTGACCTGACCATAGCATGTTAGTTACCTTAATAGAAACATTCATGCAGTTAATCAGGAGTCAAAACTGTTCTTTTTTTTTTTTCACCCAATCTTCACCCGTCCAGTTTGGGTAATCCTGTGCCAACTCTGGAGAGAGATTGCTTTTCTGGGCTGATGCTGTTCTCAAGATTCAGTATATGGTGAGACGCTTTTCTGCTCACCACAATGGGTTATTTGAGTTAACGTTACCTTCCCTGTCGGCTCGAACCAGTCTGGCCATTCTCCTCTGACCTTTCTTATCAAGTGATGTTAACATTAACTGAAGGTCTTGCATGATTTTATGCACTACTTCACTGCTGTCACATGATTGGCTGATTGAATAATTGCATGTGTAATCTAGTGTGCAGGCTTTTGCATCAATGGGTTATAATTATGTATCATTCTATAACATGTGTCTTTGGTGGTTTGGGAAAACTCCTCAGATGTCACTGTGGTTGAATTCTGGACAAAATACTTGCACCATTAAAAGGCATAACGCCCCAACCATGTCTCGGGTTTCATACCACATCACACTGGGCTCATAATTATGACGCATTAGTGTGAATAGTCTGGAATTGTCGTCACTAAAAAGCAATAAAACCATGCATTCAAACCCAGAAGTGTTACTCATCCCTTAGACATTTCTCCACACTCACAGTCCGAATAGGTTTACAAATCTACTACCTGCTTCCGTTCTTCCTCCTGTAAACAAAATCATTGTGTGTTTACTGTGACGCTGCATCAGGTCACACCAAATTATTCAAACTACAAATGTACCTTTCCTACAAATACCTGGTTAGAGGTTGAATGGGTTACTCATGAAATGCATCATGTCTTGTCTACAGCAGTTGGTTTCATCACCGTTTCTCTTTTAATCAAATATCTCCTACCTTTAACAGTAACATGAGCTGTTCCAGCTGCACCATCAGCTCTCTTCGACTCTCTTGAAGAGCAGACATCCTGTCTTCCAGTTCTTCCTTCCTCTGCCTAATGGAACAGATGGAACGATGGAGACATTACTAAACTCTGACTAATAGCTGAAAACTCTAAATGTCCAAATCTTCAGATCTCCATCAGTTTCAGACTTCCCTGGCTACAGCAACATCATCTTGTCTGACACATTTAAACCTAGGGGTAGCTGTAGACAACTGTCCCTCTCTCCATCTAGATCTCTACATATCTAAAAAGTATAAATCTACAGATTGTTGACAAATTCTGGTCACCATCTCTCTCACGTTCGCCACTGGTTTCAGACTCCTCTGGCCACAGCAACATCTCCTGGTCTCACACTTCAAATCTAGGGGTAGCTCTGGACAACCATTCTTTTCTCCTCATATCGCTAACCCAACCCAGTCATGTAGGTCTACGCAAAAGATATTATATGTACAGAACAACCTCCAAGACTTCAAAGTGGTTCATTCCATGGCCCATGTGCCTGTTACTGACTGGTTTCATCCTGTTAGATCTGTCAGACTGTCAAAAGTCTTCATCCTCCTCATCCTTTTAGCAGCTGTTGAAACAGTCAGTCACAAGACTCTCCTGTCCATCTGCATTAGTATTGGAAATTGCTGCAAAGCACAATAGTGGTCTGCTTCTTACCTGTAAGGATGGTCATGTCAGATGAGATAAGCAAGATCCACAACCACACCTACTCCATGTAGACTCTCCCACAAGTTTCAGTACTTGGTCTGTGTAATCCCTCTATACCTGCTCTCAGTAACATCAGTCCTCATACTGGTTATCGTACCACTCCTATTCTGATGACACCCAAATCATCTCCTTTCCTTTCCCCTTCTAGATGCTCATATTTCTGCCTGGATCTCAGCATGCCTGGCAGACATCTCATCAATGATGGTGGCTGAAAGTAAATCCCAGTAAGACTGAGCTACTGAAGGTTCCTGGAGATGCAACACCATGTCAAGATTTTTATTGTGGTCCAGTTGGACAACTGTCAGATCATACCATCTATCACTACATGCAATCTTGGGGTAGTCCTGGACAGACGCCATCCTTCTCTCTTCAGATCACTAACCTGAATTGGTCATGTATGTATCTCCATTAGGAGAATCTGGCCATTTCCATTCACAGGCAACTTTATCATTTGAGAATGGATTACAGAAACTTGCCTCCTACCCTCCAAGTGCCAGCTGACTCCTACAACTGATCTTGAATGCTGCTGAAATTCTGGACTTACCCTATTGCTACATTACCAACACTGACTACATGGAGAGTGATGCAGCAGCACTTTAGTCCTTTAGTCTGTCCAGCACTTTCTGTTCAAGCCTCAGACTCAAAAAGATGAGGAGATACGAGATGGCCAGGCCAAAGGGCTAAAGCACTGCCGCACTGCTCTCTTTATGTAGAGATGAAGCAATGGTTAGCAAGAAGCAAGACACCACAGGTATTCGAATGACATTCCGGGAAATGTTGGCAAGCAGTACCCAAAGTGAAAATGGAGCAATGAAATAAATCTTGATTTCAAGTTGTCAATGTAGTGACCATAACGTGCTGTGTGGTGAGTTCTTATACCTAAGAAGGCGTAGCTCAGCGAGCAGTGTAGGGTTTTGCTGGCTTTTGTCAGCTAGGGGCTGAGATGCTTCATCATGCTGCTGTCTTAACCGTTGAATCTCCTGCAAGATTTCCCTGTGAACAGCAGTAGAGTAAGTGACCTGCATCACCAATACACACTAAATTAATATGTTCTTTTTTTTTTTTTTGTATTACTTGTTCTTGCTTTCCAGTTCAGCGATGAGTTGCCTCTGTTGCTTGTTCGTGTCCAGAGAGAGAGACAGGTCAGTCGGCACTCTGGCTTGCTGCTACATATGCAGATTCAGACAATAATTTATTGTCAAGTTGTCTCAACAATTGCAAAAATGAAAAGCCGTGATTGGCCATCTTACCACTGATGCTCTGTCGGCAGCCAATCGGGAAGCATAGCGGGCAATGAGGTAGTGCTCATCATCCTGGTTATTAGTCTTGCTTTCCAGCATACTATCAATACAAGAAAGAAATTTCAAACCATATCCAGGTCAGTTAGCTGTTGTCAGCCATAAGCTGGTTAGGATGCAGATAAACACAGCACATGGAGAATATTTATTTATGCTAATGCTTAAAAATGCTTAAAAGGAACAGCGTGCAATCTTTGATATTGTAAGGGGATATTTACTTGACTTTTATGGAAGGGGTCTCTGATATCAGCACTCTTTAAAAGCTGAAACTTTGTTTTCATCCAAGAGACGTTTATGCTTTCTCAGTTTCATAATTAAATGTGATTAGATTTTGTATTTCAATTGAACTCTTCATGTGCTGTTAAATTCCTTACATGATTTAAGCAATAGTTTGTTAGTTAAGGTTATGAGATACAAATAGACAGCAATCTAAATTTTTTTGGCAAATAACACAAAGCAAGGAGGAATTAATTGAGTCAGCTAATATCATTAGGCCAAATTATATGTAGCCTCCAAAAAATAAACACTGGCTGTTGGAGCAAGCTTCAAATCTCACCAATGGCCAAAATGGTCCCCAGGTCATTTTAGATCTGTTCTCTATTAATATTAGACTAAGATGGTGCAAGAAACCGTTGCTGCAGTTCCAGCCATGTGCTAATCACACTAACCCAGTGCGGTTGTTTTGGAGGAGGTTCACATATAACCCAATGAGAACATGTTCATCTGCGAGTCTGTCCGCAATATCACGGCTGTACTGAACCCTGAAAAACACACATTAGTCATATGGTATATTCTCTGCCTGTCTCTTCTAATAAACAGGAAGGAAAAAACTTTCCTGCACCTTTTATTAAGATGAAAAATGTTATAACCCTTATAGGAAAAGAGGAAAGACCAACTAAGCTGTTGGGATGTAAAGAAAACACACTTGCTTACCCTTTCCCTTTCAGTAGGTCTGGAGTATCCCTGGTCAGGAGCTTTTTCGGTTTATTGTCCTCATTCCCAGCTCTGAAAGTGAAAGAGGTGAACCATCAGCCACTCATTCAATATGTTTTAGTGGTTTGGGTTCTCATATACTATTTATAGTCTGTAGTTTTTGATTTATTCACAATTCCCCGAGATAGAGTTTCCCTTTCCCCTTCGGTGAATTTGCTTTTCCGCATTCTTTTACATTTCTGGTTTAACTAAAAAAGCAGCAAAGTATAGTCTTTTGCACAAGTGTCTCCCGTGTCACTATAGCGCAGGTCAGCAATTGCTAAGCCAACATCTAGTCCTTAAATATTGGCACCCTATGTGGCTTGTAAATATGAGCATCTTCAATCTTCTGTACGTTTAAGGATGAGGTCATAATAATACAAAGCATCATTCCTAATAATCCTGCTTCTTACATCCCATTACACTGCACTTGAGTGTTTTTATTGCTCTACAGACCCTAATAAAATGACTCGTGATTTGGCTGATGCCTGCAAAAAAATGACGCCTTAGCAAGTGGAATGACCTTGAATATGGTCAAATTTATCTGGTATTTCGGATTATAAGATTATAATAAACCAAATAAAAGATTGTTAAATCTATCTGCTGCCATTTGTACTCATTTGAAGCTGGAAATAATCTCGTTCCATGTTAGAAAAGAACATTTAAAGCTTGAAATGAGTGAGATATAGGATTAATAATCTTATATTGGGTTTACTGTAATATATATAATAGGTACTACTATTAAGGTGACTATTTTTGCAGTGTAGCAGTACAGTGGTGTGTGTTCAACCCTGCACTCACACTCTGAAGGGCTTGTTGGTCGAGGGCATGGTGTGGGACAGCGTGTACTCATTAACACTGTTCACTGGCCTTGGAGGCCTGAAGCAGAGACACAAGTTAGATAAAATAAAATAAAAAACACACAAAAAAGGACACAATGATGCTAGAGAACTGGGGTGAGAAATTTTTTTTTTTTTTTTTTTTTTATACACCATCTAAGGATCAGAAGCATACCTGATAAATGAAGGATGAGTATTTGAACAACATGGTTGACTTACCAAGTGTCACTATTTTTGGCAGCAAAAAAAGGGAAAAAAAATATGTTAAGTGCAGTGCTTTCCCTAAAAATGTATCAGTTTACGTATTCCTCTTATAACACACCAATTCAACAATCCTAACAATTTGTACTTTTTATCCGTTTTTATTCACGTTAAATGTTAAGCAGCATTCACGTTAAAGTGTCAGAAAGTATAGCTACTGAGTGTTACAAAACCCTGACACTGGAGACTTCTTCAATATTAAATAAACGTCTCCTTGTAGAAAACTTCGCCACATCTGTGGTTTGGTACTGCGCTAGAAAGCGTATCAATGCCTTCTGACCAATCAGAATCCAGAAGTCAACAGCACTGTGGTGTACATGGCTGCACAGATCATCAGTGAGGTACGTTATGACATCATTACTGCATATAAAGACACCAAAAGATTGACTTACACCGCATGAGCAAGGTTTAAAGGTTTCTCAGGAACGTCGGAGAACATAGGATGGAGTGACTCCCGGTTAGAGGCACAGCTCAGAGACTTGCTGATGGCATTTGATAACTTCTTAGCAGGAGATTTCTGGAGGGGGGGGGAGGGGGAGGTTTAATGTTAGGCACTTTGTTTTATCCCCTAAAACTGAACCAATGGTGTGCCTTACCCATGATGTGTATTCCTTCATCTGGTGCTGGTTGCTATGGGAGCCGGAGGCATGTCCCCTCCAGAAGCACTCCTGACAGAGCTGGTAATTATGGCATTGTTGGCAACGATAGCGGAATCCCATCATGCTTTGGCTGTGGCAGTAGGAGCACTCAACTGGGTGGAAGACTACAGGCGAAAGGAAAACAAACTGAGCCACCTTTGAGCATACCAAATGTTCTGTTCACTCGTTTCCAGTGGACTCATGCCATCTTGATGAACAAAAGTTTTACAGTGTGACAAAATGTAAAACGCTCCAAATATTTGTATCAGTATTCAGAAGATGTCTTTCCAATCTAGTCCGCTCGAGCCCCCCGGTTCCTGACAGGAGTAGAACTCTTCATTTTTCTAGCCCTACCATAGTCAAGGTTGTGCATTCGGAGATGCATTTCTGCTCACTTCAGTTGTACATTGTGGTTCAGCTCAATCCAGCTCAAAGGGCATTTCTGTCCGTAGAACTGCTGCATACTTGAACCCGATGTTTCTTGTTTCCTGAACCAAATACTTAATCCCATCAGACACCATCCAACCCCAACACCACAGTGAAAGTCTCTGAGATCACATCATTTTCCTTCATTCCAGTGTGTGGTGTCAACACTGATTGAAGATCTTGCTTGATTGTATGCATTATTGACTGATTAATTGTATGAATGTGCAGGCGTTGCCTCTAAAGTGGCCAGATACTTTGACCTGAGAAGATGATTTTAGAAAAAAACTCACCGTTCTCCACGTTAGCAAGACGATGCATAAGTGGCAACCATACAAGACACTGTGGCGGAGGATCGGACATGAAGGTGTCCAGGAACGTGTTCAGAGAAACCTGTTTCTGTGGTAAATCAGACAAATGACAAGCTGGTCAATGAAGTTGCACCGATCTTCAAAATTTCCATTTGGAACTGCAGAGTCTGTAATGAATCTGTTGCATATCAGCAGGACCTACTTGTTGTGCAAAGCAAGTCCTTGCGGTCTGCTCGGTGTAGCTAAAAGACGGTCCTTCAAAAATGGTAACGGGTAGCTTGAGAACCTCCTTCAAGAACTGGTCAAACTGGGAATAAATCATCACGCCTGTGGGGTCGGCTATCTGAGAAAAAATATCTGTGCAAGAATGACAAAAATAACAATGAGAACATAGAGGCTTGCAAGAGGAATCCTCAAAACCGCTGCACAAAAAAGATGTCCGAGAGGTGAGAGTGAGTGACCAGACAACATTGACGAAAAAAACAGCCACTGGTGACTAGATAGTAGAAAAGTTCAATGTCCTGTTTAATCACTGAAGCTTACTTTGTGTGACCTTGTTAAATCATGATAAAAAGACACATTAGGCGCTTTAGCTCAAGTTTCATCAATCAGAATTACTCGATTACCTCATTAATCAGGGGTAAAATTCAAGGTGGAGCTTACATCTTAATTTGTCCATAATCTTCCCTCCGCATAACGTAGCAAGCGCCATCTTCACGACAAACACAGAGATCTTGCCAAGACCTTCCCTACAAGAAAAAAGGTGAAAAGGTGGGGAAAGGTAAATCAAGGGAGAATGGGAAAAGATTAAACCATTAAAGGTAGTTGATACAATCAATGCTATAAAAGAAAAATGAAAAGTAGCTGGCCCCCAATCGCGCATAACCATGCAGCATTTTGGTAACATCGTTGGCATAAGACTAAGAACAAGTGGATTCAAAAACCCAAATGCAAGCTAGAGTTAGCATTAAGTGTGGGTGGAGTTTAACTTCAGCTCTTCTTTACAGCTCTTAGCTCTGAGAGGAACCAATGCTGATTGGTTCGGAAAAGATGTTCATGTGAAACGTTACACATGTAACCAGAGGCAGCTGTTTACTGTGTTTCATATGCCTCTTCTCCATCACTGATGATGATGATGCTTAAAAGAAATCATCGGGACACAATTGTCACTGATACAACTTGGTCTAGAAAGAAATCAGCCCCAGCTTTGCTTTTTCAGAGCCTTCTACCAATGTTTTTGTGATTCTGTTGTTTGTCCTTCCACAAAAGATTTAGAAGCCAACATGGAAACTTACATATTTTTACTTGAAACAGAGGGAGGGATTAGCCTTGCTAGTCCATTTATACCAGGCAACCCTGCTTGTGTTCAACCATGATAGGAAATGCATTCACGTAAGAGAGACTTACGGGTCGTATGCCGCCAGCAAGAAGTTGAGCAGAAGCAACACGGACTGCTCCGTGTTGATCTGGTGTGTAGTGGGCATCCGCTTGCTCAGCTGGAAGAAGATAGTGGACAGTATTGCTTCGAGTCGTGCCACTGAGAACTCTGTGTTGAGGTCCATGGTGTTAAGGCCGTTCTCCCGGAAGGCTTCGATAATGTTCCAGATGTCTACTAAGTGCACTGCAAGCAGATGGTGGAGAAGGTAAGGACGATAATGGCCGCTAGGACTGTGACAAACAGGCAAACACAACAGGATATGAGACCAGAGTCAAGCCAGTGAGGGTTTTAACTGTGTTAGGTTTAATTCTACTACATGTCCCACTGATGGATATCTATGCTCCTGGGGACATCTTGAGCACCCAGAAACAGACATGGGGACACCTTAAGGACACCAAAATAGACCTGGGGACACCTTAAGGACACCAAAATAGACCTGGGGACACCTTGAGCACCCAAAAACAGACCCGGGGACAACCGTATTGCAAGTAGCTCCAGTTGTCAAGCTGTTTAACAGAAATGACGCTTGAGTGTCGAACTTTTTCATATAAGTTCATATAAGAAACTGTTGTAGCTATAAATAACTTTGAACACTGTTTAATTATATTATGTTACGAATGATGTAATGCAACAGACTTGATCTGTCCTATTCACACGTCCTCATCTGGAATGTTAGAGACTTGTTAGAGAACAGGAACTAACCTGTATTTTGTAGACGGTTCACGACATTAAATGTAACATATATTAAAAAATAAAAAATTTGGGCAGTGGTGGTTCAAGTGGATAAGTGTTTAAGGCTCTGGGTTGTTGTTCGGAGGTTCGAGGTTCAAGCCCGGGCACCACCAAACTCCACTGTTGGGCAATTGAGCAAGGCCCTTAACCCTCTCTGCTCCAGAGGCGCTGTATCGTAGCTGCCCCTGCGCTCTGACCCCAACTTCCTCAGCTGGGATACACGAAGAAAAGGATTCCACTGTGCTGTAATGTATGGCTGGCGATAATAAAGGCTTCTTGCCCTCAATATACTCACAATTGCACCTCTTCTGAATGAATCTGAGCTTGCATGCAGTTCTGTAGGTGGAAAGTCTGATGGAATCCAACTGTAGAGCTCCTGAAAAAAAGAAGAAGGATCTGAATTTTTTAAAAAAAATCTGCACGACTGTTGATATGGTGACATTTCCGATTTTATGAAAGGATACTCCAGAGTCTTCGCAACAGCTCAGAGCCTAACCTTTATTTCCCTTTCTTTAAGGTTTATGCTTGTCCAGCTTCTTGGGATTATGACAAGCTACAGTTTTTGTCTTGGAGCCAAAACCGCTTTGGAGAATACTCTGCTATGAAGTAAGCAATCTGTTTCATGTAGCTATTAATGGATAAAAACTATGCAGTTACTTGTGGTGGTAAAGGTCCACTTCATGACATCAGCTTGTTATTGATTGTTTTCCTATAATACCACAACACTACTGAGTGTTTTACACTCGCAATATCGTCCCACTTGGATTTTCTTGATGAAGATCCTTTCAGTAGCTAAAAAAACTATAACAAAAAAAAACAATGTCACTTACGCATCTCAGCAAACAGTTGTCTTCTGTCTGCCATTGTGCTGCTGCTACGCTCAGCTTCCTCGATCATTCTGGAACAAACGACAAAAGAAGAGAGGAACGTTACGCTATTCATGATCGCTCTCATGTTTCCCATCAGGCTTAAAGTGTACTCCCAGTAATCCCAGTGGCTTTTGGTGTATATTGGGTATGAGTAATAATCAGCTTCGTTCTTTGTATACCTCTGCGATAATGTGGTTAATGCATGCACGCTCTTCAGAAAGTACAGTCTGTGTCGCTGCAAAAGCAGGACAAAGAAGAGTGTGAGCACAATAGTGAAGAGCCATGGCTGACTGCACACAGCTAACCCTGTCATCCTGATCATGTGATACATCGCTACAGCAACAGCGAATCCAATCAACCATGTCCCAAAAGGAAGGTGAAACCAGAGAGCGCACCACGGCGCTGGGAGAACAGCGAGTGATGGTGTATGTTGGAAGAATTAAGGTTGATGCTAACTCGTGTGATATTTACGCTAGTCTGAACAATAATGCACACTGAGCTCGCAGTAGGATGAAGAATAATTATCTCTCAGTATCCTGCACATGCTACTGTATGACTCAACCGTGTATAATCAGATCAGTTTTTATTTTAAAATCATATAATTTGAAGGTTACTTCACTACATTTCACAGGAAAGGCGGGGAAAAAATTGATTTCCCCAATTTCAGTCCGCATTTTCTATCCCTGATTTCTCATACTTGTCTACAGCTTACAGGTGATTTCATTCATTTAATATGTTAAGGTTTAAAATATTAAATGAAGAACCCAACCCCCTTTAAAAAAAAAAAAAAAAAACTTATGCAACTTTCCCATTTTAAATACTGATATTACTTTTGGACTCTTGTAAAATCCTGGGATGAGCCCAGGACAGTCTTCGTGACTCTAGCAGCAGTTTTTAGGTACAAATTCACATTATGCACATGAGAAGTCTGAGACTTTAGAGAAGTGGTTCTCATAGTGGGATCTGGGGGACCACCCAGGGGTCTGTAAAAACTGACCACGTCTTACCTACATTATTAAAGATGTTATATTTAGGGGTCCAAGCACCAAACTCAACTAAGACCTAATATATTCTATTGGTGGGAATTTTAAATAATGCTTATAATATAAGTCCATACTAAGGGGTAGGGGACATGATTTAGAGTAAAAAAGGGCTACAAAAACTTGAAGAACCACTGCTTTAGGGTATCCATGTGGAACCAACTATGGCAGCAGAAGGTGAGTCACAAGTAGAGCATCAGGAGGAATCAGGCATCTTGAACTTCAGCCAGCAAGCTAAACATAGCATGGACGTAAAGCTTGCAGAGCCGGGTGCCAAAGCCTGAAATAACACAACCATAAAACAACTATAGGAGAAATGAACCCAGTTAGATTTCCTCCAAAATAAACTGATCTTCTAAGGACTGGGAAAAATGTAATACGGTTATTTTTGGAGTTCCTGATTCCAAATTTAGCAAAGAAAAACATCTGTTTCTTTTCCATGTTGTTGGTAGAGTTATCGTTTATTATCGTTGGTTCTTTCTTTGTGAGGTATGTCAGCATTGTGGGTTTAATTATGGGTTTAAGTCATCACTGGCACTGGAGACTCCTTCGTTGCTATGAAACTCCTGAAACATGGCTAAATCATGACAATCTGATACACTCTACCGAGCTTGTGTGTACTGCATGATTAGGTTTAGAGAATGTCCTGTCCTTGATCCTGGAAAAACACTGACACCAGCCAACAGCTGAAACGAACTGCATGTCGAAGAAAAACTAAAAAATAATAAATAGAATGTTGTATGTTCCTGAGTATCTAAACAATTCCAGAAACAAGCAGGAATATGTAATGGTGCTCTTCATGTGAAGGGTGAAGTCATACCCGCCAGAGAGCACCATGGTCCGTATCTCTCTCTCTCTCTTTCTCGCTCGTATTTACAAAGTTGTGTTGCCTGTAATGTTTCTCCTGCTGTAGACGTCCCTCTCGCTTTCTCGACAGGCCCGAGCACCACAACAAAAGCGGTGCAGTGAAGCGAGAGCAGCCGGCTGAAATTAGAAACTGTCAGGCTCCAGCCTGCGCTGCCTCTATCTTTAACTTCAAATGAGCGAGCCTTACATTCCTGCTCGGCTCAGACGGCTGCCTTAGCTCCGCTTGCACTTGCTGGGTCTCCTTCTGGCGCCTTTTCGCCTCTTAGAGGCACTGCGTACGAACGTAATTAAAAAGGAAGAAAATGCAGAGTAGCGGCTGAGGGGAGAAATCGAACACGAAACCTACGCTGGTACATTCAAGCATCTCTTAACAGCGGCTCTAAAAGTAGTTCCAGCTGCAAGTTCGGATTAATGTGCTCATTCTAATAACTTGTTCCTCATGTAGCTTCTTCACAGGGCCGTGTATTGCAGACATTGCATATGCACACGAATGTGTGTAATCGATGATGTAGTGTAACAGAGGTGCAGCTGGAAGTGTCTATCGCTGATGCAGCACATGAACTGACTTGTATAATGGACATTATAATGATTATTTCAAGGCATGTAAAGAAGAAAAACCTGGCGTCATGACAGTTGACGTTAAATAATAGCACTTGGCATATAATGACATCATGGCATATCTTGATATACAGTGCCTTCCGAAAGTATTGGAACAGCAAGGTAAATTCTTTTGTTTTTCTTGTTTCTCCTCTTCAGGAGGTGACATTCTGCTCACTTGAGTTAAAGTCTAGTGACTGACTTGGTCGGTCTAAAACATTCCACTTTTTTCTCCTGATGAAGTCCTTTGTTGTTTTGGATCATTGTTTTGCTGCATGACGAAGTTCCTGCCAATTAGATCGGATGCCTTTCTCTGTAAATTGGCAGACAAAATATTTCTGCAAACTTCTGAATTTGTTCTGCTGCAATGAACATGAGTTCCATCATCAATAAAGATTAGTAACTCCGTTCCAGAAGCAGCCATGCAAGCCCAAGCCATGACACTGCTTCCACCTTGGCTGATAGATGAGCTGGTATATTTTGGATCATGAGCAGATCCTTTCTTCCTTGATAATTTGGCCTTTCTGTCACTTTGGTAAAGGTTAATCTTGCTTCTGTACTTCTTTGTGATTTACAATCTGGCATACTGATATGTACCAACTTATTTTTGGGTTTTTCTTCTCAGCTTTCACAATGTTTCTGTCATCAGCTGCTACTGTTTTCCTTGGCAGACCTGTTCTGGTTGTTAGTACACCAGTGGTTTCTTTGTATTTCAGAACATACCAAATTTCCTGTATTGGCTGTTGCCATGTTTGTGCGATGACTCTGATTGATTTTCCTTCTTTTCTCAATTTCAAAATGGCCTGCTTTTATCTCAAAGACAGCTCTCTGGTCTTCATGGTGGTTTAGCCTTTTTTAACAATAAACACAGTCTCCACAAATTAAACCTAGTACTTAATCCAAGAGTAGACAATGAGAGATATTAACTGTTCAAAGAATCAGTCTAACAGGACATTTACATGTTCCAATATCCCCAAGTTGAATATGTCATGTTTTAAATTGTTTAATAGAGCTAGATGTAAATATCAGGAAATGAAAGCTTCGATTCGGAACTATCATCAATCCCAAACGTCTTTAGTGTATAGCAAAAACAATATAGTTGACGTTCCAATACTTTCGGAGAGGACCGTAAGCGGTCATAGATTGATGTCATGACATAAGTTGCCATAATATCCAAAGTCACATGACTTGACGGAAATTGATTTCATGCCATTAAATGTCACATGACGTATAGCACACTAGTGACATAACCTGCCATAACACCAAATAGAGCATACTTGTCATGTCAGGCTGTTATCACATGACAATCTGTTTATCACGTGACATCATGGATGACATAGAGCACACTTGACATAGATTTTTGTCATGACATGAGCTGTCATAGCGTCAAACATGACAATATGACGTGACGTCAGCTGTTGAGACAACTTATGACAGATGACTTATATGACATAACAGCTATAGGTCTGTCAGGCTACTTCCTGTCGTTGGCTTTTTTTTTTTTTTTTAGTTTGCATGTTTAAACATAACCTACATAGAATCCTACACGTCCTAATGTCGTCTTACTGTACAGATTTTTCCCTCACGATAGAGGAAATAACACTCCTCTCTGTACACGGCACCTGGATTTATTTATCGTGGCTGCTATGGAAATGTGCTGCTGTCTTCCCGTAAAAAAAAAAAAAAAAAAGAAAAAAAAAAGCTGTTAGATTCTTGTGAAGTTCCACTAAATAACAGCGCTGTAACTCACACCACTTTCAGCACTCAGTATTGTTATGACATGGAACATTAATTTTGATGCGAAACATTCCCATCAGCGCAGAACTCGGCAGAAATGGACATCCCGGTCATTCCTGACACGTTTACAGCTGTTTTCAACAAGAGCAAGTCTTCTATGTGAACACTCACTGAAGAGGAATTTGAAAAATGACTATTGTTGAATGTTTATTTAAGGCTAAAGTCCTCTTTTTTCCCCCTTTTCTTTCTTTTACATAAGTGTATAAGATCTGCTGCGGGTTAAGCTGGATTTAGAATGTGCGAATTCAGCATTCTGTTAAGATTAGGACTGTGTGAGATGAAGCGTAAAAATATGCCAGCTGGATTCCATACAGGATAACGTGCTCTCCATGTCAGACTTTATGATGAAGATCCTCTCCACCGATAGACCTGTGATTAAAGAAAATGACTATGATCTAGTGTAGTTTGCGACATTAATCGGCGCCGAACCGAACTTGTACAGAAAACGAGCTTGCGTGAACGCAAACATACTTCAGGACAAGCTTAAAGTAATACAGATGGTCATTTCTCTCCATTACAATGTTTTGTTTGTTTTCTGCCATGTTTCACACCTCGACCATGGGCTCACACGGATATAGAACAGCACTGACTCAGGTTCTGTGCTAGCAGCCAGAAAGGGTGGGGGTAAAAATTCCAGGACTGCCAGAGATCAGTGTTGGCTGGGGTTATTTCATGGGTGCCAAAAATTGTTGGAACACTTTGTGTTGCGTAGAGCTGTGTGATTAAAACTATTTCAATGTGTTTTTTTTTTAATCAACCTCAAGTGTTTCTGTTCCATGCTGGAAGATTTGGTATCAAAATATCCGTGTTTTTTTTTTGGTTTTTTCGCAAGAATTCATTTAGAGATGCTAACATTGCTAACAAGATAATCCTCGCAGACAAAAAAAAAGAAAACTGACAAGCTTTAAAGTACGAAAAGGATGAAATATTAGTAGGTTTTTTTTTTGTTCATCAAAATAACAAAAGTAACAAAAGCAAAAGGCCAGTGTGATGCTACTTAATAAGTAGCAGTTCGTCCATTTTTGTTTTTCCGACCAATCAGCTCCTAGCCCCTCCCACTGCTTCCTATTGGCTCCCAAACCGAAACTTTCAAAGTCACAGGTCAAAAGTGAGAGTAATCACAACCAGAAACAAATGCACATTTTATCCCCTTCAGTGACTTGCCTTTTATTTGCTTTTCGCTCTGACTGCTGTTACGAAAAAGCAGAAGTGTGTAGGTTTGGGCTTTGCTGTTGCCATAGCAACTGGTCAAACATCGTAAATGCTGCAGGGAAACTATAAATATTGGCACCCCACTAACATACTGTTAACACACAGGAGTTACTAAATGCAGTCAAGAGATTTAGCATTACTTTATAAAACGGTGTGAAACTGTCGGACAATTGGATTTAAATCTATCTATCTATCTATCTATCTAATCTAATCTAAAGACACAGCTTAATCTATCCTGTTAAAAAAAAGCTGCCACTATTGAATCTTATTAATTTAGTATTATCCAAAATAAAGTTTGAAAAATATACAGTGTGTTGTAATTAAATGATCCCAACAATCAAAGACTTTACAAAAACAATTCCAATAAAAGAAATAAAGAAATAAATACATTTTAAAAATGGATTATAAGGCTTCTCCCTGGTCCTAGAGAGCCCCAGATTTTAGTGGGGTTTTTTTTGTTTGTTTGTTTTGCTTGTTTTTTTTGCTCTAAAACAGCTGATTCAACTAATCAGTTAATTAACAGCCTTTCTTGATTTTCTTGAAGTGGGGTGTGTTGGAGTAAGATAAACGCTAGAATAAGCAGCAGTGGGGGATCTCCAGGAGCAGGGTTGGAAACCTGTGGCCTATAGGATAGTCGTGTGCCCTCAGTCAGATGATTCATGTAAACAATGTGCATTTTAATAGAAGTGTTAGTTGAACGGAATCATAAGAATTACAATTTAAAAAATAGATAAATATATGTACAGTTCTTAAGGGGAAAACCGTGCATACAGTGTGCATGAAAATTAATAAATAAATAAATAAATAAATAAGCAAGCATATGCATATTAACAACAAACACTCATTAGGTTTCTAAAAGCAATGTTGCGCTCTTTTCCCATTTAAACCCCGCACTATTTTTCAGCAGTCCTCTGAAAATGCATTGCATATGTTCATGCATTTCTATAAACAAACAAACAAACAAACAAATAAACAAACAAACAAACAAAGCAACGACTTCATCCAGATATTTTGTTTAGTGCATCCACAGCGCGAGCCGGGATTGCACTTGCTACTCACCAGCGCGAGACATCAGCGCGTTTACAGCCAATGAAACGGAATAATCGGTCGGTTTAAGAAAGCCGAGCTGTGAAACATCGCCATGGCGTGAACCGGTGACCGCTCGCTCTCTCTGTACGCGGCGCCTTTCCCGTCGATAGCGCCTTCTCTCCGGATTACGTCATACGAAATCTCTCTGCGAGGAATCAACGGGCACGGACAAGTCATTGTACTGATTCGATTCCTTCACGGATTCACGGAGTCGAGCAGTCGGTGTCGACTCGTTTGACTCACGCAGTTCATATAAGGTTTTTTTCAATTGTTTTTTGGGTTTTCTATCTATCTATCTATCTATCTATCTATCTATCTATCTATCTATCTATCTATCTATCTATCTATCTATCTATCTATCTATCTCTTTAAATATTCATTCATTAATTCATTCATTCATGCATTATCAGATCTATCTATCTATCTATCTATCTATCTATCTATCTATCTATCTATCTATCTATCTATCTATCTATCTATCTATCTATCTCTTTAAATATTCATTCATTAATTCATT
>JAUCMX010000003.1:31620373-31645373 GCA_033459395.1 Hemibagrus guttatus
CTCAATTAGATATATTACCATGCCTGACATTGAAGTATTAAAACGCCCTCCAAGGGAAGCCGGCGACAACATGCAAGGTAAGATAAAGTGATTACAATAATCATTATAGATGCATGAAAAACAATGACGTGTTCTTTAATAAAAAGTAATGAAATGCTGATTTATCTGTTTGAACATGAAAAGTGTATCTTGTTCTAGATGGTACCTGTTTTTTTCTTCAGATCGAGAGGAACTGCAGAGAACGTACTCCAGCCAAACATGTGCTCTAGCCAACACTCCATCACCATGTGTGGGGAAAGCAATGTGCAACATCCAGGAACTGATGGACAAACTGGACCACTGGTCCCAACAGGTCAAAGCAACACCTACAGGCTGAATGTTAGAGCAGAACAGAAACCAGCAGAATCTGTCGAACACAGTTTAAAGACTATTCTGGCGTAAACTACTGCCACTGCTGCATCCTTAAATCTGGTTAGGCGGTGATTTATTTTCTATAACACGGGCTGTTATACAGGGACCTGAATAGTTAATGCTCCATATAAAAGAAAAAAAAATACAGTATTGCACATTGATTCATTTGTGATGGAAGGAGTCTCCAGTGGAGAGAGAGAGAGAGAGAGAGAGAGAGAGAGAGAGAGAGAGAAGAATCTGGTGAGAAATCGTTGAAAAACATAAGCAAAACAGGAAGAACAAGCCTTTTTGTAGAGATGTGTCTAATTTCTGCTCACTCACTGTTTCATTCTGCATTTGCCTCTGTTTTCGTGCTCTACAGGCAGCTACTCAACAGCACGATGTTTCCGAGGTAAAAAACAAAAACAACGGCACCTCAAGGTACGCACCAACACTGCAGTGTCATCATCGTTGTGTCAGGTTAATGCAGGTTAATAATAATTTATGGATATTTTGATTCTAGGTTTGAGTCGCCGCATTTGGACACTCGCACTGAGCTGTGTGTTGAAGGCGTGGGGCTTTGTTATGGTACGTAGCTACGTTTGTGTAATTGTCAGTACATCTGAAAGACGAGTCCATTGCTCAGCAGCTTATAGATTAGCACTTGATCCAGTTAATTGTGCTAACAACTTATCAGATATTAAACAGAGGTCATGGAATTGTAATGTATGTCTCTGATAATATTTTCGTTCATTTGATGCACAGTTTGAAGGATAAGCTGACTGAGCACTCATTCAAGTGTCGTTCCTAATTTTATGCATTAAAATTATTCAAGTTGAAAGGTTATTAAATTAGTAAGTTAAAGTCCGTAGTTACATCTGAGGTGCTTTTCGGTATTAAATCCTCACAATGTGCGCGCTTAACTCGATTCTGAGTATTCGTCATCGCACGCCTGCTGCATGAAAACTGCGTGAAGTAACAGTCAGAATCCAAACAGATCACAAATGTCTTGGTTCCGCCTCGTAATTTCTTAGACGGATTACCGAGTACTTCTGTTTTTTGTTTTTTTTTTATGTAGAAAACGAAACGTTGTGTCCCTTCTGGAAGGGGACAGGTGGTGTTCTGCTGGAGGTGGTGTCACTTATCAAGCGCCTGGAGTCAGATCGGCAAGAGGCCAAGGAGGCACTGCAAGAGGAACGGCATAAAGCACAGCGCCTGAGAAGAAAACAGGACAGTCTCTCTCTCTGGAAACAACAACAGTTTCCCGTAGCGGTGCAGCTAGGTCTGTGTGGAAATAAGCTGCTACGTTTTGTCTAATAAACTCTTGTGTTTTGTCTAATATGCTGCTATGTTTAGTCTAATAAACTATAATGGATTTTTAACTGCTCCCTAGAATATGAAGCCTGCACCCGAGACATCGCCGAGCTGAGATGGCATCTTAAAGTAAAACACGATCAAATGCAGCAAGTCAGAAACTTCTCGAAGCAGGCTGAGACACAGAACCGTCAACTGCTGGAGAATATCGACTTTATAAAGAAACAGGGGCCACTTGTGAAGGAGAAATTGTGCTTGGAAGAGGAAAACACGAGGCAGATAGCGTCAGCTCGAACGGAGGTCAGAACAGACTTAAAGGTCAAAACACATACGAAATCCTGGCTGGGCTTCATGAGGTTTCTGTCTGATCTGGGCAGGGTTCCCGAGCGTCACAATATACTGAAACTGTAGACTCCTTACACTAATTATGTGTATTTTTCTCCATTTGATTTAGGCTCATGAGGTGCTCACGAAGCTGACCCAAGAGCTGAGCGCTTCCCAGCAGGAGTTGGACAATGATGAACTGCAGATGAATCAGGAAAGAGGCGACATAACACAGACGCTGAAAGCCATCCGCACTGAGCTACAAGACCGAATGTAATGACAGTTAGTGAATTCTATTTCTATAGCACTCTACCTAGCATACACAAGCCCTTATATGTGCTGCCCTGTAGATACTGTATATAGAACAGGAGGCCATTTGGGATTTTAGCCATTTGAGTTAGGTCCTCGCTAACAGTTGCAAAGAGAGCAGAGAGAGAAATGGGACCACAACAACTCAAGTGCACAATTTGGGATGGGGCATTTGTGGTGCTTTGCTACGATGCCAGTTTGTGTCCTTATAAATAATTGAGCTTCTTTACTGATGACCGATGACAGTTTTGGGTTTCTTGGGGTGGACGTTAATTATGTCATTTTGTCTTTCTGAGAGACATGTGAGATTTTTCTCATATTAAGTGGAATCATTTAACGGTATTTTGAGTATATTCATAGTCATCACAATTTGTTTGAACAATATACAGTCAGAGAAACCTGTTCAAATTTGTGCAACCTTTTCTTCGCCTTAAGCACGGTGCTCCAGCAGCTGAAGTCGTCCTGGGATGCTTCTTGTGCCAGAATCCGTGAGACTGAGGAGAAGGTGGCGTTTAAAGACAAGCAGGTTGACGCCATGCTCCAGCAGATCCCAGTGCTAGAAAAACAAGAGACCGAATTAATTGATGCTGTGAGTGTTAATCAAATTGTTACTGAAATCAGAACATCCAGAGCAATCATAAATGAACGATTTTATACATAATATTAATCTATATCTATATATCATGATTAACTTCCTATAAAAGCATGTCGTCTTATACCTAAGCAGTGCACCAATATAATATTTTACTGAATAATGAACATGTACTTTTTATCCATTTATAGTTACATTTAATGTTATAGCAGTTTAAGTCGCTGTTACTATAGAAACGATTACGTGTCATAACCAGGGCATTAATATAAGCAATCATGGTGGAAAAGTGACCACTCTTGCTATTGATAACTTTCTTGCTGTAGGTTATGGAACTAAAAGCGCAACTACAAAGTCAGGAAAGAAAGCTGGCAGAAAAGCAAGACGACTTTACAAACTTTCTCAAGCAGCTCCAAGCAACCGTAAGTATTGTTTCATGTTAATGATAGCAATACTATTTCTAAATAAATCCATTCAGAGATATGAGTTGATTTTTTTTTATTTATTTATTTTTTTAAAAAAGCATGATAAAAAGCATTTTCAGTCGTCCTCTAGAGGGCAGAAAAGACCCATGATTTATTTTAGACGTTGGTCCATAGTCTTAAACACACCACCACCATTTTGTTGTAACACTGGTCTCATGTTTAGACCTTTAAATGTGAATTTTTACATGACATACTGCATTAAAATAATAACGTCTGTGGCGCATTAACATTCTGAAATAATCAATAAGATGATCTTTTGAAGATCTCATTATTATTATTATTATTATTATTATTATTATTATTATTAAATGTCATTCATATATACATATGAAATATAATAAATCTATATTGTAAACTGTATGGTGAATGCAAAAAAGAAAACTAAACAGCATCACTAGTCCAAATGGCATGTTTCCTCTGCAACAACCTGCATAAACAAGCAGCAGAATCACAGACAGAGCCTAATCTCTCCCAGTCTTCATCCTGCTGTGTGTTTGATCATGCCTGCGTGCCATTATTAAAAAATTACACTTTTATAAATACGTATGCAAAACTAGAACTGTCACGCCTGTCGTCTGTCAGAGGCATGAAGGAGAAGCAAATGTCTGCGAGTCGGAGGAGATCTTCAGCAGGAAGCGTCAGGAGCTCCTGCGTCTGCGTGATAAAAATAAAGAACATGACATGGAAAGCGAGGACTACAATAAGAAGATCCGTCAAAGGTTTGCTGCTCTGTATACTGTACACTTACACTGCAGATTTACTTCATGCTTTACTATGCAGCTTTATTACTTTACTACATGCTTTTATACAACAAAACGAAATGCAATAAACCCTGTGCAATACGACAAATTCTCTGCATGAAACACTATACATCAATCACTGTACAATAAATGGTACAGAGTAAACACTGTAACAAACACCATAAAACACGCCAACCGTCTAAACCATCAAAACACTATACAGTCAACATTTTGCAACAACAATTACCTAGCAAACACCATATGACCCCTGCTACATGTTACACTATACGCTAAACACTATCCAACAGCAACACTGCAAAATAAACACCAGACAGGAAACACCCTACATTAAACACTATACATTATGTACTAGACACTAAAGACCGCACTGCAAATTCTGTAAAATAAAGACTAAACATTAAACACCACACAGCAAAGACTATACATTATATACTAAACATTAAACACTACACAGCTAAGACTATACAATAGATACTAGACATTAAACACCACACAGCAAAGACTATACATTATATACTAAACATTAAACACCACACAGCTAAGACTATACAATAGATACTAGACATTAAACACCACACAGCAAATACTATACAATAGATACTAGACATTAAACACCACACAGCAAAGACTATACATTATATACTAAACATTAAACACCACACAGCTAAGACTATACAATAGATACTAGACATTAAACACCACACAGCAAATACTATACAATAGATACTAGACATTAAACACCACACAGCAAAGATTATACATTATATACTAAACATTAAACACCACACAGCAAAGACTATACAATAGATACTAGACATTAAACACCACACAGCTAAGACTATACAATAGATACTAGACATTAAACACCACACAGCAAAGACTATACAATAGATACTAGACATTAAACACCACACAGCTAAGACTATAAAATTATATACAAAGACATTAAACACCACACAGCAAAGACTATACAATAGATACTAGACATTAAACACCACACAGCAAAGACTATACAATAGATACTAGACATTAAACACCACACAGCTAAGACTATACAATAGATACTAGACATTAAACACCACACAGCAAAGACTATACATTAGATACTAGACATTAAACACTACACAGCTAAGACTATACAATAGATACTAGACATTAAACACCACAGAGCAAAGACTATACATTATATACTAGACATTAACCACCACACAGCAATTTTAAAAGCATTTGACAATAAACACTATACATTATGTATTGGACACTAAAGACCGCACTTCAAATTCTGTAAAATAAAGACTAAACATTAAACACCACACAGCAAAGACTAAACATTCAATACTAGCCATTAAACACCACACAGCAAAGACTATATATTATATACTAAACATTAAACACCACACAGCAAAGACTATACATTAGATACTAGACATTAACCACCACACAGCAAAGACTATACATTAGATACTAGACATTAAACACCACAGAGCAAAGACTATACATTATATACTAGATATTAAACACCACAGAGCAAAGACTATACATTATATACTAGATATTAAACACCACAGAGCAAAGACTATACATTATATACTAGAAACAACACTAAACAACAGTTAATCTACAATAAAAACTACACAATAATGAAAATGCCCCCCCCCCCAAAAAAAAATAAAAATTACACACTACACAAACACTGTACAATATATTCTATACAGGAAACACTACAACAGTTACTCTATACAAAACACTACACAATAAACAATTTACAACAATCACAATACAGTAAACATTATCTGACACACAATGGTTATACACTAAACACTATACAATAATCACTCAACAAGAAACACTACAACAGTCACTACATAGTAAAAACTATTCAGCAAACACGATACAGTAAACACTATCCACTAACAATATACAAGGATTACACAAGCTGCAAAAAACTACACAATAATCACTCAGCAACCAACAACAAACACTATACAGTAAAAGCAAATGGTATTTAAAATATGAAGCCGTTAAAGTTGTTCCACTGTCAAGCATTAAAGCAGCTGCTGAGTTTTAATCATGATCTTTCTAAATCTCCACATCTTTAATAGATGAGCGTCCATTTCTCTTTGTTCTTGAATTGTTAAGTGATAATGTGAATATTTGCTGTGTGTGTGTGTGTGTGTGTGTGTGTGTGTGTGTGTGTGTGTGTGTTTTACTCATTGTAGCAAGCAGACAGTGCAGCAGCTGCAGAAGGACCAAAAGAGGATACAGGAGAAGATCAGTCAAAATGAGGAACAGAGGGATCAGGCCAAGGGTGAGCTGGCACTGCACGCTGCTCACCACACAAACACCAAGGCTCGGCTGGAGGACCTGAAGCAGCAGACACTCGAGCAAGAGCAGAGCATGAGGGTAAGAAAAGTCCTCCTAGTCCATCTTATTGTCTGAAAATAGTCTATTTCTGCCTTTATTCCATTTTAATACCCAGTCATGTGGTTAGCCATGCGACCAGCAAAACCAGTAACCAAGCCTCATTATTACAACTTAAGTCATCTTTCATTAATTTTCATGACTGCATCTCACAGAGGGTTTGTGTATCAGTGGAGGAGGTAGATGATGCTATTGAGAATCAGCATTATTTAGTGCTTTAATGCTACCACTCAAGTTAGTCAGCCAGCTTTATAATGCGTACGACTGATCATTTCTTTATTATAGTTTATATAGTGTATAGTTTTTGGACACACTTACATATGTATATTTATATAAACACACATTCTGCTCCGAAAGTATTGGGACTGCAATGTCAATTTTTCTGTTTTTGCTTTTTTTGAATTTGAGATATGAATAAAAGTAAATAAATTATACATAACGTGACAGTTTACAATTTCAGCTTTCATTTTCTGATATACATATTTACATATTTATATGACACCTTTTGTTTCCATCCTCCCATTTTCCCAATGATCAGAAATATTGGAACATATGACTGACAGGTATTTCCTGTTGCCCAGGTGTGTCCTGTTAAATAATTACTAGCTCTGATGGTCTACTCTTAGTTTGAGTCCTGGGTTTCACCTGTGGAGACAGCTTTTATTGTTAAAAAGGATAAACCACCATGAAGACCAGAGAGCTGTCTATAAGGACAGTCATAGAGGGAAAAAAACAAACAGAGCCATTGCACAAGAAGTGGGAATAACCAGTACAAGAATGCAGAACATCCTGAAAAAGAAAGAACTACTGGTGTACTAACAACCAAAACCAAGGAAAACAAAAACAACAGACAGCGATATCAACAACAATCTCCACAGGACAGGGGTGAAGGACTCGCAACTCTCTATTGGAAGAAGAGTTCAAGAGCAGAAATATAGAGGCCATACCCCAAGGTGCAAGCCAATCATCAGTGTTATGACTCAGAAGGCTAGATTGAAATTCTCAAAGTACAAAGAGGTGCCACAAAAGTACCGGAACCAAGATTAACCTCAACCAAAGTGGTGGAAAAGCCAAAGTGTGGATAAAGAAAGGATCTGCTCATGATCCAAAACATACCAGTTCACCGGTCAACCAAGGTGGAAGCGGAGTCATGGCTGGGGCTTGCGTGGTTGCTTCTGGAACGGACTCACTAATCTTTATTGATGATGGAAGTCATGTTGGTAACAGCAGAATAAATTCAGAAGTTTGCAGAACCAATTTGTCTGCCAGTTTACAGAGAAATGCACAGAGACAATGACCCAAAACACACTTCCAACTCAGCAAAGCACTTTGTCAGGGGAAGAATGTGGAAGGTTTTAGATTGGCCAAGTCAATCACCAGACCTTAACTCAGCTAAGCAGAATTTCAACTCCTGTAGAGGACACTGAAGGCAGAAATACCCCAAAACAAACTGCAAGAAGCCAGGACACAAGCCTCAAAAAAGAAGAAAGTAAAAGTTTGGTGATGTCGATGGGTCGTCAGCTTGCCTGTTCCTATACTTTTGCTCATTTAAAAACTGGGTGGTCTCAGAGTACCATATTCTAAGTTGTTTAACACATCTAGATGTAAATGTCAGTAAATTAAAGCTGAGATTCTGAAGCATTGTTTCATGTTCATCGTATCATATTCAACTCAAATCTAATAATGCTTTCAGTGTACAACAACAACAAAAAATTAATGAATTATCCTTGCTGTTCCAATATTTTTGGAGGCAACTGCATATATAAAATTGACACTATTGTAGAAATTTGTAGATGTTTATCCAAAAACTTATATTAATGTGCTCTTTGTAATACATTTGTATGGTAACAACTCAGTTACAGGGACTTGAAAGGCTTAGTGAGAACTAATAAACATATTTAATATTTGCAAGTTTTTTGAAATGAGACCTCCATGGAATAATGTTGGAAGGAATCTCCAGTGCCAGTGTTTTGAAAGAGAAGATTCTCTAACATCCCATAAAGTGTTTTATTCTATATATTTTAACCATATGAGTGCTGTTTGCTGTTCTTGATAGTCATGGCAAGCGTCTTTGTTTGGCAGAAAGACACAGAAATGTTGAAGATGCAGCTGATGAGTGAGATGAAGCTGGTAGCAGTCCTCAAGGTAAGCTCTCAAAACATATTAGCATGATTATACAAACATGAACTCATATATACACTCACATATACAAGCATACACTCACATATACAAACATGCATTCACATATACAAGCATACACTCACATATACAAACATACACTCACATATGCACTCACATATACAAACATGCATTCACATATACAAACATGCACTCACATATACAAACATACACTCACATATACAAACATACACTCACATATGCACTCACATATACAAACATACACTCACATATGCACTCACATATACAAACATGCACTCACATATACAAACATACACTCACATATGCACTCACATATACAAACATGCATTCACATATACAAACATGCACTCACATATACAAACATACACTCACATATACAAACATACACTCACATATGCACTCACATATAGTGGGGGCATGAAGCCTTTATTATCGCCACACATACATTACAGCATAGTGGAATTCTTTTCTTCGCATATCCCAGCTGAGGAAGTGAGCATACAAACATGCACTCACATATACAAACATACACTCACATATACAAACATGCACTCATATACAAACATGCACTCACATATACAAACATGCACTCACATATACAAACATGCATTCATATATACAAACATGCACTCACATATACACTCACATATACAAACATGCACTCATATACAAACATGCACTCACATATACAAACATGCACTCACATATACAAACATGCATTCATATATACAAACATGCACTCACATATACAAACATGCATTCACATATACAAACATACACTCACATATGCACTCACATATACAAACATGCACTCACATATACACTCACATATACAAACATGCATTCACATATACAAACATACACTCACATATGCACTCACATATATAAACATGCATTCACATATACAAACATACACTCATATAAACATGCATTCACATATACAAACATGCACTCACATATACAAACATGCACTCATATATACAAACATGCACTCACATATACAAACATACACTCACATATACAAACATGTACTCACATATACAAACATGCACTCACATATACAAACATACACTCATATATGCACTCACATATACAAACAGCACTCCCATACAAACATACACTCACATATACAAACATGCACTCACATGTAAAAACATGCACTCACATATACAGTGGTGTGAAAAAGTGTTGGCCCCCTTCCTGATTTCTTTTTTTTTTTTGCATGATTGTCACACTTTAATGTTTCAGATAATCAAACACATTTAAATATTAGTCAAAGATAACACAAGTAAACACATCATGCAGTTTTTAAATGAAGGTTTTTACTATTAAGGGAAAACAAAATCCAAAACTACATGGCCCTGTGTGAAAAAGTGTTGCCCCCCCCCTGTTAAAACATAACTTAACTGTGGTTTATCACACCTGAGTTCAATTTCTCTAGCCACACCCAGGCCTAATTACTGCCACACCTGTTCGCAATCAAGAACTCACTTAAATAGGACCTGCCTGACAAAGTGAAGTAGACCAAAAGATCCTCAAAAGCTAGACATCATGCCGAGATCCAAAGAAATTCAAAAACAAATGAGAAAGAAAGTAATTGAGCTCTATCAGTCTGGAAAAGGTTATAAAGCCATTTCTAAAGCTTTTTGGACTGCCACGAACCACAGTGAGAGCCATTATCTACAAATGGCGAAAACATGGAACAGTTGAGAACCTTCCCAGGAATGGCCGGCCGACCAAAATTACCCCAGGAGCGCAGCGACAACTCATCCAGGAGGTCACAAAAGACCCCACAACAACATCCAAAGAACTGCAGGCCTCACTTGCCTCAGTTAAGGTGAGTGTTCATGACTCCACCATAAGAAAGAGACTGGGCAAAAATGGTTTGCATGGCAGAGTTCCAAGACGAAAACCGCTGCTGAGCAAAAAGAACATAAAGGCTCGTCTCAGTTTTGCCAGAAAACATCTTGATGATCCCCAAGACTTTTGGGAAAATACTCTGTGGACTGACGAGAGAAATATTGAACTTTTTGGAAGGTCTATGTCCCATTACGTGTGGCGTAAAAGTAACACCGCATTTCAGAAAAAGAACCTCATACCAACAGTAAAATATGGTGGTGGTAGTGTGATGGTCTGGGGCTGTTCTGCTGCTTCAGGACCTGGAAGACTTGCTGTGATAAATGGAACCATGAAGTCTGCTGTCTACCAAAAAATCCTGAAGGAGAATGTCCGGCCATCTGTTTGTGACCTCAAGCTGAAGCGAACTTGGGTTCTGCAGCAGGACAATGATCCAAAACACACCAGCAAGTCCACCTCTGAATGGCTGAAGAAAAACAAAATGAAGACTTTGGAGTGGCCTAGTCAAAGTCCTGACCTCAATCCGATTGAGATGCTGTGGCATGACCTTAAAAAGGTGGTTCATGCTCGAAAACCCTTCAATGTGGCTGAATTACAACAATTCTGTAAAGATGAGTGGGCCAAAATTCCTCCACAGCGCTGTAACAGACTCATTGCAAGTTATCAAAAATGCTTGATTGCAGTTGTTGCTGCTAAGGGTGGACCAACCAGTTATTAGGCTTAGGGGGCAAACACTTTTTCACACAGGGCCATGTAGTTTTGGATTTTGTTTTCCCTTAATAATAAAAACCTTCATTTAAAAACTGCATGATGTGTTTACTTGTGTTATCTTTGACTAATATTTAAATGGGTTTGATTATCTGAAACATTAAAGTGTGACAAACATGCAAAAAAATAAGAAATCAGGAAGGGGGCCAACACTTTTTCACACCACTGTACAAACATACACTCACATATAAAAACATACACTCACATATACAAACATACACTCACATATACAAACATACACTCACATATACAAATATGCACTCACATACAAACATGCATTCACATACAAACATACACTCACATATACAAACATACACTCACATATACAAATATGCACTCACATACAAACATGCATTCACATACAAACATACACTCACATATACAAACATACACTCACATATACAAATATGCACTCACATATACAAACATACACTCACATATACAAACATGGACTCACATATACAAACATGCCCTCACATATACAAACATGCACTCACATATACAAACATGCCCTCACATATACAAACATGCACTCACATATACAAACATCACTCACATATACAAACATGCACTCACATAACAAATCATGACTCACATACAAACATACACTCACAAAACAAACATACACTCACATATACAAACATCACTCACATATACAAACATGCCCTCACATATACAAACATACACTCACATATACAAACATACACTCACATATACAAACATACACTCCCCATATACAAACATGCACTCACATATACAAACATACACTCACATATACAAACATCACTCACATATACAAACATACACTCACATATACAAACATGCACTCACATATACAAACATGCACTCACATATACAAACATCACTCACATATCAACATATACAAACATACACTCACATATACAAATATGCACTCACATATACAAACATACACTCACATATACAAACATGCACTCACATATACAAACATGCACTCACATATACAAACATACACTCAAATATGCACTCACATATACAAACATGCACTCACATATACAAACATGCACTCACATATACAAACATGCACTCACATACAAACATACACTCACATATACAAACATACACTCACATATACAAACATACACTCACACATACAAACATGCACTCACATACAAACATACACTAACATATACAAACATACACTCATATACGCACTCACATATACAAACATGCACTCACATATACAAACATACACTCACATATGCACTCACATTTACAAACACACTCACATATGCACTCACATATACAAATATGCACTCACATTTACAAACATACACTCACACCCTCGCATATACAAACATGCACTCACATATACAAACATACACCTATATATGTATTCACATATACAAATATGCACTCATATTTACAAACATACACTCACATACACTCACATATACAAACATGCATTCACATATACAAACATGCATTCACATATACAAACATGCACTCACATATACAAACATGCACTCACATATACAAACATGCACTCACATATACAAACATGCACTCACATATACAAACATGCACTCACATACAAACATACACTCACATATACAAACATGCATTCACATATACAAACATGCATTCACATATACAAACATGCACTCACATATACAAACATACACTCACATATGCACTCACATATACAAACATGCACTCACATATACAAACATGCACTCACATATACAAACATACACTCACATATACAAACATGCATTTACATACACAAACATGCACTCACATATACAAACATGCACTCACATATGCACTCACATATACAAACATGCACTCGCATGCACTCACATATACAAACCTACACTCACATATACAAAAATCCACTCACATATACAAACCCAATTCCAAAAAAGTTGTGACACTGTTCAAATTGTGAATAAAAACAGAATGCAATGATGTGGAAGTTTCAAATTTCAATATTTTATTCAGAATACAACATAGATGACATATCAAATGTTTAAACTGAGAAAATGTTTCATTTTAAGGGAAAAATAAGTTGATTTTAAATTTCATGGCATCAACACATCTCAAAAAAGTTGGGACAAGGCCATGTTTCCCACTGTGTGGCATCCCCTCTTCTTTTTATAACAGTCTGCAAATGTCTGGGGACTGAGGAGACAAGTTGCTCAAGTTTAGGAATAGGAATGTTGTCCCATTCTTGTCTAATACAGGCTTCTAGTTGCTCAACTGTCTTAGGTCTTCTTTGTCGCATCTTCCTCTTTATGATGCGCCAAATGTTTTCTATGGGTGAAAGATCTGGACCACAGGCTGGCCATTTCAGTACCCGGATCCTTCTTCTACGCAGCCATGATGTTGTAATTGATGCAGTATGTGGTCTGGCATTGTCATGTTGGAAAATGCAAGGTCTTCCCTGAAAGAGACGACGTCTGGATGGGAGCATATGTTGTTCTAGAACTTGGATATACCTTTCAGCATTGATGGTGCCTTTCCAGATGTGTAAGCTGCCCATGCCACACGCACTCATGCAACCCCATACCATCAGAGATGCAGACTTCTGAACTGAGCGCTGATAACAACTTGGGTTTTCCTTGTCCTCTTTAGTCCGGATGACATGGCGTCCCAGTTTTCCAAAAAGAACTTCAAATTTTGATTGGTCTGACCACAGAACAGTTTTCCACTTTGCCACAGTCCATTTTAAATGAGCCTTGGCCCAGAGAAAACGCCTGCGCTTCTGGATCATGTTTAGATATGGCTTCTTTTTTGACCTATAGAGTTTTAGCCGGCGACGGCGAATGGCCCGGTGGATTGTGTTCACCGACAATGTTTTCTGGAAGTATTCCTGAGCCCATGTTGTGATTTCCATTACAGTAGCATTCCTGTATGTGATGCAGTGCCGTCTAAGGGCCCGAAGATCACAGGCATCCAGTATGGTTTTCCGGCCTTGACCCTTACGCACAGAGATTGTTCCAGATTCTCTGAATCTTTGGATGATATTATGCACTGTAGATGATGATAACTTCAAACTCTTTGCAATTTTTCTCTGAGAAACTCCTTTCTGATATTGCTCCACTATTTTTGGCCGCAGCATTGGGGGAATTGGTGATCCTCTGCCCATCTTGACTTCTGAGAGACACTGCCCCTCTGAGAGGCTCTTTTTATACCCAACCATTGACCTAATAAGTTGCAAATTGGTCCTCCAGCTGTTCCTTATATGTACATTTAACTTTTCCGGCCTCTTATTGCTACCTGACCCAACTTTTTTGGAATGTGTAGCTCTCATGAAATCCAAAATGAGCCAATATTTGGCATGACATTTCAAAATGTCTCACTTTCAACATTTGATATGTTATCTATATTCTATTGTGAATAAAATATGAGTTTATGAGATTTGTAAATTATTGCATTCCTTTTATATTCACAATTTGTACAGTGTCCCAACTTTTTTGGAATCGGGTTTGTACAAACATACACTTACATATACAAACATGCACTCACATATTCAAACATACACTCACATATACAAACATGCACTCACATATTCAAACATACACTCACATATACAAACATGCACTCACATTTACAAACATACACTCTCACATATACAAACATACACTTACATATACAAACATGCACTCACATATTCAAACATACACTCACATATACAAACATGCACTCACATATACAAACATACACTCTCACATATACAAACATACCCTTACATATACAAACATGCACTCACATATTCAAACATACACTCACATATACAAACATGCACTCACATATACAAACATACACTCTCACATATACAAACATACACTTACATATACAAACATGCACTCACATATTCAAACATACACTCACATATACAAACATGCACTCACATATACAAACATACACTCTCACATATACAAACATGCACTCACATATTCAAACATACACTCACATATACAAACATGCACTCACATATACAAACATACACTCACATATACAAACATACACTCTCACATATACAAATATACACTTACATATACAAACATGCACTCACATATACAAACATGCACTCTCACATATACAAACATACACTTACATATACAAACATACACGCACATATGCAAACATACACTCATACATACAAACATGCACTCACATATACAAACATGCACTCACATATACAAACATACACTTACATATACAAACATACATTCAAATATACAAACATGCACTCACATATACAAACATACACTCACATATACAAACATACACTTACATATACAAACATACACTCACATATGCACTCACATACAAACATGCACTCGCATACACTCACACATGCAAACATACACTCACATATACATTCACTTATAAAATACTACACTTACATAGGCACTTACATATACAAATATGCACCCACAGACCACTATAATTGCACAAATGTCTGCCTTTTAAAGGCTAATGATGAAAAGTCTAATGAACAGAAACTTTATTCTTCTTAATTAGTTTATTGATAGAACACTTTGTAGCTCAGAGTGCACAACACCAGTCCTGGAAGACTACAGTGTCAAACAAGTACCTTTTATGTACTTTTCCTGGCAAACAACTAAACATCAATAGAGTACTACTAGAGTAGTATTTTCCAGTATATCTTTTTTTTAATCAGGGGTGTTTGTCCATCTAAACCTATAGGGTAACGTCGCCTCACTTATGACGGAGTATAACATTACAGAAGCCGACTGTGAGAGAGAGAAAGAGCAGGTAGAGAAAGAACACGAAGAGGCCTTGTCTTCAGTCACCCACCTGGAGACAGAGATGGTTACACTGAGAGAAATGCACACAGCCAAATCCAAAGTAAGGATTTCACTCAGCTCTAACAGGACATCATGATACCTGATATAATAGCCTAATGTACATCTACTAGCTTCTCACAAGTCATGCATCAAGCATCTTCACATTTTCTCTTTCTTTCCCATTTTAAACTACTGCTACATTCTGCTTAAATTTTTCTTTTAGAATATTGAGGACTTGAAAAGGACATTGGCTGATGTCTTGACTGCACACAAAACCCTGTCTGATGATCTTTACCAGCAGAAGCATGTGTGCCTCGACCATCTGCATTCAGCTAATGTATTGTTCAATGAGAAAATGTTCATACATATATATATATATATATATATATATATATATATATATATATATATATATATATATATATATATATATATATATATATACTTATTCATATATTTTGAAATTTTTGTGCACGTTAAATGAAATATTTAACAGATAAATGTTTGTCTGCAGGAAGCCCACAAGACAGTCTTGGTGAGACGTGAACAGGTTTCCAGAAGGATCGAGGAGCTCAGGCTAAAGTGTGAGGAATACAGAAAGGAATCAGCAGCGATGGAGGACACGGTTAGCGGCATGCCGCAAGTCCTGGAAGAACTACAGTAAGTCGAGTGCTTGTGAAAGACACGCTTAATGAGGAGCTAAAACACGTGTGCATGATATAAAAGTCATACAGTATACAGGTTTATATTAAAGACTAAATGTAAAATCTATAGTGTTAATTAGTTTCACTCTGCTACTTGGTGATGGAAGCTAGGTCATGTAAAACAGGAAGATTTTTTTTATTACATCGTGTACTACATCCATATTGAGAACCAGGCATGTTCTGCTGAAAGCACCGTGTGTGTGTGTTTTTTTCAGGAGTGAATCGGACATGATGGAGTATAAGCACAACCTGATCAGCACTGTGATGTCCAGCCTGCAGAATGACACGGTGGCCGGCAGAAACCGGACAGACCTTTCAAAGGAGGCTCACTCGTCCCTTCTTTGCCAACGGCAGGCTGTGATGCAAGACCTAAAGGTCAGGAAGGGTTGTATAATGCCCTGAGATCTGTGCTGAGATCCATAAAAACATCAGATGTACATCAAGCAACAGTAGCACACCTGTAAAGCCAAATCTAACATGAAGCTACTTAGCAATTAGCAGCTCCTCCATTGTGTTTAGCAACCAATAATATTACAGGATCGCGTGTTTTTTTGTATTGTATTAGAGAGAAGTGGAAGTGTGCGCTACAAAAATCCACAAAAAATCACACACATCTTTTATATCCCTGCCCTTTCCCTTTCAGTGACTTTCCTTTGGTGTGAATGCTGGATTAGTTGAAAAAATAGAAAGGCTTAGTATTAAAAAATCATAAATGATACAGCTAAAGCATAAACATTTGTACCACCGAGTCAAGTTTCACATGGATGGATCAAGTCTAGTTGATTTAATGTCAAGACATGGATCAAGTCTAGTTGATTTAATATACCCTACGTACAGTTTTAGGTATCTATTCACCCTGAATAGTCAAAAGTGTATTAATATTGAGATCATGTGACCCTGTAAATGCACATAGGTTACTCATTTTATGATTAATTCAGAGTAATTATGGCAACGTGGTTGAATACTTCTGCACCGTTTCAGACTAGAAAATGTGGAAATGTCATTTGGAGTGTAGATACTTGTGCAGTGCTTTATAAAAGCACAATACTGCATGTGATAATGATACCAGGAAATGCTCAGAGGTTTAAGGTTTTTATCTTCATCTGAACAATCTAGTGTACATATAGTGTAGCAGTCTGCTCAGATTTCACAAGCTTTCCAGGATTTGTGCGTATAACACAAAGCCTTTATAGTACAGTATAACGTTTTAGGACTCGTTCAACATAATATCAAATATTTCCTTCATTATATCTTCCTTTTTTCCTCCTCTCATCCCTCCGTACAGTCATCCAGAGTCACAATGCTAATACATGTTTGTTCTAGTAATGCGAAGCAGCCTCATATAATTTTCTGTAAGAAATAATATGTTATGTGTTGCATGAAAGCCATGAATTATCACTTCATTTTGCTTGGAAAAAGCCATTTATTGGGGGAGTTGAGATTCAGGATTATGGCCCCAGTCAGAGCCTCGCGCCTGATGAGAGTCTCACATGGCTTATCTAATGTGAAATCGCCATGTGGTATATAGTTTCATTAAACGGTGATCAAGAATGCATTAGTTCAAAACAAGAAAAGGCAATGGAGCTTAATCCGCCATGCGCGCACGGGTGCAGCAAACTCCAAACAAGTTGTTGGTGCGAGACAGGCGCAGAATTAAAAGTCTTCCCTCATAGAGCCGGGGTCCCATTAGCTGGCTGCAGGGCAGCAGAGCAGAGCGCCTTTTTCAGGCCTTGCGCAGAAAACAATAAAACAGCAGCAAACACACTCATTAAAGCGCCCGCTTTTACCAGTTAAAGAAAGGAAATGGTGGGAAGTACAGTTGCGAGGCTTTTCTCTGCATTTCTCTACAGCGAACTGGTCACTCGTACGTCACGTTGGCAGCAGATAATAAAGTTTTATGCCATTCCATTAAATTTTATTCTACCGCTGTTGAATTCTCGACTCTGATTGGTCGGTCCACAGCTTCTCCGGGCTTCATGCGTTAATTCTCGTACAGTACGCCGCCGATTTCTGGTACATTTCTGGAAGGAGTCTCCAGCATTAGTGCTCTGTATCAGGCAGAGGTTTTTCCACCACAGGAAAGTCTTCGCTTTGTTTGTTTCAGTAGTTCGGTGATAGAACGACGCGAATGATCGCGGCACCTCAGCCACCTTGTTTTGTGGACGTTCCGCAGCGTTAAATGCAACTGTAAACAGAACGGGAAAAAAATTCTTTTATTTGAATAAATAATCAGTTGTAATTGCAGGCAAACTGCTATAGTGCAAGACGAATCAAAGACAAGATGATTCATTCTCTATTGTAGACGACAGGCATAAACCTCCAACATGTTCTCTCTTTTCGATGAAGTCTTAAAAATTAATGATGAAGATGTTTCTTGAAATCACATGTGTGTATGTCTTTATGTAAAAAATAACTTCCAGGTTTTGGCTTTGTGTTGTGGTTGTTTTTTGTTTTTTTTCCCCTCTGCATTTCTATCGTCATGTTCATTTGTACGAAACAAATTAATCTAAACAGACGCCATATGGCAGTCATATAGAGCATCCATAAGGCAGGTATAAACAGCTAGTAGGGTGTTGAAGCCGAACATGTACTCTACCATGACTCCCATTCCGAATCAATTTGTTTCTCTTGTAGTCCCAGTCTCCGAATGTTGTGTTTGTTTATTTGATCAAGAGCGATTCTCGTCAAGGAGGAGAAAAAGAGGACGCAAAGTGCCGACACCATCAGTTTCTTACACTCAACAAAGCATAATTTGTTCCATTTACACTTTGCGGGCATGTGAGACAGGCTTTGTCAGTGCCGCATGCAGTAATTAAGCTTTAAATCAATAGGCTGCATTTGTCATGTTTATGGCCAGTCCCTCTGCTGGCTTCCACTCATCAGTTAGTGCTGCACTGTTTTACTGCCCAAATGCACTCCATTATTTGTACAGGTACGACAGAGACGTGCTCGCGGCTCAGTGTTGCCTACAGCCGTGAGAGCGGCATGGAGATGAGATGAGACAGGCAAATCAGCCATTTATTTATTGTAATTTGTTTACATGCTCCTCTAAGTGCCGTCTGATTATTAGTGTTTGTGCATGTCGTAGCAAAGAGGTTTCACCGCAGCATCGCACGTTGTGACATGCACATGCTCGTTAATGAGGAATTTTCATTTCTTCTTGGTGATGATGAAAAGACAAATGCATCCGACACGTCGCCTGTTGTAGAAGTGCTTAAAGTTTCTCTTCTGTTTCATTTCATTTCAGATTTTAGGAAAATGCTTCATGTAAATTTCATATTTCGTATATATATTACCAATAGAAACAAGTGCAATCTCAGGGACACGGTTCAAGTCTAGGTGTGGATTTAATAAACTTCTTCTTCTTGTGTGTACTGAATATTATGCTGTAGGTGTGAATACACCGTGTCATGGAGAATATAATAACAGCTTTTAATTTATAGGTTCAGATTCATCGCCAGAATCATTGATAGTGTTAAATTTACGAAGCTGTAGGGACACTTCAACACAACCTGGAACTGAAAAGAACTTCAGGATTCATGTGTATCTCATTAATCTAAACACAAAAATAACCCTTTCAGTAATAGCTGTATCAATATTAAGATCAAATGACACTTGACACAAATTGCACACAGGTCTAATTACATCACTAATTCCGGGTAATGATGGCAACAAGGGGGTGAATACTTATGCACAATTGTAGGCTGTAACACTACAAAATGCACTGTATCAGGATCATGAATCTACAGCACTGTGTATATAACCTCAGAGTGAAGCACGGTGGTGCTAGCATCGTGCTGAGACTTAACTCCGTCCTCATACAGTAGCTGCTCTTTTGACTCAACTCTTCCCTGATGTTTGCTGGATATCATTTTGATTTCATTTTGGATTTAATCTTGCTCCATGGGTTGTTCGAAAATGTGTAATTGCACACTAATTAGTAATTAGGTGACTAATCTGGGATAATCATGGCAACACGGGTGAATACTTCTCCAATCAACGCTTTATGTTTTAGTCCACTTATGCACTTCAAAAAGAGCAAAAAATTCCTAAGCGCAACATCCTGCCGTTTACTGAGTGTTAGAAAGCGCTGACACTGGAGACTCCTTCCATAAATGTTAAATAAACATCTCATCCTTCTGCAAGTTGGTACTATATATATATATATATATATATATAAAACAAGAACAAATAAAATAAAAAGCAAAAGCAAAAAGATCAGAATCCAGAACTCTACAGCACTGTGGTAGATAAATGCCTTTCTGTGTTTTTATGTTTTTTTTTTGTTTTGTTTTTTAATCCCGTGCGTTAACGTCACTGATGTTTCTCTTCTTGACTGCGCAGGCTAATTTGAGGAAAGCTCTAAATGAGAACGCGGCGTTGGCGCAGGAATACGGGGAGCTGCAGAAAGCCGTGATGGTTGCCAAGCGAGAAGCGGCACTCACGTTGAGCGGGAAAAACCGAGCCGAGGCCTCTTTTCACAATCAGACACAGGTAAAAAAAAAAAAATACTAATAATAAAGAGTCCGGCGCACTCTCTCGCTCTCACTCTGACACATACACACCAACAGACGGCTGTTATGGCAACACACTCCAGTGTGGGCTGTTTTCGGTTACATGATGACATCACAATGGTGGCTTTCAGTTTTCAGCAACATGGTTACTGTAGTAAACATTAATGACATGTCCGTTAGCGAAGAAATCAAGAGCCGACTAGCAGATATTTGTACACAGAGACTACATGTGCTGTATAATAATCCAGATGCATCGTTTTATTCACACATTACTCTTTCTATAGTAACGATATGTTGCTGTCGATACAGTGGGTGGAGTCTCACGGGTTCAAGTCACTCTTTTGTTGTTGTTTCTTGCTGATGCGTTTTATCAGCTTGCGTTTTATCGTACTCTTATTAACTTCTGAGTTATTAGACAAGACTCTTTGATCAGATCAGCAGCTACAGTGCGAGCGGTATAAGAGAAATAAAACACTTCAGGAGGTGGTGTTATGGTATAGGAAAGGAGCAGTGTTGTGGGGTTTTTTTCCTTTTTTAAATGTACAGTATGTTTATGGGTATTAATGAATCCTGGTGTTGTATACTGTATATGTGCTAGAATTGTTACAGAAGAAAAGAGAAAAATGAGCCTTCACACTTATTTATGAGTGCTTATAGACAGCCGCTCTGTTAATAATATTAATATTAGTCCGTGATTACTTTGGAAATCCCATTATCTGAGTTTCTGGAACAATTCTGTAGTAACATCCATATTCTTCTTCCACCGGCAGCAGCATACAGTGCATCTGTGGCAAAAGTCAAACGCTGAAAGGCTAATACTTCTACAACTCCTCATCTAACTACATGAATGTTATCAAGTGAGAAATGCATGCAAAAGGCAAATCCTGTGGACGGGATTCTCCACGCTCGTGATCAAAGCCTGATTTTCCTCCACGCAGCATTCAGCCTTTTACAGTTTGTTGTTTATTTTCAAACTAAAGATTTTGACATTTTTTTTCTTTTTTTCTTCTTCTCAAGTCAACATGGCTGAAGCACAGAGAGAAGCTAGGGAGAAACATGTAGGATGTGCGAAGACGGCGCGAGGGCCGGACGTTGGATTCTGGATTCTGATTGGTTGGAGGACGTGGATTAGTTTTCTATAAGAGCACCAGGTATAGATAGTGGATCTAGGTGGTTGCTATGGTAGCAGCTCTGACTGAGGCTGACGACGAGGCTGAAATAAACAGATTTTTTTTTTTTTTTTTTTTTTACCAATGATATGGTGAGAACATTTGGAAGGAGTCTCCAGTGCAAAGAAAATAAGAGATAAGTAGAACGCCAGATGTTATTGGAAAACGATCACCTTTGGTTCTGTAGACCTTCTCATTCTACAAAAAAAAAAGATCAGCTTAAAAAAAGCAAACAGCCGTCGATTACGAAAAGCTCGCCGGGCCCGTAAGCGAAGGCGTCCTCCGACGCAACCTCTCGCGCTGATATTGACGTCTTTACATCTCGCTGGCGTGTCACGTCGAGACTAGTGTACACATTTTAACATTCTGTTCCATGAGGAATAAACCCCATTTTTTCCCCCCTTCTTCAGCAGTTGATGGCTGAGGTAATTCTCGTTAGTTCTTTCATGCTCCGAGGAACACATTGCCAAGCAATGATAAGCTTAAAGGAAGAGAGAAGAGATGGGGCGAAGCAAACCACAACATCCTTTAGAATTGAAAACCCCGTTTTATTTTATTTTTTTTCGTTGTTGTGTGGTTGTTGTTGTTCTTGTTTTTTTTTTTCAGGGAAACTATTCTGAAAAAGAGAAAAGCGAGCAGCATGTCTTCTGTCTCTCACTCTCTCTCTCTCTCTCTCTCTCTCTCTCTCTCTCTCTCTCTCTCTCTCTCTCTCACACACACACACACACACACACTCTCTCTTCGTTTTATTGTCTTCTTCCAGTGGACTCGGAATAATTTCTAATTGCGGCAGGGGGTTCATGACTCTTTGTGTATGTGTAAAATATGTCTTGAGGGGATTGGTATAAAGTTAAAGTGGGTGAAGTCGAAATATTTTACTCATCAGCTTTGCAGTCACAGAGTTTGCCTCAGCTAGAACAAAACCGCTGAAGCATTTAGAGAAAATTAACCCCCCATCCTGGCAGCCAGATGTGACTGGATTCCACCCAGTGCACATGAGTGGGCAGGGAGAGCAGGAGACTGTGAAATTCCTGTCAGGCCCGTGTACTGCAGAATGGGCTATTGACTGCTTTCTCTATTTCCCTCCATCATTCTTCTTGAACACTGCCATTAATTTCCTCTCTTGCCTTACCATTTCTCTCTCTCTCCCTCTCTCTTTTTTTTTTTCCCTCTCCCTCTTTCTCTCCTCCCCAGCTTTCATTGTTGCAGAGGAGGATGCACAAAGCCATGCTGAAATACTTCAAACACCGCAGCGTCTACAGCCAAGCAGAGCTGGCCCGCTTCCAGGCCCTCTCCAACCAGAACAAGCAGAAAATGAAAGCCCTCCAGGTATGGGCGGTTTAACACACACACACACACACACACACGCACAAATATACATATAATCTGTTGTGTATATATACAGTATATACACATACACACACAGCCATAAACATTTGCGTTAAAGCAACATGAATACACAACGGCGGCACTTAATTAGAAGAATTCCAATCATCGTACCGTAAGAGATCCCGTTCGTGTCGTACGCTAACGCACAAGCCGATTATCCGTCCGCCTTAACGAGCCTACCACATGATGCCTTCTTTGTGTAACTTGCATTACAGCAGCTACCAGTCTCCAGCCTCTCCAAATTTCCTCGCCCCTTATGTTAAAAAAAATGTTCCTGAAGCTGGAAACATAACATTACCTCTGATTTAAAATTGACACCGGAGACTCCTTCCTTCACTGTTTAAAACAAAAAATGTCACACAAGCTGTTACTATAGAAACGCTGCAGTTTAGTGCTAATACACTACCATCAGATCAGATAATTAATCACCAATCAGAAACCAGAATTCGCTTCCCCTGAGCTCGGAAATGTATTTTATTTATTTATTCATTTGCTCGACATGATCTCGATGCTAGGAAGGTTTTTTCCATGAGCTAATGGTGAAAATGTGGGTGTGATGCGGCCACTGTAATGAGGTGAGCCCTGGTGTGTTTGCGGCTCAGTCAAGGGAGGCGAGCTTAGGAAGCCGGCCTGGGGAATGGAGCATGAAGCCGAGGAGTTCTTAGGGATCCTCCAAGTGTGAAGGACAAAGGAGCGGCCTTCCTCAACTCTGTCGCAGCTTAGCATAGATCTCCTCCCCCTGCCCACACACACACACACACACACACACAAAATGCTCACACACACACACACACACACACACACACAAAAAACCCATGCACACGCTGCTGTTTTACTTAATACTGCAAGAACTATAGCAGAAAGCAGACCTGCATGTAATGCTGGTGAAAGTCCCAAGTGTCAAATGACTCACCTTTGTGATTTTCACTCTGTAGCCTAAAATTGCACAGATGCCCAGAATGCAGCACTCTCCTGGAATTTATTAACAGAACAACCCCAACACCACTAACCAGGCTTAACACAAAGCTTCTTTAGACCAAAAAAACA
>JAUCMX010000003.1:31650373-31930373 GCA_033459395.1 Hemibagrus guttatus
GATTTCAGACTTCCCACCCGGAATTTCATCACTCCACAATACCAACACGTCCCCAAGTGTCTCTTTTCTTTAAGTCAATGGAAACGTCCACGAAAACCAAACAGCATAGAACGTCCCTCTTGTGGACACCTGAGACTCCTCAATATAAACAGTGCAGGGTTTTTTTCCCCACATGAAAATTCAGAAACTTTAACACATTCAAAAGACCCTGGCACTGTTGGGGAAAATGAATCAACACATTCTGACCAATCAGATTTGAGGATTCAGCAGCACTGTGATGTAAAGGCCCGGTATTGTTCATGTCATGTTTTTTTTTTCGTAACAAGTTAAGTGTAGGAGGCTTTTAATTTTCAAGCAAAGGTTAATTTCTGAAGTTTCTAAAGCGCACAAGCAGAGCTTGGCAGCCACAGCTTGACGTTGTGTTGCAGTTATTATTGTCAGACTATCCAAGGGAGCACAGATAATGTAAAATTCTCTGCTTGGTCCCCGTTTGTTTCACTGCTGACTGGAGGGAGTAATTGGGTGGTGCTGACCATATTATTATCCATTTTCAAATGGGTTACAGCAGTGTCGGTACAAAGGAAGGGAAATGAAATTAAAGGCTTAATGTCTAGGAATGTTGCTTCTTGCACCAAAAGGAAGTGCAAAGCAGAGCAATTCAACAAACAACACAATCTAATACGTGTATTCCGTCATTTAATGTGTGTTAACGGCTCCTTTATAGGGAAATAATCACAAACGTTTCCTGTGCATGTGTATGTGTGTGAGACTATACACAAGATTAAAGCCACAAATTGACATGTGAAAGTTAATGCCCAAATCATGTGAAAATTAATTCGTAGGGGGAAAAAAATGCATGCGAAAAGTAAATTATAAAAAGTAGTAACTAATATAGATTTTTAAAAAGTGTTCGGAAAATCACATAAAAATACATTTTAAAAAATTAAGTACAAATAATTAGTGTAAATGTCACCTGTGGAAAACAAGTCATGAGTAAAAACAATGAATTATTCTCAAATACATTATTCTTGTAGAATTCACAATGTTAAAAATGACTCATAAGTAAAAAATTCAAAAAAAAAATTCAGCTGTAAAACAAAGAAATCAAGAGTAAAAGTTGAAAAAAAAAAGTAGAAATATGTTTTTTTTATGTAACAAATAAATAAATGAATAAATAAAAATCACTTTGTAAAAATGCCATGAGAACCATATCATGTGAAAATAATTATTTGGTATTAAAATGAATAAAGAATCAAGTCATCCATAAAAAGAAAACCTGTTAAAATGTCCAAAATCGCCCTAAAATAAATGATTTGTTTACAAAAAAAAAGTGAAAGTCAAACAAATGAACTGTAAATATCACATGTGAAAAATAAATGATTTTTGTAAACATGACATGGAAAGTCAAACAGATTATGTGGAAATCACATGTCAACAAATGCTAATAAAAAATAAATGAATGTATCTTGTGTGAAATGTGAAGGAGAAGGTCCGTTAAAACGAAACGAATCATATAAATATGTATATAAAAAGACAGGTAAATATTAGGGTTAAGTGTAAATTCCATGTGACCTTTCATTAAAGTGTGTGAGGAATCCAGGAATCAGGAGTCAAGTACAACCGCTCTGTCATCTACTGGTTAGAGGAACGCTCTCGTACCTGTACACTCTTTGTTTGTGTGGCGTGTCCCTGTGAGGAGCGTTTGGGTTTGGGTGCTGCTTTAACTAATAAAATCTCCCAGTTCTCCTCAGAAATAAGCATCAGCTCTGCTCCAGTGGCTTTACCTTCCCCAGGTGATCGCGCCACTGAGCCCACAGCCGCTCCATCGCACACGGCTCTACTGCTGCTGCTGCCAACCCTGAGGGTGGCTACCCAGTAGCACACACACACACACACACACACACACACACACACACTAAAATGCCTGCTTGCACATACGCACTCAGGTACACAGAAAGACACACAGAGAAATGCTATTGTCCCTCGAGTGTCCCATCATGTCTCTGCCCTAGCTGCCCAGATGCTCTCATGGGGACACTTCTTCTCTTACTCTTCTGTTTCTCTCTCTTTCACACACACTCTTTCTTTCTCTCTCTCTCTCTCTCTCTCTCTCTCTCTTTCTTTTTCCCGCTCTCTCTCTGCTGTGTTTTCTTTGTCATGAGTGATCATCTGCAGGTCTCCAAGCGCCCGGGCCCACCTGGTCGAGAACTCGCCCATTAGAAGCCCATATGTGAGAAAGAAGCAGCATCTCTACATTTCTACACCAACGCAACACCCCTGTGGGACACACACACACACACACACACACACACACACACACAAACATTTCTCTTACTATCCTTCTGAGCACCTTCTACTGACTAATTAACGTTATGCTACACCTTAATCTAACCCCAACCCTCACCTCAGAAAGCATTAGAAAGCCACTTTTCTTTTATTTATTTATTTGTTTTTTCTTAAATGATTTTTTTTTTTTTTTTTAAAAGCAGTTTTCCTCATAGGGATCAGCCCTCAAATGTTCTCACAAAATCCAAACTATCCTTATGAGGACATTTGGTTCACACTGAGATATTAAAACATTCTCCTCCACACACACACACACACAGTATTAAAGCTAATTTGGCTCATTATTGTGTTGTTGAGTCAATCATATGGAAAAAGTACATTTCCATTTCCATTTGCTACTGCATTTCATTTCCATGTTTACTGAATATGATAAAGAACAGAAGGAATAAGAAGAAGGAGGTGACAAGCGCAACATTTAGCCATACAGGATATATGTTAGGAAAATGTTCAGAAAATCACTTCCAGCAGTTGTGTGAGATCGGATTATACGATGAAGTCAAAATTACAGAGGTGCCGATATTTACGCTTTAGCTGGCGTTTATTCTTTTCGACTCAATCCTGTCTTACCTCGTTTTAATGCTATAGAGCAGAAACAAATTCTGAACTGAAATATGACGTGAGCTGAACTGAGATGTGATGAAACATGCATTTGTGTCACTTTTTTTTTACTTTATGCAGGTGAACTTTGACCCTAGGAATGGTTCGGTAAATAAATGGTGAAGCTGCTTGCTATTAAACAGAAAGTTTGCCTCACAGTCTTTTTTTAGTGATGTTTGTTTTTTGTAGTAAATAACACTTTTTTTTGGACAAAAAATCCTTATCCTTCTGTGGTAATATTCTGGGTTTTTGTACTAAAATTACAGTACAGTAAAATGGGTACTGTGCTAAAATTTCATAGTAATATTCTATTTTGTAGTTTGCTTTGATAAAATCCTGGTTTTATGGTAATATTCTGGTTTTATTTTTTTGTGACATTTTTTTTTACCAGATTTAGAAAAATTTTGAAGATTTCTAGAGCATATGTCTGGGGAAATTATGTTTTTTGTACTAGAATTTTGATTCTTTGTTCATCTGGTAAAATTATTTTTATGTGGTGCAGTTCTGGGTTTTTGTGGTAGTACAATTATATTTATATCATATTTATCATATATTTTTTTTAATCATTATTGTTTTTATTTATTTATGTTGTGGTAGAACTCTGGGTTTTAGGTGCTTAAATTTTGCTTTGTTTGTGGTATAGTTCTGGGGTTTTGTAGTAAAAATTGTAGTAAAATTCAGTTTTTAAGAGCTTTTTTGGTAAAATTCTGCCGATTTTGCAGTAAAGATCTGGGTTTTTTTATAGTAATTCTAGGTTTTCTGAGGTAAAGTTTTGTTTTGTTTGCTTTTTAGTCATTTTTAAAGAAAAAAAAAAATCCATATTCTTTTTTATTTATTTATGTTGTGGTAGAACATTTTTAGGTTCTTAAATAGAGTAGAGTAGAGTAGCGTAGAGTTTTAGGTGCTTAAATTCTGCTTTGTTTGCGGTATAGTTCTAGAGTTTTGTAGTAAAATTCAGTTTTTTAGAGCTTTTGTGGTAGAAAATCTGCCGAGTTTGTAGTCAAGATCTGTTTTTTATAGTAATTCTGGGTTTTCTGAGGTAAAGTTTTGTTTTGTTTGTGATAAAATACGTTTTCTTGTGGTAAATTCTGGGGGTTTTATGGTAAAATTCTGTTTTGGGGGTTTTTGCTGGTAAAAATCATTTTTTATTTGTATTTTCTCAGTAAATTTTAGATTTGTTTGTGATAAACTTCAAAAGAAAAACCTGAAAGGCAAATTTCTGTTGTTTTTTTTGTGGTAAAACTAAGTCTACTTTTTTTCTTGCAACTAAGGATGTTTTTCAGGTTCAGTGTGAACGCTGGTATATGTGGAGTCATTATTACGCACATGCTGCTGCGCACAAAGGACTAAGTGGTGCGTTAGGCTACAAATATAGCATAAAGCACACAGATCATTTTGTACGTAATAAACATGGGTTGATGCTGTAAAGTAGGGATTGTGTGGAAATGACTGTGAGCGTCTTTTAACAATCCTAACATACTAGAGGCTGTGATAAATCCACACTATTAAAGCTCAGGCTTTTCCACATAACTCAGATGTCTAAAGGCTTTCATATATGATTTAAAAAAACACACACACACACACACACGCACACGCCAACTTCTTACACAAAAAGCTACTTTCTGAACGCTGCCATTGCAGCACATTTAGTTAGCAAAAATATTTTTACAAACAAGATGATATCGCAATAGCACTCCGTGATATTAATATGATCTGTTCCCTGATCTGTAAAGCACCTGGTTATCTTGCTCGGCGCCGATAAGAAAAAGTGCTGCGGATTTCCAGTTTGTGAGCACATTTGGGCTGAATCTTTCACACGTCACAAATTGCAGATGGGAAGCGGTGATCTTGAACAGCCGATCACCCCAGCGTGACCATCTGACACCTTCCATTTAGGAAAATAATACTTTCTATCTTAGCATACTCTCCCCACTGCAGCCAACCAAAGGAAATATGCTTGGAGGAGTTTCAGCTACTAACTTTCACTCCTTCTACGCTCCTCTCTCTCCCTCGCTCTCTTTCTGCGGGTTTCCTGCTGGTAAAATAAAGCTATAGGTTTCTAAAAAGGTGTTACACATTACGGAATTAGAATATTTTCAGGTAAAAACAAAGTACTGCTCTGTAGAACACACTTCCTGTACGTCACCTTCATATGTCATGAAATAAAACTAGCTATTCTTTACATTCCTCCATGGGGATGGAAAAAAAAAAAATGATATGATGTATATCTATAACATATCATAGACTATATAAAATTAAAATTGTGTTGACGTAAGGAATAAATAAGACTTGATATGCTGTTATAGGACAATAATCAACGATGTGATGGCCCCTGTTTCCAGCATGTAGTGAAGTGTTTTATTCCTTTTACTCCACAGCAATTTGCCAACCATTACAATTTTTTACTTATTAAATAATTTCTCTGGTTACTTTCCCTTCATTTTTTGCACCGACACTGGAGACTCCTTCCTCGAAACCTTCACCATCTAGAGTCCCTGTGAATGAGTGTACATTAGCGTTCCACCTCATTAGATTCAACACTGATTATTTTAGAACGTCATGGAAACTGATAGGAAAAGTTAACCGAGCGAGGAAACCTGGATGCAGAAAAGTTTTGTATTTTGTTCTGTATATATTTTATTTTTTGTCATATATTGTGCTAATTTCTCACAGGTAATGTTTTCCATACAGCACGTATCCTATCAAATGAATGTAAAAATGTTTTTTAATCTAGACAAAATTTCCAAGCAATTACAGAAATTTTACATTTCTAAAAAAAAAAAGTCAGCACCGTCCAATTCTCTTTTACGATTCTCACAAACGTTCCGGGATTTCAGTTTTGGGTTTGTTTTGTCTGTAACACAAGCTGTGTTTTTTTGTTAATTTTTTTTTTTTTTTTTTTTTTTTTTTTCTGTCTTAAAAGAGACAATAAATAAATACATGCTGATGAAGGAACGACTGTTTATAGCTGAACACAAAGTAAGTGAGAACAGAAATTTGGTACCCAAAATTCTATATAGCTGTTTAGCAAACTGCTGCAGTAAACGAGGATTAAAACACTTCGGGGTGTGCTTTTAGGGGAAAAATAATCAGCAAAATATCAAATGAAAACAAAAAACAGAGCATTTTTTTTGCAGGTTTTAAGTTTTAAGTGTTTGTTTTGCTTCCTTTTAGATACAAAAGCGTGAAATTAGCAAATAGAACGGATTAAAAGGATTCAAAAGTCTAGAAATCAGTTTAATAGTCTTACATTTGGTTTGTTTTCATCTTAAAATAAGAAATACTAAATACCACTTACAAGTTATCAATGTTTTTTTTGTTTTTTTTATATCAACAGCCGGCTTCAACACGTCGTACCATCGTTGATTATTTTCCTATAAAGAGCATGACATGGAGTTTTACTCCTCACATTTCTGTAAATTAGTCAGCAAACCTCCAACACTGTTGATTAGGTAAACGTGTTGTTGTTTGTTCGCGTGTATACCGATGACGATCACGTCGCTCTCTCGGTCCGGCGTATGAACCGGAAACCACGAGCATTACACGTGTAAACGGCGGCGATAAATAAGAGTCGGGTTTTTAACTGAGGGGAACGGAGAGTTGTAAATGTTCTCTGTGATTTGCCGTCTCTAAGGGTTTAATTAAGTCCACAGTCTCCGCTTTCACATGATGAGACTCACTCGACGCCCCGCCGTAACACGGCACACACCCGGAATGCCCCGCCATCTCAAGTCCGCGGGCCTCAGGAGAACCGAGACGCTAGACGGAGCTTAAACGCTTCGAGAGACGGCCATCTCAGATGGTCTAACAAGTCAACGGAGAATTGGCTGATAGCATATCAATTTTAGCCCACTGCTTTCCACGGGTTATGAGCGATGACACTATGACCAAAGTGCAGATTTATGAAAACGTTTCGCCTTCTAACGCTCTTGCTTCCTTTGTAGAGCAAAAAAAAAAAAAAAAACCCAAAACTTTAATTTATCCTGGATCGCTGTGTTTTGTTCTATCCAATATGCTGATAATAGACTGAATAATTCAATAATGCAATGCAAATTACTATAATGTTTTTTTTTTTTTATTTTATTTGGATGAAACCATCACGTGTTGTGCTGTTACAGGAAAATAATTAACGAAGCAGAAATTCTGTTACCAAGCCAAAGTTTCTTTTTCTTAAACAGCATGTTTTTTTTTTTGTTAGTTTGTTTTTATTCCTCTTATAACGCAATTTGCGTGTTACAATTTTTTTTTTAATCGCAAAACGACACTTTTATTTCTTTTATCCGTTTATAGATAAATGTTGTGGAACATCCAGGAAGCAAGTTCCTGCTATCGCTTAGCACCTGTGAACACTCGTTCCCTCACCAGCTGTGCTTTTACTCGTCTATCTTGAAGTAAATAAAACGAAAGGAAACGAAACAAAGCACCGATAGACTACAGTGTTTATGTGCAGATGTCTTGTTTTCATTTTACATGTGAAATATATATACATTGCATTACATTTTCCACACAAACATGGAAAAGGTTTTAAAATTTCGATTCGTTTCATTTATCTATTATTTTGCATTGTTCACGTGTCTATTTTTCTTCTTCATATAAATAATGTAAAGATTCATTTTTGAGGAAAACTTTATAAAGGCAGGCTCTCAGGATGTCTCCCAAGTAGAAACTGTAGTAAATCATTTCTAAATGTGGTTTTTTTTTTTTTCTTTCTTGACGCTGATGAACTTTGCTTCAAGGTATCCTCTGTTTGAAGAACTAGCAGAAGAAAAAGAACAAGTAGGAGAAGATCACAGGGTGAGGTGGTGGGGGTATTTAGCCGACGTGAGGTAAGATTTTTTTTCAATATAAAGTGTTGTTTGTGAATAAATAAGAATTGCACTTGTTGACGAATTTCTGTGGTATAAGAGGAATAAAACACTTTGTGACGTCTTTAACCGGAATTTATTGCAAAATCAGAGGGGGGAAAAAAACACACCCTCATCTTCTCATTAAATCTGTGCAGCCATTTAATTAGTCAGGATAGCTGCTTCTAAAGGAATTATGAATATCTGGGATTATATATTTCTGAAATATATTCTGTTTGATGCTGATGAGGGACTAAAGTTTGCAGGACCTCAGGTATCTCCTTTTGAAGGACTACCAAAAAAAAACAAGAAAGAAGAAGAAGAAGAAGAAGAAGAGAGGGATGAGGTGGTGGGGTGTGGGGGGTATTTTGGCGATGGAGATTAAGGCAGGGGCTTTTTGTCATTTGTGCGAGACAAGCCATTCATCCATCCCGTTCTCAGCCAACAAAAAAAGGCTGCTCCCAGAAATTAGCAGTTTCAGCTCAGCAGCAAAGCCGTCGGGCTGTGAAGGCACAGAGAAATTGACTAATTAGCAATGCGCACTAAAACTTGACGGTTCTCTCCATAACGGCGAGGCAAAAAAAAAAAGACTCGTTTTTTTCCCCTTCTATCTCACTCTTTTTTGTCTTTTCTCCTTTTTTTTTTCCTCCCCTCTCTCCATAGATGTTTGAAATCGCAGTCATTTACGCTCGACAGTTTTTACAATAGCCTTGAGCCATAATTTTGCCCGTCTCTCTAGCATCCATAGCCCTGCATGGTCTCTCTCCGCCGGCCATGCGCGACCGTTTCTCTCCCCAACCGTGGATTTCCTATTACTCTCGTTACGACTCACTGAGCCCCAGGCCCAAGGATAATGATGTGTTGTTTCTTGGTAGCATAATTTGTCACACGTATATTTCTTCTTCTTCTTCTTCTCTTGCAGAAAGCACGGCTCTCTCACTCTCTCTCTCAGCACTCAGCACACTTCTTAGTTTAGTTTAATTCAGCCGCACGCGTAATAAAGAAGAAAAAAGAAAAAGAAATACGCGGCTTGCGCATCGAGTCTATAGCCAGACTTTAAGAAGAAAAAAGAAAGGGGGAACCAAAAAAAAAAAGAGAAAAGACAAAACGGAAAGGACGAGAACAAAGACAAAGTGCTGTGAGGATACACACATCTTAAGGATCTGGGGATACTTTGTTTTCTCCGCTTAAACTCAAGGTAAGTTTGGCTCGTCTTCTGAAGCCGGATACTAAAAATACTTACGCACGGCGGTACAAAGAAGGTGGACGAACACACCGCGTTCAGGCTCAAGTTCACCAGCAAGACGTCGATTAGAGGGAGAGGAAAAAAAAAAGAAAGGGAAGAAAGGGTCTACGGTGTTTATTTTTCCGCTGCAAGTCGGCTTTGGGGAACGGGGGGGAAAAGGCGCAGCCGCGGATTTATGATGGTCGTCGGAGACTAATTGCTTTTGTATCTCGGCTTTCAGGATGCGCACATAGCTGGTGTAAATGTAAATGCCTGTGTAGGCTACGCGGTGTGTGTGTGTGTGTGTGTGTGTGTGTGTGTGTGTGTAAGAGAGAGAGAGAGAGAGAGAGCGAGAGGGAGAGAGAGAGAGAGGAAGTGTGTGTGAGGCAACGTGATCGGATAGCAAACCCTGAGTCTTTACAGTGAGCATGCCTTGCCTTGCCTTGCCTTGCCTTGCCTTATGGAGCCGAGCGGTGCAGTTTAGTTTTTGCCCTCCAGTACGCAGCGTTCATGCAAAATAGGCTTTACCAAACCGGAGGGCAACAAGGCTGTAGGCTAGCTGATAGAGGTGACAGAAAGTCCAGGGATTGCTCTATTATTCAGAAGAAGATAAATGGCTCCGGCATTGTTTGCTTGTAGGAGGTGCGAGCGGCTCCCAAGTCATGTCCAGATCGGGCGACCGAACGTCTACGTTTGACCCAACACACAGCGACACGCTGCTGCACGGGCTCAACCTGCTGTGGAGGAAGCAGCTCTTCTGCGACGTGACCCTCACAGCTCAGGGACAACAGTTCCACTGCCACAAAGCCGTGCTGGCTTCCTGCTCGCAGTACTTCAGATCCCTCTTCTCTGCGTCACACGCACTCAGCAATGAGCCGCTCGCCGGAAAAGATCAAAGCAGCGGCGGAACCCCGTCTTCGTCCCCGGATGAGAAGCTCCTGGCCAGCCCACGCTCCATCAGCAACCTGGTGCTGCAGGGCTGCTCGTCCATCGGGCTGCGCTTGGTCCTCGAGTACCTGTACACGGCCAACGTGACGCTCTCGCTGGACACGGTGGAGGAGGTGCTCTCGGTCAGCAAGATCCTCAACATCCCACAGGTCACCAAGCTGAGCGTGCAGTTCCTCAACGACCAGATCTCCGTCCAGAACTACAAACAGATCTGCAAGATCGCCGCGCTGCACGGCCTGGACGAGACCAAAAAACTGGCCAACAAGTACCTCGTCGAGGATGTGCTGCTCCTCAACTTCGAGGAGATGTGCGCCATGCTGGACGCGCTCCCGCCGCCCGTCGAGTCCGAGCTAGCTCTGTTCCAGATGTCCGTCCTGTGGCTGGAGCACGACCGTGAGACCAGGATGCACTACGCACCGGACCTGATGAAGCGCCTCCGCTTCGCCCTAATCCCGGCCCCGGAGCTCGTCGAGAGGGTGCAGTCTGTAGACTTCATGAGGAGTGACCCTGTGTGCCAGAAGCTCCTTCTTGATGCCATGAACTACCACCTGATGCCCTTCAGACAGCACTGCAGACAGACAACAGCCAGCAGGTACCTGCATGCTTCAGTCATATACAACATAAACAGTGTGGAAACATACTGCTCATAAACCTCCTGCTCATAACATACCGCTCATAGCTTAATGCCCTTATTATGCTGCGTAACATACTGCTCATAAACCCCCTGCTCCTACCATACTGCTCAAAAATACTACCCTTAACAGACTGCTCATAACAGACTGCTTATTATATCCTGCTCATACCATACGTCCTTTCATAATACTGCTCATACCTCTTCAGTCATATTTATAATATAGTTTTGGTCTCATGTATAATATTAAGGCAGCTTGTCATTTTACATCATCATCACTCACCAAGTCCAAAAGAATAAATTCAGGAAGTCATCAGAAAATTAATTTAGCACAAATGCATTTAATCTACCTGACGTGAGTAAACACGACTTTCTCCTGTTGGCTGTGATGATCATTTGTAACAAGCTAATGAGAAATTGAAGCATTGAAGAACAGCAGGATCATCATCATCATCATGATATACTGTATGATACAGTAAACATATATATCACTGTTTACTTCTGATTTAATACGAGACAGCATGTGACAGAGCAGAGGGATTTTTTGAACCGGAAATAAAATGAAACTTTCTTTTTTTTTTTCACAGTACACATTTAGTTTTGGGATTTTAAATAAGGCTTGTAATTCAGAGTAATATTTTATCTGTTTATTAGAGTCACAGAGCTTTTTTTTCCAGGTCTTTTTCACTTGGCAGAACACATTAGGGCCTAAGATAACTTTATTTATAGGCTGGCTCATTTTAGTTGTGGAATCCCGAGGTTCGGATATGTTCAAAATCGGCTAACAATACACTCCGGAGACATTCAGAACTCAGTAATAAACGTTATAAGCTTGACCATCATTTACAGCAGTGTACAAATTATGGAAATGTATATATATATATATATATATATATATATATATATAAAAAAAGAACAGACAGAGAAGCTGGCTGTGCTTCACGGACACCACGGGTTCAGCCTAGATTTAATTGAGAATGAAAAGAAAGCTCATTGGCCTATTGTGAGGGTTCAGTAGCACAGATTTGCTCTGCACGACGGAAACGTGATCAGTCTTCGTTCCATCCTCGCCTGCACATCACTGCTAGCTCAGGCCTCGACTCCAGTAACTGGACGGCCACATGACCGAAAGCTCAGTGTGGCTCTTAAACCTCATCTAAACATATTGATCTCTATTTAGGTTTTTATACATACACCTCATGTGCCGTATATACTATTCGGAATATTCTGTTTTAAAATTGTGACTGTTTTGCTGACGTGAATTGATATTTGGACCGAATTTGAACATTTTACGTAAGATCAGTATGAGACGAGTGATTGTATGGATGTTCAGTGCTTGTTGTACTTGTTTATCATTTTACTAGCTGGTTTTGTTGTCATTTTATGTTATGTTACATTGCATTATGTTACACTACAGCCCCCCCCCACCCCACCCCCCAAAAAACCCCACATTTTTATGTATGACCAGAATTTTCAGAACTAGCTAATTATCAGATTACTAGCTAATTATGTTAATATGCCACAACTGTAACCGTATTTATCTAAGTAAATGTTCCTTCAGTCGATTTATCTAGTGTTTATTTACCTAAGGTTGCTTTAGTGCTTTACAAAATGCGTTGAAAATAACATTTTCAAAAATGAAAATTTAGGTACAAGTTCAAAAAATTCAAGTGCATGAAGTCACGGCGAGATTCTGTTTTTGTGCACTTATTGCTACACACTGTACTTATTGCTACACACTGTACTTATTGCTACACACTGTTTTTTATTTCTCGTAGCCTTATATGCATGGATATATATATAAGCATCATATATATATATATATATATATATGGTGTATAGAGTTACCTAGTTCGTAAAATATCCAGTTAAGGCAACTCAAGTCCTCTAAATAAATTTATGATTATTGGAGAAAAACAAATACAGAACAATATAAATGTACCATTGTCTGCAGAAAAACTCAAACCCAATTTTGTTTTTCTCCGTGTGAATCTACCTTTCAAAATTCCAGAATCCGTTCCAACAAAAGGATGCTGCTGCTGGTTGGAGGTCTGCCTCCAGGACCCGACCGCCTCCCCAGTAATCTAGTGCAGTACTACGACGACGAAAAGAAGACATGGAAGATCCTTACAAGTGAGTGCCTTTATCGCTGTCCTGGAAAGGTTTCTTTTTCTTTCCCGAAAAGAACCTGACGTCTCACCAAACCAGACTCGTCCCACGGTAAAATAGAAAGTTCTGACTCCTTAGATGCTTGAGGTAATGATGTATCACTATCGCTTTTAATGTAACTTATTAATCAGAGCGTGACTCGTCTTCACACCATCGTGGAGTTCTGGCGTCTCTTATTTTTTCTGCTTCTTCTTCTTCTTCTTTTTCTTCGTCTTCTTTTCTTCTAAGTCTTTACAGTCTGTTAGCAAGACGAATTTTAATTTGGTGAGGATTTATCAGCAGATGATCCCCACACACACACACACACACACACACACACACAAATTTCATTTGGGTGAAGAGATGACAGTGAAACAGATTAAAACATGTACTGTATATGTGTGATGGTTGAGGAATATAACGTGACCACGTGGTAAAATACTTTTTCAACATTTCCATGTGACTAAACAGAGGGGATAGAAATGGAGTGTCACTTGATGACCACAGAGCATCCAGAAGCATTTTTTATTCCTCTTACACCTCTTATGTTATAGAATATGAACTAACAAGTTAGTTCCAGTGTTCACTTACATTCTAGCAGCTGCCAACATCTCCTTATAAGGAAAAATGTCACCATATCAACAAATATACACCTTTCTATGTAGCAGTGTTCTGGATTCTGATTGGTCGGATTCATTTCCTAAACAGTAATATTCATCAACATGCTTGTTCTATGTTTTTTAGTCGTTTGTATTGTAACAATTCATTCACAAAGACTTGACCAGCAGGTACTGACAGGAAATGCTTAAGAAATGTATGTAAAGAAATGTTGCGAAGTTTTGTGAAAGGAGATTTATTTAATAGTAAGGAGGATTATTTAACACTAGTGGAAGGAGTCTCCAGTATTAATAACTGGAACTGTTGGTGAATTGCTGAGGTGTAAGAGGATTATGTTAGTAACAGTAGCCTCACTTAAGCTGCTGTTGATGGTTTTCCAATAACGGAGCACCCTTAAATGTTGTGGTCCAATAATAGCAACCATTTTGTGAAATACACTTTCACCTCAAGGCAGATAAAACATAAACAAAAGGGCATTTTGTTGAGTAATGACAAATACACGTCTGTATATCTACACCCATTAAAAACAGCTTTGCCCATAGGAACCATCCGAGTTATTGCCAGTTTACTCAGACATTCAATATAGAATTAGCTATATGAGCATAACATATACAGTGTCAAGCAGTTAGAAGATAATTTGTTTTCTCAATGAGCTTCCAGTGTCAAATGGCCCATGGATGTTCAGAATCTCAAAATCATCCTTAACACATTATCACATGGTTAAAGCGGCGGTGAGTGTACAGAAGATCTGGAAACCTCTCTGCTAACCTCTCTGCTAGAGATATGAACTGTGACGATTGGTCAAAAAGTGTTGAGTAATTTTCTTATAAGAGCAGCTCAGAAGTGCTCCTTCGAAAAGTGTCGTTACTATAGTAACAGCATGTTCACAGGGACTCATGTAGATGACACGCTAGTTTTATGGAAGGAGTCTCCAGTTTCATCGCAACTTTTCCAAAATCTTTAGAAGATTTAGGAGCTTATGTTTTTTAATTTCTCAGTAACTTGACAAGATGCATTGTTTTTGTTTGTTTTAAATTCAAAAGAGAAAAAGAAGAGAAGCTAGTGAGTGAAAAATTCTTTATAGATGTTCTTTATAGATATATTAAAGCTCTGCCCTTTATTACAGTACACAGAGCCAAGACTAGCAAACTAGCTAGTTGTAAATACAAAAGAATAAACAGAGCCAGGTCTGTTAGTGAACTAGAGAGCTAAAATGTAAAGAAAATAAACAAACACCAAAGATTTTTTAGCAAGCTAGCCGCCTCAACATCATGTGGAGAAAATGAAAACACCAATCATTTTTAGCGAGCTAGCTGCCTTAAAATCATGTGAATAACATGACCACACATCAAACAAACATTTTTAACAAACTAGCTGCTTTAAAATCATGTGAATAACATGACCAGACACCAAACAAACATTTTTAGCAAGCTAGCTGCGTTAAAATCATGTGAATAATGTGACCAGACACCAAACAAAATTTTTTAATGAACTAGCTGCCTTAAAATCGTGTGAATAATGTGACCAGACACCAAACATTTTTAACGAACTAGCTGCCTTAAAATAATGTGAATAATGTGAGAAGACACCAAAAAAACATTTTTAACAAACTAGCTGCCTTAAAATCATGTGAATAATGTGAGAAGACACCAAAAAAAACATTTTTAACAAACTAGCTGCCTTAAAATCATGTGAATAATGTGAGAAGACACCAAAAAAACATTTTTAACAAACTAGCTGCCTTAAAATCATGTGAATAATGTGAGAAGACACCAAACATTTTTAGCAAGCTAGCTGCCTTAAAATCATGTGAATAATGTGAGAAGACCCAAAAAACATTTTTAAAAACTAGCTGCCTTAAAATCATGTGAATAATGTGAGAAGACGCCAAACAAACATTTTTAATGAACTAGCTGCCTTAAAATCATGTGAATAATGTGAGAAGACACCAAAAAAACATTTTTAACAAACTAGCTACCTTAAAATCATGTGAATAATGTGAGAAGACACCAAACATTTTTAGCAAGCTAGCTGCCTTAAAATCATGTGAATAATGTGACCAGACACTAAACAAACATTTTAATGAACTAGCTGTCTAAAAAGCAGGTGAATAACATGACCAGACACCAAACAAACATTTTTAGCGAGGTAGCAAACAGAATAAACACACACAAAGAAAATGAGCAGTCTTTATCTTTCTTTTATTTAGTGGTTTTGGCAAAAGCATGCTAGTTTGTTCTGTTTTTTCGCCCACCACTCTATTATGATCTATAAAGTTTCCTTAAAGACGGGTGAGCGTTAGAGTATTTATTTATTTTTCTTCAATAGTCTCAATAATTCTCTTTTCTGAACAAAACAAGCCCAAACGCTGTACTTCAGGTTTAACCTCCTGACTTTGCATTGATCCACTAATCAGACGAAAGCACATACTTAATGCTTTATAAAAATCTCCGTTGTTTGTGACTGCATCTGTGACTCACCTTCCTTTAACATAAAGGAGTGAGTGCCATCTAGTGTACTCAACTTGCTATCTACCCCAATAAGAGTCGAGCAATTTCTTTATCAGGGAATAAGTAATAATGAATCACTTAACGACTGAGAATATGATGGGCTTCATAAATCAATTACACAAATAAGTATGCGTATGAATATAGTATTATAAGCGGCATATAGCTTAAAAGACCGGTGTGTGAATGAAGTGTCTGTCTCAAAGGCATAATAGTGTTAATTGGAGCTCTAGGGGTTATGTAGGTCAAGTTCAATAGGTGAAGTATTGACTCCGCCTCCCATGTACACAAAACCACGCCCACATCGTCAACACGGCCTGAGGAGTTCACCTGTGACGGTGTTCACATTTTGCCCAGCAAACCTGGGGTGACAAAGACAAACACGTGACCCGGGAACTTGTACCATCCTGAGAAAGGTTGTAATCTGGCCCATGAAACAAATTTATTATCCGTGTTCTAAATTAAAATCGCCTTGTGGACCGTAATTGAATTGATAGATAGATTTTTTTTTATGTGCTAGTCACTGTCCTTCCACTAGGGGGCAAAATAGAGCAATAGACTCAGGACTATGAGCTCGGCTATTGACAAGGTGTCTTAATGATTCTTTTTCAAAACAACTCACTTTCCAATCACAATTGTATATGTTTTTTATTTATAAACTATATTAAAATTCCTACCAATTCTATAGTACGATCTATAATGTTTTGATTCCTTGAGATTTTGGAAAAATATATCGGGGTATGTATCGTTGAAGTGTTTGAACAAGTTCAAGCCTGTTGCCTAAAAAGAGCTTTTTTCCATCTGGGAAAACTGCTAATGGTATTTATTCCAGTGTACTATGTTTGTCCTTATATTTCTGGGGGCCGGGCTGAACGAACGTTGGGGCGTGTCTGTAAAAAAAATACTGACAGGAAATTATATTCAATATGACATAAAAACACGATACATACAAAGTTGTCGAAAGATATTTAGGATCGAATCAAATTTCATCCAGAAATTCCTGAAGATCACAAGCTTGAGTACAAATCTTTTCCCCAAAATTGAATGAAATATTCAATTAACTATGATGAATTAATTAGTTAGATTTTTACATGATAATTAGAATGTCTTTAGAGGTATTAACATGAATTGTAGTATTTGGAGTATAAGAAACCTTTTTTGTTTTTTAAATGGTCATTTTTTCCCCCCGTTAGAAACATTGCTGAAATTGCTGAAATGTTGTGAAGTTGAATTTTTTACGAGGCACAAGATCATCCTTTCACTAGCTGCCTCCTCCTGTGCTCCTGCAGCTCCGATTGTGTCACTCACAGAAGTTTTTGTCGAACTGGCCAATGAAAGAAGTGCGATTCAAGGCTGTCTAATTTGCCAGCGTGGGCGATCCATCAGGCAGCGGAGAGGTGACAGTGGAGATGAATGATAGAGACAGACAGGTGGCTCTTAACGTACGACTGATTTACGCAGCAGTGGCACGGGCCAGAAAATTTATTGAGTGAACATGATCGTGTTCATTACGACTGCCACCTCGAGACCATTTCTCTCTCTGTTCCAGCAGGGGGGGTCACTCCAGGAGGCAGAGGAACATCAACAAAACCTACTGTTAAAGACAGATTAATGCCCGGATTTTATTTTCATATGCGCTGATGGAACCTGGGAAGTTTAGCTGTAGCATTTTACGATTTTTAAATCCTTGCTCAATGGGATCAAGCTCCAATAACATGTAAACCCACATTGTTTTTGTGGTATGTTTTATTGTAATAGCATAAGATATGAACCACAGCTTTTATCCGAACCAAGGCTTTTACCACAGCTTTTATCCATTTACGGTTACAGTTAATGCTTCAGAACATTTGTGAATGAAGTTAGTTATCCTGTTAAAAGTCACCATCCCAAAACACTGAGACTGGAGACTCCTTAAGAAAATATTACATGAATATTTCCTTCCTAAAAAAAGTCCCTTGCTATAGAAACGATGACGTATTAAAAGGAGCACATTGATACAAACATGTCAGAGCTGCTGGTATTTGATCACATCATCAGAACTGAGAGCTCAACAGCGCCGTTCTTAACCTCATACGTCTTTGTTTTGCAGTAATGCCTTACAACAGCGCCCATCACTGTGTAGTAGAAGTGGAGAACTTTCTTCTGCTACTAGGTGGAGAGGACCAGTGGAACCCCAATGGTAAATTATTCAATGTAGAAATGTTCAAAATCTTCTTGACATCTGTCTTGACACAAATATGAGGGTTGTGTAAATTTCTGCAGGCAAACACAGCACTAATTTCGTAAGCCGATACGACCCGAGATTCAACAGCTGGATCCAGCTGCCTCCCATGCAGGAAAGGTAAAACGGCTCACACAGTAAAACTGTTCAGTTTCTTTGCTGGGTTTTTAACGCTTGTTGTAAAGACATGGCGTGTCTGTTCTTCAGGAGGGCGAGTTTCTTTGCGTGTTGTCTCGATAAACACCTTTACGTCATCGGAGGAAGGAACGAGACGGGCTACCTGTCCAGCGTGGAGGCGTATAACCTCGAGACTAACGAGTGGAACTATGTGTCGTCTCTTCCACAACCTCTCGCTGCTCACGCCGGCGCTGTCCATAATGGCAAGATCTACATTTCGGGTGAGTCGGAATTCCGTCAGAAATCTTTAGAATGTGAAAGGAATTTCATAATTGTGGATAAATTGCATCTAACAATAATAGCAATAGAAAAATATCCAAAATCGACAGATGAAGAAGTGTTTATTTTACTGTTTTTTATTTTTATTTTTGCTCACTCTCAGAATTAAACTCCGCCCACCTCATCATCACTTTCATGTCATATAGCCCTAAAAACTTGATTTCTGATATATATTCTGTATATAGGTAAGTGGGTGGAGCTTAAATCCTTTACATATTATAAGCATTAGATAAATTCCCTATTCAAAATTTTTGAATTTCCCAACATGTTGATAATGGTTCTATTTCTGTTTCTTAACACTTGAAAAAGGAATGAAGACATGTCCACTGATCGATTCTTGATTAATGCAGAAACATCTGTTCGGTAAATGTTGTTCGTATCAGAGCATCTAGACAGCGAAATAAACATTTTAATCATTGCATCATCCGAAAAGTAAACTGTCGGTCTTGTTAAGTATGCAAATTGACACATACTCAATTAGACCAAGCCTCATTTGCATAAACAGATGTAAATGATTGAAAAGCTTTCGTAATAACCATTTGATTGTGATCCATAAGAAATTCACCTGTTAGTGTCTTATATTAAAGGAGAACATTTCTGACCATCACTTTGACATGATTTTTGACAATAATTACTGTTTTAATTACATACAAGGAATTTAAAGGATTGATGAGCTAGGAATATATTAATATCTAATAACATTTCTGATTCCTGAGCCACAGCTTGAATGTATACAGTATATATAAGTGTGTGTGTGTGTGTTTATGTATGATATATGATATACAGGTGGAGTCCACAATGGCGAGTATGTGTCCTGGCTGTACTGCTATGACCCGGTGATGGACGTGTGGGCCAGGAAACAGGACATGAACACTAAACGAGCTATACATGCACTCGCAGTCATGAACGATCGCCTCTACGCTATCGGTGGAAATCACTTAAAAGGTGAAGTATATTACAGGTGGGCAATAAAATGTCCCGATTAATGATCCAACCCTGTCATAAATAACCAGGTCATGTTGCTACAGGAAAATAATCAAGGACTAAATAGTGGACTTTCCCTTTTAACACTGCAATGGACCAACACTTACACATTTTTTTATTTTTAAGAAATTACACAAACATTTTAATCTGTTAATAGTAAAATTTAACGTCATACACGTCCGAGAAAAAAGGCCCTGTTATTGCTTACATTATAGCAAAACACCGGGTTGTGGAACGGCCCCGAAGTTATTCTGCCACGCGACACGTTCCGTCCAATCAGAATCCAGAATTCGACAACGCTGTCAATTATAAAAAAAACGGATTATGTTAACGTCATCATCAACAACGAGCTATAAAAATATGGGTTATTATTACATGGGTTATTATTATTTTCAATAACAGTATTTAAAAGGTTAAAAAAAACACATTTATAATTAATTGCAAAGGTGCAAGTCCTCCTGGGAGTTGGGAAGTCGTAATTACGACATCAGGTGCGTACAAGTCACATTTGAGATGGGGGTGAACCTTCTGTTTATTAACTACAAAAAAGATACAGTAAGGCTTTTAACTCTATTCCTTAAAAATGATTCATAAAGAATGTTTGTCATGTGTGTATTGATTTTTCCTTTTAATGTTTTTAGGAATTTATAAAGCAGCTGTAAACTTTATCGTTACATATTCCTCTTTCTCGATGGTTCACTGTAAACTTGAATTTCAGTAACTTGCTGCAGAAAACAAACACTGAAATCAGCTTTTGAGAGGAGTAAATAGTCAATTTCAACAAATTCACCCTCAACTACAGTACAGATGCTGCATGCATTGATTCCAGCATGTTTTCTTACTGACACGCCCCCAATTCAGAAACTCTGAGCTCAAAGCAAATTTCTCACTGATAACCATCTCTGTGGTTTTCCTGTAGGATTCTCTCACCTGGACGTGATGCTGGTGGAATGTTATGACCCTAAAGGAGATCAGTGGAACATCCTGCAGACGCCCATCCTGGAGGGCCGCAGCGGTCCCGGCTGTGCCGTGCTGGACGACAGCATTTACCTGGTCGGGGGCTACAGCTGGAGCATGGTAACTACAACCAGAAATGCACATGAGGTTGTAGCAAGATAGAACACCAGTGCTGTTAGATTCTCCATTCTGATTGGATAGGAGGTGTTTTCTGTGACACTAGTTTCTATAGTAACAGCTCACTTGGACGTATAGCCTTCCCTGGTGAGGGAATGAGTGTAGCTGCTATGATGTAAGCGAGAACTGGATTTGTAATCAGAAATGGATCAAAAGTACACCATGTTCTTTAGTTAGCTTTGGTAGAAGAGAAATAAAACCCTTCAGGAGTGCTGTGAACCGTTATCAAGCTACTTTTTTTTTTTTTTATTTCAGGGAGCCTACAAGTCGTCCACCATCTGCTACAGCCCCGAGAAGGGAACGTGGACCGAACTAGAAGGCGAAGTAGCAGAACCTTTAGCCGGACCGGCGTGCGCCACCGTCATCCTCCCAGCCTGCCTGCCGTTTAACAAATGACAGATAATTGTGTGAAAATAAAGCCCTTAGGATGGACATCGCTAAACAAAACGATGCAGACTGTCTAGACGGACGGATTGCGTAGGAGGTGTACAAATTATTTTTTTACACGTCTGACGAGAGCACTTTCTTTCTTTCCTTCTTTCTTTCTTTCTTTCTTTCTTTCTTTAATACTTAAAAAAACAAACAAAAGAAACGCGATTCGTTTTTATGTGTGTTGACATTCAAAACCTTTCCCTTCTTTTTCTTTTTCCTTCTCGATATCGCACGCATAACCGATATAGCTTCCATTTGTACTTTGTATTTTGTGAAGAAAAAAAAAAACGAAGAACATTATTCCGAGCTGATGCAATGTTGGAAATTTGAAACGTGTTTCATGTCCCGGGACGATTCGACAAAACGAATCGGATCGTTGGGTTTTTTTTTTTAATCCTAGACGAAACTCATGAATCCCGTCGTAACACTGTAGAATAGAGAAGTGTTCACCACGCTCCTGCTTGTTAAATATCGTAGCCATACTGTATACGGTACAGCGGATGTGCAGAGGACGAAGGGGGAACCAAGTAGTCGTAAAATAAAGCTCCTCTAATATAACACAGACGAGGACTAAAATGGACGAACAATCAACAAAAAAAAAGAAGAAGAAGAAGATATATATTGTTTACCGAGCCATGTGCTGTGTCTGCATGGTCTTAACTAAGAACCTTACTTTAAACTTTTATTTCTTTTTCCCTTTTTTCTGTCAGATATTACCTGTTAATGTTTAACAGTGCCTATTTCTAATCCTAGGTTCATTCCTTCCCATTTCTTTTAGAAAAATATAAGGAAGCTGTCCAGAATTGGTTCAGCGATAAATTGGACACATTTGACCTTAAGAAATAAATAGAGAGATATAAATCAAATAAAAATAAATAAACTCCAACGTTTGAAGATTGCCGAGCAGCACTGTTAGCGTAGCCGTCGTCCCGATCGATCAGGAGAGGAATCTATGTAAAATTTTCATTCTTGTAAATAGTCTCTTGCGGTGGAACATTTTTGTGCCCATGGGATTTATTATCAAATCCTGTTATGTTATTATACATTTTAAACGATGAAAAATAAAACGCAAATTCTGGATTGTTACTGCCTCTTGAATTTGAATTTCTTTGCTGATTCACCTTCCAAACCTGTTTTGTATGGCAATGTTAAAGCGTTAAGCTCACATGGGGTAGGTGAACGGCTCAGGCTCTGCCTAATTGAGCAAGAAACGTATTACAAATGTCTAGTTTATATTAAACACGCAGCCTTTTCTGTAAGGAGACGTTTATTCGCCATTTCTGGAAGGAGTCTCCAGCGTCAGCGCTTTGTTAGATGTCTACAGGACGAAGGATTTTGTGGTTTCATTATATCATTCTTCTTCTTCAAGAGAATGATAAAAAACGGAGGCAGGTGAGGGGATAATAATAATAATAATAATAATTCATTCATTCATCGTCTACCGCTTATCCGATCTATTCTCGGGTCACGGGGAGCCTGTGCCTATCTCAGGCGTCATTGGGCATCAAGGCAGGATACACCCTGGACGGAGTGCCAACCCATCACAGGGCACACACACACTGTGAAGATGCAAACTCCACACACACACACGGCGGAGGCGGGAATCGAACCCCCAACCCTGGACATGTGAGGCAAACGTGCTAACCACAGTGCCCCCCCCCCCCATAATAATAATTAATACGAGCAAATTAATCAGCACGTTCTGACCAATCAGAATGGAGAATTCAACAGCGCTATGACGTCACCATGGCCGCAGTGTGCACTTTACTCCACTAGGGGGCGATGAGCCTCCAAACCTGTTAAAAGATGCAGAAGAAGAAGAAGAAGACGGATTTCTTTAATTGCGCTACATTAGTAAACTTCTAGCAGGAAGTGTTTGTTTATTTGTTTTGTTTTTTCCTTTCCTTAAAAGATGATAACATTTATTGCAAAGCACAATAGGAGACCCGAGTCTGATATTTAATGTCTCATTAATGAGATTATTCCCGAGATTAAATTTGGATCTTGATGAAAATGTAGCGTAACTACTACTAATAACAATGCTGCTGATGATGATGATGATGATGATGATGATGAAGGAGGAGAAGAAGAAGAAGAGAGAGAGGAGTGCTGCTGTAATGTCACATGTGGATTTAGACTTCACACTCTGCAGCACAGAAGTAAAGCCTAATAAACATCATTTCTGACTTGCTGTGTGTCATTACACTTCCGGTGTCTGCCATGCCGACCTCGAGGAACACCGGTCAAAAAAGGTAGCTGGGATTTTACTGAAAGAAAAAAAAAATTGATTATTTATTGGACTTAATGAAACAAACGGCAAACAAACGCGCAATTCAAATGAATGAAATCGTCCACTTTACTGATATCAGCACTTGGGTTCACTTTGGCTGGTTTGATTCTTTGGAAACCATTTAATAACGTTCTAGGAACATTAAAACAACGTTCACTGAAGGTTTTATGGGTATGTTTATATAGAACTGACAAATGTTTAGTAAGCAAATTCACTAAATATTACTTTTAGATCCTTTTTGTTGTTGTTGTTGTTGTTGTTGTTGTTGTTGTTAAATTAACCTTTTAGTACAGAACTGTGACATAAAATGAACTTTCCTGTAATATTCTCCCAAACAAACCTACAGGAAATGCTCCTGGAACATTATCTTACTATCTAGCCCCTGTAATGGTTTCTTACAAACTAACTGCCCAGGAACCTTTTTTTCTCTTGTTCCTTTATGATTTCATGATAGGATTTATTTATTTTTTTGTCCAAATCCGGCATTATTTGTTTTGTTTTATTTTATTTTTTAAGTACATTCAGGGAACAGTCCTCTAATGCTTTCTTACAGGAAGTTCTCAAGCACAGAGTGTGTCCTTTTATTATAAACATTTGTTTCCTTTGTTTGTTTGTTTGTTTTTTTTTGTTTGTTTGTTTGTTTGTTTGTAACAGTTTTGTAACATTAGAGGAGCCTTTAAGAAACCTTTAACGTTCCTTGTTGGTTATAAATGTACCTACGAGAATGCGTTACCATGGGAACGCACACCACAGGATGATTTGGGGTATTTATTTATTTTATTTAGTAACTACAAATCAACATTCCTGCTATGAGGAGATAAATTTACTTTTTTTTATTTTATTTTAAGAGATTATTTGCTGCCCTGAGATCCACTTCCCAGAATCCTCTGCTCTAAACCCCACCCCTTTTCTTAATTAACTCTCTCCATTTAATCACCGTCACCTGTAGCTCATTGTCTCCTGCGGTCTTGTCTGAACGGCCCTCGGTTTGTAGCTCACGCTGCTATAAACAGGATGAATAGTGAAAATGTATGAAAATACATGAAAATGACTAATCCACAATCATGTCCTCACTTTTCAGTTAATGTTTTAGATAAAATAAGTCTGTGGGGAAAGTGTGGTTATTTCAGTGGACTTTTATGGCTTCACGTGAATGAAAACAATAAACAGGAAGAAGTATGTGCTGGAATTTTTGTTTCTCTTCAGGTTTTGAGATTCAAAAGCTACCTTGTGCAGCTGAGATTATTCACTTTAGAGTGTGTAAGGTGTAGGTGTATTTAGGGAACTTGAAATCTTTAGCTTGTCCGTGTTGGATCGTCAACAACGGCAGAAGTTGAAGCATCAGGATCGAATTAATTCATGTGTCTCTTTCCCCAGGCCGAGGCTGGACTGGAGGTTCGTCCAGAGGTTCTGCAGGATTTTAAGAGTGCTTTTCCCAAGCTACTGCAGTCAGAACGTTGTCATGTACGGGACGCTGCTCGGAGTCACACTCTTGGGTAAAAAAAAAAAAAAAAAAAAAAAATTTGAAGCTTGGGTGCAGTGATGCATGAGCCTAGAAATCATTCTTTCTTTTATCTGGTGCTGGAAGATATTTTTTGCTGAATGTGTTCAGTTTATGGTCTTTTACTGCCTTAAGAAAAATTCATACTGGGTACAAAGACCAAATATTTATCTTCTGACTTGTGTAAAAAGGATAGTGAAAAGCTTCTTTCTGAAAAATAAATGGGTATCGTCAAAAATAAAATAAAACTAGAAAGTAACTTGACAGTAAAATTAATGCAAATAAAAAGTAAAACTTTTAGCTGTTTGTTTTTTGTAAGCTATTAAAACTAAATGAATTTTTAAAAAAAAACTTCATAAAAAAAATATCTACCAAAGCTCCTGTGAGCAGTAATGGTGTAGGAGGCCCTTAAAATATTCAGCACCTTCACACTGAAATGTTTTAACAATTTTTTTTTTAAAATAAAGGTTTGTATTAGAGTTATATGGGTTTTTATTTATTTATTTATTTATTTATTTATTTTTAATTTAAATTAAGGTTTTGTATTTGTGTAGTGGGGGTATTTTTATTTATTTATTTATTTACTTATTTATTTATTTATTTATTTATTTTAAATGAAGGTTTTGTATCAGTTTTTTTTTGTTCTTTTTGTCTGTTCTTGGGCTGTAAATGACCTGCTTATGTTTTGTCCAGTTGAAGGGATTTGCTTTGATACACAGGGATTGTGGTAACTATCAATTGTTTAAAATTCCGTTTGTGAAATTTCTCGATTGTGATTATTTTTTGTTCCTACCTCGGTGTCAGTTCAGCTGGTGATTTATCAGGTGGGTCTGATCCCGAGTCAGTTCTACGGCGTGTTGTCGGAGAAGAACTACGGCAAGTTTAAGGAGCTGGTGGCGTTTTCCATCCTGCTCATCATCCTCAACTCTGCAGTACGTTCACCTCCTCATCCATCTAACGCAGACAGCCATGTGCCGTTACCATAGAAACGCTGTCATAAGCCTCCTTGCACGTGTCCGTTTCTTAGCTAAAGAGTCTGGAGCAGTACATCAGCAATCTCCTGTACATCGGCTGGAGGAGATGTCTAACGCAGAAGCTGCATGGAGATTACTTCAGTGGACGAGTCTACTACACCCTCAACGTGCTCCAGAAAAACATCGATAACCCGTAACCTTTCTCAAACTGCCATCACTCTTGATGATTTATCAGCTGTAACTATGATGATAATGAGCCCATGCACCTTGTAATAGAACAAAATAGCACCTGAATCACTATATAAAACCTTTTGTGTTTTTCTAATTAGGTTCACTTATGAGATAGTGAAAGAATGTTACAGGAACATTTTGAAGAAAATAAAAACAACTAAAACAACCTTTGGCAAACTTTGAGAACATAACAATAACAATGTTCCCAGTAGCGCAAAAAACAACCAGAGAACGTTCCTTCACACTGTGTTTGGTTTAAAAAGAAAATCCATAATGTCTGTCTGTTGTGTCGAAAAATAGTCCTTTCTCTGAGCACTAGGTTGTAGATACAAAATGAGGGAGAGGAAACTTCCAGGAATGTGAGGATGTTGAATTGTCATTCAACAAATTGGTTAAAAATATATAATTTGTAAAAGAAGGGAAAAAAAGGCGCGTTTTTTTTAAGCTACAAAAGAGCGCTACAGGAATGTTATGGGAACGTTCCCTGAATGTTATTACCTAAATGCCGTTCTTTTGCAAACGTCCCAGAAGAGAAGATTTGGAAAACTTTCTCTGAAAGTTAGTTTGCTCTTCACAAAATGCCAACTAATTTGTGTACCTCCTGTTATAAGACGATTAATAATATAACAAGGACCTCCTTGTAAAATTCGGTTGTAATTTATGAAGAATTAGTACCTTAAAGCGAACTTTTCAGAACTTTCTGTAAGAGAGCACTGTATGACTGTTTCCAGAATATCAGCTTCAATTTGGTAGCTTACCTCCTGTTATGAGACACTAAAAGTCACAGAAACGTTCCCAGAACGTTCTTGCAAGCAAAGGGTCCAATCAGAGAACGTTACAACAATGTTCTTGGAGCTTTCCTTTCATAGGTGACCTTTTTTTACACCGAGTTCATTGTTAATTCTTTGTCACAGCTGTTTAAGTGTATAATCAGTGGCGTGCATGTCATACAGAGACCAGAGAATGACTCAGGACGCAGAGAGGTTGTGTAAGCAGTTGAGCAGTATGGCGAGTCGACTGGTCATTTCCCCGTTCACCATCTCCTACTACTCCTACCAGTGCTTTAAAATGTGAGGGTCTCGTGACTTTTAACAAGAAGTTAAAAGTTCCCAAAAATCTTTTGGATCATTGTCGTGTCGCAGTAGAGATTCTTCATACCACATGTTTTTTTTTTCTTTTTTTCCTCTCAGCACTGGCTGGATCGGATTCGTGAGCATCCTTGGCTTCTTCCTGGTCGGCACACTTGCCAACAAGCTCCTGATCGGCCCTATCGTGTCCACGCTGGTCGAACAAGAAAAGCTGGAAGGGAACTTCAGGTAGTTCAGAATCACTCACGAAGAAACCACATGATCGTCGTCTGAAATGCAACTATGATTACTAAAAGTAATAAATCAGTTCCTTTGGATCTTTAACATTGGTTTTTATCTTTTAAATATGCATTAAGGTTCAAGCACATGCAGATCAGAGTTAACGCAGAATCAGCAGCTTTCTACAGGTAAGTTTATCCCATGCTAACATGTTCACGTTCGCACACTGATTTTATCCCCTCGAGTTTTCAGTCACTGTCTAACAAAACACCCCGTTAGGTGTTTCTACTAGTGGTTGCCATAGTAATAGCGTGGGTGGCACTGCTAGCGTTCTGGAGGGAGATTGGGTGTTTGTGTATATCTGCATCATATTGATGTGCTCGAGTGTGTGTGCTTTTTGCCACGGATCACATGCAGACGTATTATACTGTACGGTCTTCACTCCCATTTCTGTGTGATCAGAAAATATCAGCGAGAATCAAGGGGAAGGTGTACAGGACAGTGGTGAGAGCGGCCATGCTGTACGGTTTAGAGACAGTGTCACTGAGGAAGAGACAGGAGTCAGAGCTAGAGGTAGCAGAGCTGAAGATGCTGAGGTTCTCTTTGGGAGTGACAAGATTGGACAGGATTAGGAACGAGTACATCAGAGGGACAGCTCATGTTGGACGTTTGGGGGACAAAGTTAGGGAGGCCAGATTAAGATGGTTTGGACATGTTCAGAGGAGGGAGAGTGAGTATATTGGTAGGAGAATGTTGGACATGGAGCTGCCAGGCAGGAGGCAAAGAGGAAGGCCAAAGAGGAGGTATATGGATGGAATTAATGAGGATATGAAGCTAGTGGGTGCAAGTGTTGAGGATGCAGAAGATAGGGATAGGTGGAGAGAGATGATTCGCTGTGGAGACCCCTGAAGGGAAAAGCCGAAAGAAGAAGAAGAGGTCTTCACTCCCATTGGTGCACAGAGTTGCTTCGTATTGGCATGAACTTTGTCACTGGACACGCCCACAGCTACATCACTATTCAGTTGTTTGAATATGAATGAGTCGCTGTACTTGTGAACGCAGCATCACTGAGTCTGTTGTTCGGCTGGTGTTTAGAGCGGGGAAGGTGGAACACGTGCGGACGGACCACAGGCTTCAGAGTCTCTTGCACACGCAGAGGAAGCTGATCGACAGGGAACTCCTGCTCTATAGTGAGTCTTTCACTGATTGGGTCATTTTTAAATCTACAGACTTGATTTCCGATATTCTGGATGTATTGAGGAACTGATTACTTTGGAAATAAACAAGCTTAAATTCAGCAGCAGTAGAACCAGAGCCAACTGAGAACCTTCATCTTTGTGATTAACAGTTGGCGTAAACACGTTCGACTACCTGGGAAGCATCCTCAGCTACATCATCATCGCCATACCCATCTTTGCGGGCGTGTACGACGGTTTGACCCCGGGGGAGATCAGCGTTCTCGTCAGCCAGGTCTCTCTTTTTTTTGTGTGTGTGTTTGTGGAAGCATGGCTTGGTATAATTTATGTTGCTACCTCAGTAAGCTGCACATGCTTTAACAGCTTAATTATTTTCTCTTGTATTTTCCTCCCCAGAATGCCTTTGTGTGCATATACCTGATTAATTGTTTCACGCAGCTTATAGATCTTTCCACGACAGTCTCAGACGTTGCAGGTTACACCCACAGGTAGGTCACAAGCTGAGTCTGTTCTGCTTATTCTCTCGAGAAATTGTGCAGTTGCTTTATAGCACCTTGTTTTATCACTTTTGTCATTCAGTTTTGAATGTTTACATATTTCTGTCCTTGCCTCTTTAAAAAAATTTTTTTTTACCTTTTCCACAGTTTATAGATCTTCATTAATATTGAAAGGGGGAAATAACATTTACAAAATTTATTACAAAATGTCAGTTATTTATCCAGTTGGAGAACATGTATAAAGATGTTATGACAAAAAAATCCCAAATTTAAAGCTAAACTAAAATATCAGTGGGGATTAGTCAGAGAAGCTACCTAGAGATTTAGCGTAACGCAAATATGATGCTTCCACCACCTTGCTTCACTAAAATAGATTAATGTAGGCCATGTTGTTGGCATAACGTCCCAGTTATGTATGTGTGTAATATAACGCTTCAGTTTTATAAACATTAGGTGGTGTTAAATATGCATAAAAGGTGTATAGAAACTGTAAATGTGTCAGATCAAGGAGACATTGCTTCGTGTTCTTCTTAAATCAAGCCCTGGGTGTATACAAATGAAATTAAGGGCTTAATTAAGGACTCGAGGCTCGTTAAAGTGGTTTTGGGATTTTGTGCAGAATTGGAGAACTCCAGGAAGTGATGCAGGACATCAACAGGAAGCAGTGTGATGAAGACTGGGATTCAGCGGAGATGGGTAACTTTGACAGGTATAAATGAATCCCGTGACTGGTCGTGTATCTGGTGACTGAAACTGCGGTCAGGTTCACTTCCATCTGTCTCAACAGGGATGGAGGAAGCTCACCAGCTTCCAGCGATGCTGCAATAGTCCTGAACGAGCTTTCCTTTACATCTCCAGTCTCTGAGGATCTGCTGGTGAAGGACTTGAGTCTCAGGGTCTGTGAGGGGACACACCTCCTGGTGGTGGGAAACACGGGCACAGGGAAAACCTCTCTCCTCAGGGTCCTCAACCTTCTGTGGGAACCTGCTAATGGTGTGAGATGTTATTAGTGTCAGCAAGACATGATTAGAAAATATATTGTTTTTGCGTCGTGTTTGTGGTTAATTCTATAATCATGCATATGTTGCACAGTGTTGTAGACATGGTCCTTATTTTAAAATAATATTATAAAATGTAAATCTCTGCCAGATCAGTTAAGAGCGTTACTGTAAGCTAACCTAAATGTCTTCAGCTCTCCTGACTGTCCGTCTTTCTCGATCTTTAATAGTTTTCTACCTAGAATAAAAAAGCATCTAAAAACTAGCCTTTATTTGGGCGGTGATTTCTTTTAACTCCTTTAGACATCTGAAGATTTGAGATTTTTTTTTGGTTTTATTTCAGGTGTGCAAACCTTTTGTACATTATGCTGTTAAGTTTAAATAAAAATAAAAAAAAGAGAGAAAAATAAGAGAATCTGCATGTGTAATTATTATTATTATTTTTTTTTTTTTTTTTGCATGAAAGGGGAACTGAAATGAATCTGAATTGTGGTTAAAAGTTAAATGATGTACAATATCAGTCACGATGTGTTCCTGGTGCGTTGTTGTCAGGTTCTGTTCAGATGAACACGTCTTTCGGGCCGAGGGGAATAATGTTCCTGCCCCAGAAACCCTTCCTGACTGACGGTACGCTTCGAGAGCAGGCAAGTTCTTCCAAACGTTCTCCGGGAAACGCATACCCTAGCACTGTTTATATTAATGCACTTGTTCTGAATTGTCCTTTTTACCTCTAATAATCCCTCGTTTTCTCACTGCTGGTGTTTTCTTCTTCGTTTTGTCTGTAGGTCATCTTCCCTTTAAAGGACCTCTATCCAGTCACAGGTACAATTCCTCTCGCTTTTTGTTTTGCAGTCATGCATTTCTGAATTTTAATCAAATGAGTGACATTCACACAGGTTCTGTTGACGATGAGAGAATTTTGCGATACCTGGAGCTGGCCGGGATGGTAAGACTCGCACACAGTTGTAGATTTTATAGATGTTTATTTTTATTCTGTTTTTCATTTGCTCACTCTGTGCGTTTCAGTCCAGTCTTTTGAAGAGAACCGGAGGTCTGGATGAGAACGTGGACTGGAACTGGTGAAGTACAACCGCCGAACCCTCACTGAGCAGCTACTAAAGAAAACAATGCGTTAATAAATAACAAGCAGAGGTATTGAATTTTATATATTTTTCAACCCAGGTATGACGTGTTATCCCCAGGAGAGATGCAGAGACTATGCTTTGCGAGGTTGTTCTACCTACAGCCGAAATACGCAGGTGACTGTCAGAAGGTTCTGGATTATCTCGTTGTGCATAGCTGGACCTGTGAGATGTGGTGTGAATTTCTTCTTTTGGTTTCAGTGCTGGATGAAGCCACCAGCGCTCTGACTGAAGAAGCTGAGGAGCAGATGTACACAGCTTGTAAACAGCTGGGCATGACTCTGATTAGCCTGGGTCACCGCAGCAGCCTGAAGAAGGTCAGTTACACACGTCAGTCTACTCAAATGTGTTTATTTTAAAAAATTAAATGGGGAAAAAAACCAAGTTCACTGAAGGGGAAAGGACACAGAGCATAAAATGTTGCTTCTCTATTGTTTGTAACACTTTTAGGACAAAAATGCAGGGCAAGGTTCCGTGGCTGAGTTGACATCGTGATGATCACGTTAATTATTACTCTTGCACCTTCAATTAGAGATCTTTACGTTTTAAAACACTAAATATTTTTCTTCAGCGGTTTTGACTCTGGACTTTGCCGAAGACGAGTATTAGAAAAAACTGTGTGCATCTTAATCAGCTCTCCAGTTCAGTAGTCATGGCTCTGATCGTGAAGTCGGCCATTTTCAAAGTCTGTCTGTCTCTCAGTCATAAAATCCTTCCTATCTGAAACTGAGCCAAAATCTTAGCTGATGTCTACAAGTGTAAGTAGTTTATTGTTGATGGCATTCTCAAATGTACGTTTTTAACTGTCATTACATCGTGTACACCGTAGACTGATTCACCACCTAGGGAGCTGATTGAGACTCACCCACTGTTTATATAGAATTAATTCCTACAGTTAATACTGTTTTTTATTTTGTTTTTTTTCCCTTTTAAACAGTATCATGATGTAATGCTGAGGCTGTGTGGAGGCGGTCAGTGGGAACTCTGTAAATTGGAATCGAGGTGAAAATCCAGACAAAATGATTTTTTCCCCTATTTTAAAGTTCACTTCCAGAACAAAAAATCTTCAAATTCTTTACTCACCCCCTTGTCAACCTAGATGTTAATGTCTTTCTTTCTTCAGTCGTAAAGAAATTGCTTGTTTTTTGAGGAAAACATTTCAGGATTTTTCTCCATATAGTGGACTTCAGTGGTGCCCGCGAGACTGAACTTCCAAAATCCAGTTTAAATGCAGCTTCAAAGAGCTCTAAACGATCCCAGCCGAGGAAGAAGGCTCTTACCTAGCCACACCATCGGTCATTTTCTTAGAAAAATACAAAATTGTATACTTTTTTTAGCCACAAAACCTCGTCTAGCAATAGCTCTGGGATGCGCGTCCAAGACGCTACGTACTACGTAATCACGTCGAAAGGTCACGCGTGACGTAGGCGGAGCTACAGACCCAGTGTTTACAAAGCGAACGTTCAAAGACCAAGGAAGTGCAAATAAGTCAAACGCTCTTAACTTAGAAAAAGGTACGATGAGAATGTATGTGTGTGTGTTCATATCCAGGTGCACAGCGAGCAACCACAGCTTCAGGAGTTTTGAAAGGAAGTGTGTGAACAGTTACGTCCAAGCAGACGTAGTGTTTTAGGTTTAAAACGATTTCCACATTCAGGGTACACACACGAACGGACCATTTTAAACGAAAAACTGACACAAAGACAATATAATTTCATTCCACACGCAACAACTTTGGAGCGGTCCTCCTCCTCCACACTAGTAAACACTGGGTCTGTAGTTCCGCCTACGTCACACGTATTACGTAATGTCGCGGATGTGCATAACGGAGCTAGCGCTAGACGAGGTTTTGTGGTTAAAAAGTATAAAATTTTGTATTTTTCTAAGAAAATGACCGATTATTTCGCTAGATAAGAGCCACCTTCCTGGGCTGGGATCGTTTAGAGCTCTTTGAAGCTGCATTTAAACCGCATTTTGGAAGTTCAGACTCGCGGGCTCTATTGAAGTCCACTATATGGAGAAATATCTTGAAATGTTTTCCTCAAAAAACATAATTTCTTTACGATTGAAGAAAGACATGAACATCCTGGTTGACAAGGGGGTGTGTAAACGATTTGTAAATTTTTGTTCTGGAAGTGAACTTCTCCTTTAAGAGGGAAAAAGTGCCATCTTTTATTTCTGGTGACAGAGAAATTGTGTGCATCATTTCTGCCTGAAACACTGATGTCAGGTGAGAAACTCCAGCGTTGGACCTGGGATGGTCCTGATTACTGATAAACGTTTAGTTTCTGAAAATGACAACACAAGCATTTTGAGTTCTTTTCAATTTTCAACTCTTGGAACATCTGATTTAAATATAATTTGTTTGACAGCATTTTTTTTTTCAAGGCAGTGAGACAGTTTTAACTTGTATCCAAGAACATACATCATGCATTTTATTGCACTACTGAATAAGCTACATGAATTGTGTAATAATGGCAAAGGGAGAAATACTTTTGATTCAGTTGATTTGTTGAACCTGATGAATTTTTTTTTCTGTTTCTCAGAATGAATATTCGTGTGTACAATATTAAAATATTTTGTATTCCGCTTCAACGATGCAAAATGTGCAATAGTGATTAAATATGTAAAATCATGTTTAGTCCAAGACCTTTTGAATTGGTGTGTAACAGTATGGATGTTTCTGGCTATAAGTGTTTAAATTGTCATTAGATTTAGGATATTATAATTAGGGGATTGTTCTCCTATTCATGCACTTATCCAGTCAGCCAATCATGCATCAGAATGACACTATCTTCAACTTTGTCATGGTTGCTGTTGGCATAAAGGATGCTTTGAGGTATTTCGGAATCTGTTGATCTCGTTGCATTTTCACATGCGATTGGTCTCTGGTTTAAGCAGAAAAAATAAAATAATCAAGACGGAAAAACCAAAAGCATTTCAGAATGCTTATCCTTCGGAAACAAGATCAAGGAACCTGAGGCTATGCTGGAAACCGACTCACTGATACTGGGCAGTTGATTGAGGTTTGGCAGCCAAGATTGACCATTTCCACGGCAGCGTCGCAATTTGGTGTCAACAGCATGGACCAGCTGGCTTTGTGTGAACGGTTCAGGTTGGTGTGATGGTGTGGGGTAGGTTTTCCTAATACACTGGGCCACCTCATACCAATTAATCATCACTTTATTTAATTTTTTTTCCCTACCATGTGCATCCCTTTATAGCTACAATCTCCATGTCTTATATTTCCTGCATGTTACAGTGCCTTGTCACAAAGCGAGACATGTCGAAGAATTGGCGCTGTCCTAAGAGCCAAGTAGCGTCTTCACTAGTACCCGTATTGTCCTTCAAGTCATTTGACTGATTCTGTATTGCCTTAAAACATAAACATGTATATTGGATCAGTATAAGTTCTAGAAAGCTGACAGAAATACAAGTGTTTAATGTTGATACTGTCCTCTTTATTAGAAACACCTGCACATCCGTGCAGATCTAATCAGCCAACGATGTGAAAAATCATGCAGATACCGGTCAAAACCTTGAGAGTAACCAGGGCCTAGATGTTGGTACTAGATTTGTGTATTTCTGAAACTGCTGATCTGGTATTTTTACACACAACAGTTTCTAGAGTTTACACAGAATGGAGCAAAAAAAACCCAAACAAACCCCTGAGTGAGTGACAGTTCCGTGGGTGGAGACACCTTTTTGATGATGGAGAACAGAGCAGAATGCCAAAGAAGGATTACAGTAGCTCAACCATCTTAGCATCTGTGGTGAGTGGAAAAGCATCTCTGTATGCACAAAAAAACATCTATGTATGTACAAAACATTAAATTTGAAGGTGGAAGGAGCCAAGAACAGGACACTGAGGCCATTGTGAGCACGGACAGCCGAAGATTAGAGCGGGTTAAAAAAAAAAAAAGGTCTTTTTTTTTTTCCGGCTGTCCTGTTTGGGTGAGTATGTGCTCATGATGGCGTCAGCTTCATGTTCTTGATAGGAGCGGTAACGGATGTGGTCTTCAGCTATTGTAGCTCCTTCACTTAAGAGTTGGATGTTTCGTGCTTGCTGAGATGCTTTTCTGCTCACCACAGTTATAAAGAGTGACTGAGTTACTAGTCCTTTTCCTCTGACCTGGTTCATCAGCAAAGTGTTTCCACTCACATAACTGTCGCTCACTCTGGAGACCCTTGTCTGAAAATCCCAGTCCAGATATCTCACTTGTTCTTCATTCTGATGATTGATGTAAAGTTTAAGTGAAGATTCGGAACTGTATCTAACACAGCATCCTGCTCATCAGCAATACTGTTTTATAGTACTAAAATGTTTTATTAATAGCGGTGTAGTGATAAATTATCATTAATTTAGTGTTTAAGTCGTAACTGTTGGATGCCACAAATAATAGGTTGACATGGGTGCTAATTTTATTTTGGAAAATGATGACATGCCAGTGCCTTGTCTGTTTTGTTTTTTTTCCCCCCTCGCTTGCAATGATGTCATGCTTTTTGTATAGGACACTGTATGACTGTCCAGTTTCAAGGGCATCCATGGGTTTGTTGAGCAGAGATTCATTCACAAGTTTTACAGTTTCTTACTGGGGTTTTGGTTTTACTTTTCTCATTTAAAATGGACAAAAAGTACTAAATAAAGTTAACCACTAATTCAGAACAACATTCTCTTCATTTTTCTTCTAGGTGTTCCTCCTTCACCAATGCTGCTTTGCAAATTGTGATTTCTTCGTGTTTCGTTTTTATTTTCCTTCTTTCTCATACATTTTAGTGTCTTTAATAATAACCTATCTATATCATTGTATTACTATTGTACTGCTAATTGTAATTAAATTTTACATTTCATTGTTAAAATAAATATTAGTAAAAGATAATTCTAGGAATTTTATGAATCTGTAAATACTAAATTTACTTATTAGAGTAATGATGGATTATTTTCTGTGGAAAACTCTTTTTCGGACTAGCCTATAAACAGTCAGAGCAGTGGAGCGCTACTTGAGTTTCAAGCCGCTTTAAATACAAACCAAACTCGACCTGCTGCTGTCACTCAAGCGTAAGACTGGAGCCACAGGCCTGGGAAAAGCCCATCTGCCCTTCTGACTGAAAACAGCCATGGGTCAGTTTTTCCATTGGCTCGCTTACTGAGAGAACCAATCTTTATACTCGACAACAGCAAAATAACAAGGTCTTGATGCCGACGGTTTGCATTCTGCTCTTAAATATGCAAGTGGGATTGAGGTGTGTTTGTGAGAATTATCAAATGGGTACCAAAAAAAAGTAGTGGACTAGCATTCACTCCAAATACCACAAGGGCATTAGAGATATTCGAATGATAAAGTTCTAATGATAATTTTCCTGTAAGTCTCTAGGTTGAGTAACAGGGATGTAATTTCAAGTTGACCTCGTCAGCCATTATTACAATTCCGAAATCTATTTAAAAAGAACGAGAGAACTGGTTTTTCTTTTTCCCCATGATCTTCTGGAAAGTCCAGTGATGCAACTTCCTGTAGAAATTTTAACTGCACGTTTGGAATATTCCAAAAAGTCCATAGGGGTGAATGTCTTCAGGTAACATGCTTGAATGAATGTGAGCTAAAATGTATTTGCAAAATTAAGAATGAGATGATTAATTGATCCGGACATACTCAGGGTTGGCTCCAAAAAGATGGCTTTCTCTCTATATATCCTCCTGACTACCCACAGTTCAAATTTGTCCTCTGTAGAGGACATTTGTCAACCTTTAATATCTTCTACACCCTGCATACTGCTGAGCCAACTCCTTGCTCTAAAGAGGACATTTAGCACTTTCAAATGAGACCAAATATGTAGGGGTGGGGTTTTGAGAATTTCCTCTTCCTCTTCCTCTTCAAGTTTAAAAAACAAGTATTGGGATATTTATTTTTTTTCCTGGTAGTCAGGAGGATATAATTAGCAATTTGGACTTGGTTACCAACTGTTAGGCGCGTAAATGTTTTGTTTTATATGCGAGTATGTAAAAAGGTTACTCGAAATAATTGCATATATAAATAAATATATTTATTTATATATATATATATATATAAAAATACACTACCGCTCAAAAGTTTGGGATCACTTGCATATTTCAGCTTCGGAGGAAGACTCCGTCAGCCAATCCATCTTGTGGGAGATTCTCCAGGAAGCATGGGGTGAAATCTCCTCAGATTATCTTGAAAAATTGACAGCTAGAATGCCCAGGCTGTAATTGCTGCAAAAGGTTTTTTTGTTTGTTTGTTTGTTTTTAATGAAGGCAAATGTTTGAAGAAACCATTCATCATCTCCATCAAAATCATCATTTCTAACTCTGACATGTCAGCATGTCCTGTTCTTTTTGCTATATTTTCTATTCAGACTAATTTCATGCGTGTTTCCTTGGAAAACAATAAAATTTGAGTGATCCCAAACTTTTGAGCGGTAGTGTATATCTCAAAGTAACACCTGGAAATGGTGAAGTTGAAATAACAAGGTGTGCTGTGGTAAGCCACCAAGACATTAGCAGCAGATCATTTAAGTCCTGTAAGTTGTGACGTGAAGCCTCCATGGATCGGACTCTTGTCCGGCACATCCCACACATTAGATAGAGTTAAGATCTGGAGGCCAAGTCAATATCTTTTGAACTTTGTCATGTTCCACAAACCATGCCTGAACAATTTTTCAGTGTAGCAGGATGCATTTTCCTGCTGAAAGAGGCCATTGCTGTTTGGATAACACTGTTGCCATGAAGGGGTTTACTTGATCTGCAGCAGTTTAGGTAAGTGGTACATGTCAAAGTAATCTTCACATGAATGCTAGGACCCAGGGCTTCTCAGCAGAACGTTGCCCAGAGCATCACACTGCTGCCACCTGCTCCCTTTCAGCTTTTCCCCTGGGTAAGTGGCACAAAGATAACACAATTCTCCAGACTTTCTTCCATGATCCAGTTCTGATGCCCATTGGAGGCAAGCTGTGATGCTCTGTGGTGTGTGTTCTGACTGCTTTCTCTCTCAGCCAGCATGAGCGTTTTATGCATATTGTACTACAGTAGCCCTTTTGTGGGATCGGACCAGATGTGCGTGGGACATCAGTCAGCATTGCGAGCCCATGATCCTGTCTTCAGTTCACCGGTTGTCCTTCCTAAGGACACTTTTGGTAGGTACTAACCACTGCACACTGAGAAATACCCCCACAGGGCATATCTAGCCATCACAATTTTGCCCATGTCAAAGTTTCAGATCCATATATTCCTGCTTCCAACACACTAACTTCAGGAACCAGCTGTTCACTTGCTGCTTATTATATCCCACCCCTTGAAACCGCCACCATTTATAAAGATGATTATTCACTTCACTTGTCAGTGGTTTTAATGTGATGCCTGGTTGGCATTGAGACAAATCAAAATGGTGAGCTACTTAAGTGAGAATAATTAACAAATTAAGCTCAAATGATGGGCCAAGTTGCAATAATGTAATGGGTTTGTTTGTTTGAATTGCTTTAGACAGGTTTGCGCACGTTTGTAAATGTAATCCAGGTTCTCGGCTAAACTGTGTCCTGCTCCCGGGCTTGTAGCTGTAAGATGGCGCGGACGGTGACCTACTCAGGGACAGGTTTATTTTGGACAGGAGGCAGAACCGATATGATATGAGCGCGTCAGCCATTTGTCAGGCTGCAGAGAAAAGAGAATGAGTGTGTGAGGGTGAGGGTGAGGGTGGTGGTGGTGGGGAAATAACGCAGTGCTCGTTTTGCAACACCACATTCCGCTTGTTCTGAACACTCACCTCCTTCATCACCTCCCTGTCCACTCCTGCGCGCCACTTCTCTAGCCTCATTTATTTGATTTGATTGTGTCCCCCACCCCACGGATATTCTGTTGGATATCTCTGGACTTCATGACAGATATCGGACACGCCTGAGGATCGGTAAGACGGTATTTATTTTCTCATGTCATGCTTGGGAAAACTTATTAAACCGTACTATAGTGGCACTTGCCTTAAAGCAAGTTTGTGGTGTTGAGTGTGTTGGTTCTGAAAGCAGCACACGGGTAGGTAAGCGCTATACGTGTGTGTGTGTGATTTAGTTGAAAATAGAAATGCGACATAAATGTAAAATTTAGGTTGGATTAGTTCTTGTTCTGATGACTGTCCTATCGAGCAGCTGATTGCGCACCGCTTCTACAAATGGCAATAAAGCGAGACGCGCACGGACAGCTGCGGCTATTTTTACACAAGCTCTAGAGTTAACGCCACAAAAATGTCTCACACATTATTATTATTATTATTATTATTATTATTATTATTATTAATATTATTATTATTATTATTATTATTATTATTATCATTATTATTATTATCATCATCTATTATTATTATTATTATTATTATTATTATTATCACCACCAAAGTTATATCATTAAATTTTCAACAGTGTCGAGTTAAGGATTAATGTATTTAATATTCCTTTTAACTAACACTTCCTCACAATATCTATCTTTTCTTTTTTTTTTTTTTTTTTGCTCGTTATTAAACTGTTCATTAAAAATGATTGCGTTTTTAAGTGTCAATAACTGACTTTGTATTAATTTTGTTTATTTAATTATTTAATAATAATTATTTAATTTTGTGTGGTCACATGTTTTAGTAAGCTGAAGATTTAGGATGAATTAGCATTTTTCTTTTCTCAAACACGACTTCGGTAAAAAGTAACGCTGCATATAATTTTGCTCAGCATTATATTTGTGTTCACTTATTTTAGCCCCAAATAATGTGCGCATGTAACACTTGTCTGCATGGTTTATTTTATCACAGTATAGCTAATTATTTCAATTGTATTTATTTGTAAAGAATTACCTTTTTGTTTACACAAACCTTTTTGTGTTTCCTAATATTCTGGCTTTGTATTTGAAAAATATGATGGTTTTTATTAGACCAGTTTCATTTTCCGTATTTTATGCAGTTCCGGCGCTTATTTCACCCCGCTATTTCACTCTTATTGATGCAAGGCGATTCTTGTGTATTTAGTGCATCTGAGGTCTGCTGAGTTGATACACACCTAATTTGTAAGGTGATGACCTTTTCCTAAAATGGAGAGATTCAGAAGAGCAAACAGGGTGAAAGTTCACTCCCTTAAAGGAGAAATCCATGGCAGTGAAATAATTAACATTTCAAAACTATTAGCTATGTAAAATACCCCCCGCCCCAAAACTAATGACCATTTTCATGTATGCAGGAGCCAGTTATGGACCAGAATCTCTTTGGAGGAGCCCCTCGGTTCCTGACCCGGCCCAAAGCGTTCTCTCTGAGTGTGGGTCGAGATGCTACCCTCAGTTGCACCGTTGTGGGAACCCCTGTTCCCGCAGTCACCTGGGAAAAAGACAAATTGCGCGTTTCCACTGGAGGGCGCTTCAAGACGGTAGAAGATGGGGATGTGTATCGACTCACCATCTACGACTTGACGCTGGAGGACAGCGGGCAGTACATGTGCCGCGCCAAGAATAACGTCGGTGAAGCTTACGCGGCTGTGACCCTGAAGGTGGGTCCTCCGGCAGCAGTGGTCGATCGGGCGCCGGCGTTTACGGTTAAGCCCGTCTCTACCAGAGTGGGTTTGGGTGGTGATGTTACCTTCTTCTGTCGCGTGGCAGCTCACCCAGCTCCAAAATTTGATTGGGAGAAGGATGGCCGTTATCTAGGTGAGACCAATCGCATCAAGATCACGTCGGACAGCGAGTGCAGCTCCGTGCGGATTCAGAGCGTCAGGAACATGGACAGCGGCACTTACACCTGCCGGGCTCAGAACTCCATCGGTCGAGGGCAAGCTGCCGCCACTCTGGTGGTGGACGCGCAGGACACAGGACTTCTCAACACTGACAAAAGCACCTCCCTTCTGTCTCACCTGCAGAAGCGCAAAGAGGAGATGTGTAAGGATATTTCTCTTTTCCGCACGGCCGAGAGCTACTCCCAGTCTTCCTCATCCTCGCCTAATTTCATGGAAGGGCTTAGCAAGTTGAGCCTTGCCTCCGAACAGGCGCAGCGAGTCTCGGCTTTGGCTAGTAAACTGCCCAAAGGCGTCTTTACCCGAACCTGCACGGTGACCGAGGGCAAGCACGCCAAGCTCAGCTGCTTTGTCACCGGCCACCCCAAACCCCAGATCATCTGGAGGAAGGATGGGGTGAACATCGTTGAAGGTCGTAGGCACGTCATGTATGAGGACCAAGCAGAGAACTTCATTCTCAAAGTCCTGTACTGTAAGCAGAGTGATAATGGCCTCTACACCTGTAACGCCTCCAACTTGGCTGGACAAACCTACAGTGCAGTTCTGGTGACGGTGAAAGGTAAGACACACCAGAGCCATACCATTCAAAGCTTGTACTTTCCTATAGCTGTTTTAGTTTAGGATTCTTGCCAACAGTTTTGTAGACCTGTAGATTTGTTTGTCTGGCCGAAAAGTCAGTTCACTGAAGGGGAAAGGACGGCGCACATGAATGATGCGTATTTGTTTCCTGGTAGCGTTTACTTTCATTTTACGGCAACTTTGTCTTGGTGAATTTGCAAACTTTAATCTTGGAAGTCGCGAGATAACAAAATGGTTTGGTTTGTAGGGATAACTGAGGACTAAAAATCCTTTGTAAAAGTAAAATTGTGTGCGTGTGTGGTCCTTGGTGGAGTTTTTGTAGTAAAATTTGTTGACAGCAATTCTTTTTTGTGGCGTGGGTTTTGCTTTTTATGCTTTTTATATCTCTGTGCCTGCTAGGATGATGTTTTTAGCAATATCGACACCTGTGTGTTGCTAAAAACTACAAAATGTTGGTCTATGTGAAGTATTCTTCTGATACATAATTGTTTCTCTAGTAAAAACTTGCACAGGGGCTTGTATGGCGTACGCCCCCTATAAATGAAGAAATAAAAAATGTATGTCTTTTCTTGATTTGGTAAAGTTTTCTATAGGCAAAAATTTGTGAAAGGAGTCCAGTGTCTGTACAGTCAGAGGTAAAGCTGCAACCAAGTTCTCAGACATGAACAAGCCTTCAGGAAAGTTGAGTTTGCAATTTCAATAACATATGCAGCAAAACTATTGGTCCCCCACCAAGACATTAAATGCAATATTTTGACCTTTTAAATATTTCATGAAAGCAGACATGTTCATGCATGTTAGTAGTTATGTAATTAGTGAACTGCTTGAGTTTTGTCCAAGGATAGCCACAGCTGAGATGGGCCAAGACAGCCCAATTCAGGTTTTTTTCGCTGAGCAGTGAAAGTCTGTACAGTGAATTCATTCTCCCTTTTTTATAGTAAACTTATTGTTAAAAATTAAAACTAATACAATTATTAGTCACTTTTACATCTCCGTTAATAACGGTTAAGAATAAAGAAAAATAAGACATTAAGTCTTAACTAAAACCATATGTCTTACATTTTTGTTCTAAAATCTCTCATTTTCCTGAAGGGTGCCAATAATTCCTGCTTTAAGAGCACTATATACTTTGCTTTTAAATAATCCTAAACCTTTGCCCTGCGTCTTTCTTTTCACTAGACAAATCAGCTTTAATATTTTACTGTTTGTTTATAAAAAAGCACACTGAAGCAACTAATATTTTTGTTAAAAGTAAGTGTGAGGGTGTTTAACTGAACGATAACTATGCAGTTACTTCTTTAGCAGTTCTCTCTGAACAGTTTGCAGTTCGTCTTTGGCAGCGTATCTTCGAGATGGTGCAGCACATCCCTGCGCAGAGTCGCAACGTAATCTTATCCCGTCGTCATTCTTTCGGATGGTGTCACGTTGCAGCTATTTTTTGGACGTGTCGATTTGTTTGCGCTTGTTGAACACGCTCAGTGTTGACTCGCTATCAGACACCAGTGCTTTTCCCGATTAAACTTTTTGTGCTGTTTTATTTATTATTTTGGTTTTAGTCTATTCGATCAGATATTACACACCTAACCGGAGACGTACAAGGCAGCAACATAAAAATAAATGCCTTAAATATCCTGAAAACGACTTGTTATTTAATAATACATTCGGCATGCGTTTGGTTGCTAGCCAGTGATGGCTGTTCTCTTCTAGAAGTGTCAGTTCCAAATATTCAGGTATGATGCAGTTAGCACGTTCGATAGCACATTTGTTAAAGGTCACATAACTCACTCCTCAAGCAAATGTCAGCCACACATCCCTGCCAAAGTCAGTGCAACGTCAGTGATTCAGATTATTCCAGAGTTTGAAATGCTCCTTTACTGACATCGCTGTTTCGATATATTGTAAAATGTTTAGAAGTGATCTAGGGCTTTGCTACTGTGTGAAGATATCTAAAAAAAAAAAAATCCCAGAGACATTTTTTTCTTGAAATCTCTTTTCAGTGATTGATATTTTATCCCACAACCCTGATACGTTCTTGATTCTGATTGGTCAGAAGGTATTGATTTTGATTTCCTATTCCATTTGAATCCATTTGTTATTGCTACTCTAGTAACAGCCATTTTACAGCGAAGTGTTCTGTGGATACTTCGTATCAATGGTGTAATGTATGTAGTTGTTGATATTGTGAAGATTTCTGTAAGGTTATGTTGCTATAACAAGTAAAGGAGTCTCCAGTGTGGGCTCGTGCTAACAGTTTCCAAACAAATCGTGAAAGCAGAGTTGATGCCAAATTTAGTATTAAGTGCGAAAGAGTTGCTTACAGGAGCAGATACCCATTTAACTAAGGGTTCAGTCGGATGCTTTGCTGCTCACTGGATGTTTCCGCTCCAAAATATTGCCAATACGAAGTGTATGTAAACTGTATGGCTGCTTATAAAGAACTGACCCCAGCCAAGCATTCCATGGCAAGGCTCCTCACAGGAAGTCATGCCACCAAGCTTGGGCTAAAAATAGAACAGACCACCCACGCCACCGATCTGTCAACAAAAACAGCAGAAAATTCACCTAGCTTTTGAACGCATGCCGTAGGAAATTGTTGGTACCGTGGGTTGACTCTTTCCAGACAGCTTTCACTGACTTAAAAATCGTAAACTCTCTTCGGTCGGCTTCGCTTGGCTTTCCACTGACGCAAACAAGTTTTGAACAGCTCCCAGACGTACGCGCAACTTAGCTGGTGTTTGGTTCAGTTTGTTCGTATGCCGAAAATGCCTCGGATGCCGACGGAATTTTCTTGCAAAATTTAAGAAAAGCCTTCTTAAGGCGCAAATTTCTTATGTTGAGGTTCCACTGTACTCAAATCCCGTCTGGCACTGACCTCCATGTCGTAGTCTTTAAGATCATGTCCCCCCTCATGCTAATGTTTATTGTATGTAGAATGTTCCTCTACAGGTATTAAAGTTTCTGCGGTGTGTTGTGTGTGTATACTTAGTTGGCTGAGTGTAAAAATACACATACTGTACATATTCCCTTATCTATCTATAGAAAAAGACTACCAGATTTTATTTTGGTGGTGGATCATTTTCAGTGCATTTGTGTGTGTGTGTGTGTGTGTGTGGTGGTGCTGATATAAACATATCCGATGTTTTATTCCCATGTTCAGCAACAGACCCTGAGGAAGGACTAGACTAGCTAAATCTGTCCCTACAGGCGTACCTACAAGATAGGCGTGACTTAAAAAAAAAAAGTGTATGCAGAGATGAGAAATATTCAGCACCACACAAATACTCGGCTGGTTAAGTGTACCTCATAAAGTGTCTATAATACCTTACAAAAGTTTCATTCACATTTCCGAGCATTTCTTTTTTCTCCCCAGTATGTTAATATGGTTTTTCTTCTCATAGAGCCAACAGTGCCGTTTAAGAAGAAGCTGCAGGACGTGGAGGTGAAGGAGAAGGAGACGGCCATGTTGTTGTGTGAGGTGCCTGCGGTGAGTACTCAGACCTCCTGGTTCATGGAGGAGACACGCCTGGAGCAGAGCACCAAGTACCGCATGGACCAGGAGGGCACGCTGCGTCTCCTTACCATCCACAACGTCACGACCAACGACGACGCCGTTTACATCTGCGAAATGAAGGAAGGGAGCCGCACTGTGGCTGAGCTCACTGTTCTAGGTAACAAGTTTATTTTCTATAACTATTCTCACCGGTTACAAGTCAGTTAATGATCTTTCAGTTCTTCATAAATTATTTAAAATTCTCTTGTTTGTGGAGAAGTTTTCTGTAAGCAGATTTAACATATGTAATGAGTCTCCAGTGTAAACACTTATTATAGTCCAATGTAAAGCTGGAAATTTCTTCTCCACCCGTTTACGAAAAAGCATTCAGGGAAAAGGAGCCTGTTTTCCGTTTTCTCTGTATCATGGACTGTGTGTACATCTGCATGCTCAGGAAACATCACCAAGAAGTTGCCCAGAAGGACAATCGTGCCGGTGAGCGATACGGTGATCTTCTGTGTGGAGCTCGAGCACCCTGTTGAAGATGCTTACTGGACCAGGAATGGAGAGAAGCTGAAGGCAGACTCCAGGGTCATTATTGCTCGGACACTTAATCAGTACACGCTGACCATCCGTGACTGCACTGCAGAAGACTCGGGCGAGGTGGCGTTCATCGCCGGTGACTGCAAGACCTCCACGCGGTTCTCAGTTACAGGTGAGGAAAAAGTAGCAGGTTAGTATTTGTCTTGTATGAGTTTAATTTAAAACACTGACTTAAGAAGTTGCCAATATTTATTGAATATAATCGATCAAATTCCAGTCATCTAATAGAAAAATTCCAGGCAGATTTTAATTTGAAGCACAGCTTGCAGATGACATTGTAATCTGAAAATTACTGTGAAAATATTTAGAATTATTTTTAAAATGCTTTCAGGGTTTTAGAATAAATATGTACTCTTTCACATATTTTGTTTGCATTTTTACATTTTATATATATTTTATATATATATATATATATATATATATATATATATATATATATATATATATATATATATATATATATATATATATATACTCATTAAGTGGCTTTTTTGTTTTTTACCACATACATGAAAGGTGCTCTATAAATACATTTTATTAATAATATTGAGTATTTCATTCTTGGCTAGCACCGAGGAAACATCCTCCTGATGCCCCGGTCAAACCGATTGTGTTGAACAAGACGGACAACTCCATCACTCTGTGTTGGTCTCGGCCAGACACCGAACGGCCCGTCCCCATCAACGGTTACGTGGTGGAGAGGCGGAAGGTGGGCGCGCAGACGTGGATTCGAGTCACGGGCATGGAGCTTGTGTCTACCAGCCAGTACACCATCAACAACATCACCGAGGAGAGCAGCTACCAGTTCCGTATTTCAGCCGTTAACGATTTTGGGCAGAGTGCCTATCTGGAGGTTCCTGGAACATTTTATCTTGGTAAATGGATTTTCACTTTTCACATTGTAGTCCAGAAATGTCTCCTCCATTCACGCTGATCACGTCCTGTGTTTGATCAGAGCCGACTGCCTCGGTGACGTCAGGTCTTCGAAACTGTACCGCCGCGTCTGGCGGGGAGGCCACCTTCACTGTGGAGCTCTCTGCAACATGCTCTGGAAGTTGGACGCTGAATGGCCAACTGATCCGCAGCGGCATTGACTACCTCATAACTCGCTCGAAGACCACGCACACTCTGGTGATCAGGAAGGTGACCGAGGCTCTGGATGGAGCTCAGGTCAAGTTCGTGGGCGGAGGATCAGAAAGTGTCTGCACTCTAAGTGTAAAAGGTAAGAAGAATACTTGAGAGTTAATGTGGAAGAAGAGGTAATGTGTACACCTTTTCACACTATCCACAACTTTATTCCTGTTTTAGCTGCTCCAGCATGTTTTACCAAGAAATACTCTGAAGCGGACATCTTCACGTTTAGCGCTCACTCTTCTGCCCAACTGTACACAGAGGTGTCAGATGCCAGTGTTCAGGTAATAACAGATTCTACAGTGGTATTTATTTTGTGTTTATCATTGCTTTATCAGTGCTGTTGAATTCCAGATTCTGACTGATTTGTGTAATAATGGTATAGAAATTTAATCACCTTTGCACGTCTTTGTGGCCTGAAGGTCTCCTGGATGAAGAACGGTAATGAATTAAGGATGGGCAAAAAGTACGAAGCCTCCAGTGTGGGATGTAAACGCACGCTGACCATTCATAACGTCACTCATGAGGACGCAGGGATTTATGAGTGCGTGTGTGACGGTGATATGTCGTCCATCCAGCTTGCTGTTAAAGGTAGCTAAAGCTTTCATGAGGATTCCAAACAGACAGAAACCCACTGGTTTTTGATATCAGACATTTCCCAACGTAGGTTTATAGGCTTTAATCTTTTTTGCATATAATAAAGGAGGACTTGGAGGGAATAAGAGAAATTGGAGACAAACAAAACCATTTTAATTTAAGTAATTTCATCCAAGAAATGTATTTTATTAATCTCTCATCAGAGGAAGCAGCGAAGTTTGTGAACAAGCCCAAGACTCAACCCCTGGAGGTTTCTCCCTCGATGGGTGATGTGACACTGAGTTGTGAGGTGGCATCGCCTACAACCACTGTTGTGTGGAAGAAGGAGCATAAAGAAATGGAGGAGGACAACAGGCTGACCTTCGTGTCCCAGGGGACACAGAGAAAACTGGTTATCAAAGGAGCCAAGCAGAGCGATGAAGGACACTATTCATGTGAGACGAGAGAGGACAAGGTCGCATTCAGGGTCAGAGTACAAGGTAAAATCAGCGCTAATTAGTCTGGGAGATTTAAGAAAAAAAGAGAGAGTGAGAATAAGAAGCAAACGGTTAGAGCTAATTTCACAGAAGAATTTCAATTATATGCACACAGAAGTTTAAACAGCATTTATCACCGTTTTTAAATAAACATATAGTCTTTATGATTGTTTAATGATTGTTATAGAAACACAGGCAATGTTTATTATCAGCAACGTCAGAGTTTAACATAACGGTGCACAGTACAGCAGAATAAAAGCGTGGCGAATGGAACAGAATGGAGGAGAAGAAAATCAAGAGAAACAGAGTGTAGTAGAATAGAACCGAACAGAGTATAGTGGTACAAGGTAGAGTGATTTATCCAAATCCACAGTTATGTACTGGCATTTTTAAACATTGTGTTAGGCATGGTCATTTTTATATGTATATAATGTGTGTGTGTGTGTGTGTGTGTGTATATATGTATGTATGTGTGTGTATGTATGTATGTATGTATATATATATATATATATATATATATATATATATATATATAGATATATATATATATATATATATATATATATATATATATATATATATATATATATAGATAGATAGATAGATATAGATATATATAGATAGATAGAGATAGATATATAAATATATATATATAGATAAATATATATATATATATATATATATATATATATATATATATATATATATATATATATATATATATATAGAGAGAGAGAGAGAGATAGAGATAGATAGATATAGAGAGAGTTTGGATGTTTTTATTTAAATTTTTGCATTTTCTTTTGTACATTTGCCCTTCTGAGCTCAAATGTATATGAATAAACCTGTAGAACAGATAAAGGTAGTTTAGAATAAATGGGGTGGAGTACAGGCTTTAAGAGAATTGAATAGAATCTATTAAATAAAAACAAGCTACGGTCCTATATTATAAGATATATTAAAACAATAGTTGAATGGAGTCCAGCAGAACAGAGAAGGACAGACTAGAATACAAAATGGAGTGGTGAAAAATAGAGCTGAATAGAGATTTCAGTATCCAAGTCTTTGCAAAATCATATAACCTTAACAATTAAGGTCATTTCTACTATGGATACAGCAGCTAATTGGCTGACTTGCCACTCATATATTGTGCTTAATTGTGTGCTTTTACTGTGCAGATTGTAGTACATCTAATATTAGGTGATTAACCAAAGAGACGGACAAAGGAACATTTATCCAAATATTTCTTTCATCTTATGCTTCTTAATAGCGTGTGTCTCAAAATGACAAAGCAATCCCTTTTACTGTCACTTTTACTCTCAAATCTAGAACAAAAATCTTGTTTAGGCAAATTTTTTTTTTTACACATGCCCTTGCCATTGAAAACGCCCTTTGTTTTAACATCTGCCCCAACAGAAGCTCAAGCCACTTTCATCAACAAGGACACCTATCAGAAGGATGTGAAAGTTTTTGCCTCTCAGAAAGCTACGCTGAGCTGTGAAGTATCAGACTTGAAAACTGAGGTGAAATGGTATAAAGATGGCAAACAGCTGATCTCAAGTAAGACCGTTCACATGGAGACGAAGGGAAAAATCCGTCAACTGGTGTTGGACAGTGTGGAGAAGAAAGACGCGGGAGAGTACACCTGTGAAGTAGGAAACGAGAAGCTGGTCTTTAACATCCGGGTGGAAGGTATGGAAAAGGACGTTCTTCATTCATCAGTGTTAGTCCTAGTTGGCATGTTTCCCATTTAGTCCTCTTCCCTGCTGCTAATGCTGTTGGGTCAGAAGGTGTTCATTGTCTCTTACTGTAGCTCTTATTAGTTCTGGGCTCAAGGTGTTTTTGATGATTTATAGATTTCTGTGAGGAGACTTAACTCTAATGGAAGGAATCTACACAGCATTGCACAATATACATTATTGTTTAGTCTTGGCCTGTAATTAAAACCTTACGCAGGCTATGTTTCAACAAATTCAGCAACATTTCCCCCAACATTGCCATATAGCTTTGTTTGTATGAATGTGAGCACAGGAATTAAATTTTAGTACTTGTTTAGTCCAACTCCTGATGGCTATGCTAGCTTTGCCATAGAGACACCATAGAGAGAATTTTCTTATGGCATGTCACAAGTTTCATTGTTATTCATTCCTGGACAAATCTCAACAACAAAGGAGATGAGTATAACTAATACTTGCTAAGATTGAACATGCTATTCTGGTGAATGCATTGTATAATAAGCGAAAAAACCTTTTTGTTTATGCAAATAAGACTTGCAGTTTCAGTTTTCAAACATGCCTTAAAATTAGTTTGACTTATTCGTTGCATCAGATTATAAGTCTTCAGTCTAACACCATTGGAACCTTCCAATCCTTGTATTTTTCTGATCCTCTGAGTGTGTGCAGTCTGAGTGACCTGATCTGCTTCTTAATATAGAACCTCAAGCCACTTTCATCAACAAAGACACCTATCAGAAGGATGTGAAAGTTTCTGCCTCTCAGAAAGCCACGCTGAGCTGTGAAGTATCAGACTTGAAAACTGAGGTGAAATGGTACAAAGATGGCAAACAGCTGATCTCCAGTAAGACCGTTCACATGGAGACGAAGGGCAAAATCCGTCAACTGGTGTTGGACAGTGTGGAGAAGAAAGACGCGGGAGAGTACACCTGTGAAGTAGGAAGCGAGAGGCTGGTCTTTAAGATTCAGGTGATAGGTAGGAAATTACCAATGTTTATCTACTTCAGTGTTCAACGGTATTAGTAGCTATATATTTCATTCATTCATTTCCCATATGCTTTCAATGGTGGGGGTGGTAGACTGAGGTGGTCACTCCAGACCATTCTATCCAAAATAAAGATTCTAGCTGAGATGGCTTGTGAACCTGTGCGTATCCCCCCAGGAACAGAGTTAAAACTGCTCTAGATACAGCAAGAGCCAACCGGAGGTTATCCTTATAAAGTTCCAGGAACTGCCATATTAACCTCGGCCATGGTCTCACAAAAAGCCAATTCTGGATCTGCTTCCTGAAGATAGAGGAATGTCTATTGTGTTTCTCTAGAGATCTCTCTAGAGAAAAACTCCACACATTTGATCAGCAGATGTTCCGAAGAGTCATTTTGCAGAAACATCTTTGAGGCTTTCTATGTCTCAGTTGAACCAGCCCCTCTTTACCTTTTTGTGTAAAACATAGGGTCTCCATCGTTGCAATAATAACAATACAAACATTAAAGACTCCAGGAGCACTATGGGGTCAGTAGGTGGTATATTTTAACCACCAGCTTTACAGTCTCCAAAAAGCCTAAATGCACTGAAGAACTTCTTGTTGCATCTTGAAAACTTGTAGAGGTAGTCCTATTTTCTGCCAAGATTAACGCCTTCTGCCTCAAAGTAAGAGAGACCACCCCAATTGAGGAGTTTGGTACCAGAGCCCACACAGTCTTTTTGCATGGCAGGCCAACTGTCTCTAGTTCATACTTTTCTCTTAACCATTAACACTGGTTCTTTACCTCAAAGAAAAGTGCCATTCCCAATGGTGGGTCTGGTAACCCTAATCCAAGAATTCTGCATGGTCTTCTTGAACTCCTCATATTTGTCTTTGGCTATCACTCTTTGGCCTGACCTCTCTCCCACCAAGAGTGGCCCTACTTTGCAGCATTTAGCCCTCACTGACACAGCATTAAAGTTTTTCAAAATAAACAACCCCCACCTTCACCACGATGTGGTCTTGACCTCAATTTTGATAGGAACTGATGATGGTTGTTGTGGTGAATTCTTTTTTTTTTTTTCTATTTGGAATTTTCATTTTCTCAAATATTGTTCATATTAAATGTGACACAACTAAGAAGCAGCAGATTCCTAATTATGCATTAAACTGTCCCTTCAGAGCCTCAAGCAGTTTTCAACAAGAAGGATTCTTATCCGAAGGAGGTGAAAGTTTCTGCTTTTCAGAAAGCCACACTGGACTGTGAAGTGTTTGACTCCAAGATGGAGGTGAAATGGTATAAAGAAGGCAAACAGCTGATTGCCAGTAAGACCGTCCACATGGAGTCAAAGGGCAAAATTCGTCAACTGGTGCTTGACAGTGTTGAGAAGAAGGATGCAGGAGAATACACCTGTGAAGTTGGAAATGAAAAGCTAGTTTTTAAAATTCAGGTAGCAGGTATGGAAATAGTTTTGAATGTTTGATGTATACATTTTCTACATGGTTCATATGTAACTGGCGAGATTGCCTCAAGACTTTAACTCAATATTTAATATACAAATTTCCAACCATGGTCCTAGAGTCGATCGCATTTGAGCGGTTTCTTTAATCTTGCAATCTCTCCTCAATTATGGAACAGCTGTTAATTAGCTGATTGCTTGAGTCGGTTGTGTTGAAGGTAAGGAAAGTGAGAAAAAAAAACAAATTTTAGGGCAGGTATACAGTTAGGACCAGGGTTGGGAACCTGAAACTTCTGTACAGAAAACAATAGCAATCCTGGCCAGGCAACATAGCCAGCTGTCTAGGGCACTGTCTTATATGGGGCAGTCTAGAATTGCATGTGAAAGAACAGCTCTTAACTTGAGTACCCGTTACAGATGTAGTTCTACTGTTCTTCAAAGCTTTCAAGAACAAAACCAGGACTAGCAGATTTTATTTTGCTGAGCCTGTAGTAATATGCTTAACTAGTTAACTTGGCTCATCATCCCTTTTGTTAATCTATTGTTTTAAGCATTATATAGATTTCAATGGAAGAAAACGTTTCGACTGGAGAACCACGTTGGAGCTTCCAATTGCATGGAGGGCTAACGAAGTTCTTTATGACTTTTCCACCCAGGTCTAAACCTGTTGTAGACGTGACTGGAACAGTGGTACAAGTGGCAGCGGATTGGTCCTATGTTTTGGTTTAGTTTCTTTTTAGGGTGTACCTGCATCTCTGTACATTTTAGGCTATTGTATATTTATCCTTTCAGAACCTCAAGCCACTTTCATCAATAAAGACACCTATCAGAAGGAGGTAAAAGTTTCTGCCTCTCAGAAAGCCACGCTGAGCTGTGAGGTATCCGACTCTAAAACTGAGGTGAAATGGTATAAAGACGGCAAACAGCTGATCTCCGGTAAGACCGTCCACATGGAGACGAAGGGCAAAATCCGTCAGCTGGTGTTGGACAGTGTGGAGAAGAAGGACACAGGGAGAGTACACCTGTGAAGTAGGAAACGAGAAGCTGGTCTTTAAAATTCAGGTGACGGGTATGTAAAATGTTTGAATTTTTTTACGATTCAATTATATGTAACATCTAGACTGGACTCATTTCGTAACGTTGAGAACATCTGTAGCAACTCTGGAAATATAAGTAGCTTTCCAGAGCACTGTTAAAAATGGGTAAACCTAAAATTGTATGGGACAGAATAACTAGTACCTGAGAGGTCCCTTAAAAAATGTAGCTTTGCTTTTTTAAAGCTTTTGCCAAATAGAGACAAACAAGTAGTTCAGGCACCCAGGATGAGCAGAATGTTGTGATGTGCCCTTGTTGCTGTAAAATGTTAGTCTGACTCAACTAATGTTTTCCTGTGTGAGGCACAGTAGCTCAATGACATGGTATTGGGAATTCGTGCATTTGTTCATTTGACATAGTCTATATTAATGCACTTGTATGTATGGTGATCTTATTAACTAGGTATTTGAGCTAGCAGTTTTTAGTTTTATTTAGTGTTTTGGGCAACCAGTCCTGGAATTGGGCAAGCACACTGGTGCTTCCATGTGCTTGTTGGGCTAGCTAATAAATTTACGATGTCTCTCACCAATTAGACACATCAGAGAGAACTGATGCAAATGTGTAAGTGGAAGGGATTTGTCCACTGTTTCTATTTGGTGTATTTGACGGGGTGTCTTCCCAGGTATAGATACATTAGGGTCTTGATAAACTTTTCCCTTTAGAGCCTCAAGCCACTTTTATCAGCAAAGACACCTATCAGAAGGAGGTGAAAGTTTCTGCTGCTCAGAAAGCCATGCTGAGCTGTGAAGTGTCTGACTCCAAAACTGAGGTGAAATGGTATAAAGATGGCAAACAGCTGATCTCCAGTAAGACCGTCCACGTGGAGACAAAGGGCAAAATCCGTCAACTGGTGTTGGACAATGTGGAGAAGAAGGACGCGGGAGAGTACACCTGCGAGGTTGGAAACGAGAAGCTGGTCTTTAAAATTCAGGTGGCAGGTATAAATTTTTTTTTTTTTTTTTTTTGAAATTTGTGTATTTAATTAAATAGTTAAAATATAGATGAACAGAAAGTGTCCCAGCTTGACTCATCCCATCGTATAGAAAACAACATATTCAGCTGGCTAATCTGGGATAGCATTGACCTGTATGTGAAAGAATTCTTTAAACATGAAAAGGTGCAAGAATAGAGTAGACATGCAAGTGGAAGGGCCTGGGTTTTGTTTCATTTGTATGATTTTCATTAATTGTCCCTTCAGAACCTCAAGCCACTTTCATCAACAAAGACACCTATCAGAAGGAAGTGAGAGTTTCTGCTTCTCAGAAAGCCACGCTGAGCTGTGAAGTATCAGACTCCAAAACTGAGGTGAAATGGTATAAAGAACGAAAGCAGCTGATCTCTAGTAAGACCGTCCACGTGGAGACAAGGGGAAAAATCCGTCAACTGGTGTTGGACAGTGTGGAGAAGAAGGACACGGGAGAGTACACCTGTGAAGCAGGAAACGAGAAGCTGGTCTTTAAAATTCAGGTGGCAGGTACAGAATGTTTTTAAAATTTGTGAATTATTTTTTTCCAATCAAATAGTTAAAATATAGCTGAAGAAAGTGTCCCAGCTTGACTCATCCAATCATATAGAAAACATGTTCAACTGACTAAAATTGGGGCATCGAATTTTATGTGAAATCTGCTGTTCTCCGTCAAAACTTGAAGGGGAGCAAGAATGGATCAGAGATGCAAGTGGAAGGGGTTTGGTTTCATTTAAGACATGCCCTCTACATGTTTGTATGTATGATTTTCATTAATTGCCCCTTCAGAACCTCAAGCCACTTTCATCAACAAGGACACCTATCAAAAGGATGTGAAAGCTTTTGCCTCTCAGAAAGCCACGCTGAGCTGTGAAGTGTCTGACTCCAAAACAGAAGTGAAATGGTATAAAGACGGAAAACAGCTGATCTCCAGTAAGACCGTTCACATGGAGACGAAGGGAAAAATCCGTCAACTGGTGTTGGACAGTGTGGAGAAGAAGGATGCTGGAGAATACACCTGTGAAGTAGGAAATGAGAAACTGGCCTTTAAAATTCAAGTGGCAGGTATGTTGGTTTTCAGCTTTCTTCATTCATGAATTGGCATCAACTATTTTATTTATTCACAATTACAAATCCTCTTTATTCAAAAATCCTTAAATCTTTCAATAGATGCCCCTGCTAAATTCCAGAAGAAATCCAGTATAAAAGAAACTATTGCTGTGCAAGAAACAGAGAATATTGTCCTGACCACTGTAGCAACAACAGAACATGCTAACATTAGTTGGTTCAGAGATGGCGTAGAGCTGAAGGATGGTAATAAGTATGAAATGAAAAGAGAAGGTTTGTCTCATGTCCTTATCATTAAATCCTCTGAAGCAAAGGACACAGGCACTTACACGTGTCAGACAGCTGAGGACAAGATGGAATTCCAGGTTCAGATAAAAGGTGAGAATCTGTGGCAAAGTTTTACATCTAAGAGATTTTATTTAATTTTTTCTCCGCAATTAAATTTTCTTTGTTTTTTCAGAGTCTCCATTGAAGTTTGTTGTTGGCTTGGAGCCAGTTTCTGCTGTCCTGGGCAGTACCATGACACTGTCCTGCCAGCTAAATAGAGCTGTAGGGGATGTGCTCTGGAGACACAACAACAAAGAAATTAAGCCTGGTGGCAGATACGTCATACGTGCTGACGGAGCTCAACGTTTACTGACCATATCTTCTGTAGCTCCGGAAGATGAAGGAGAGCTTAGTTGCGAATGCAAAGATGACAAGACTAGTGCCAAGATCGCCACTAAAGGTGAGCAAATCCTCCACGGTCCAGTTTTCAGGTCTGACTGCTACTTTTTCTATAACAGCAGCACCGACTGTAGTTCTAGGTACAATTCAAGTCATGTGTTTGAGTTACTGAACACACAATTTTGCGGTTGCTTGGATATTTATTACTGCATTTATATTTACACAAGGTGTACACAGACATTGTTTCTGTTATAGCTCCACGTTTGGTGAAGTTCTTGTCCAAGTTGAACAATGTCGTGGCAAACGAAGGCAAGGATGCCATCTTCAAATGTTCCGTCACTCCTCCGGATTTGAGCCTGAGATGGCTGTTTAATAACGCGCCCGTCACCTCTGGGCCCAAATTCAAGATCGCTCACGGGGGCACCAGCCATTCGCTCACGATCACTGCAGTAACACTAGAGGATGTGGGAGAAATCAGTGTGGATGCTGAAGGGAAATTGTGTAAAGCGACTCTGCAAGTGCAAAGTAAGACGTGCCAACTTGTTATACATTTGTTCAGCCTCTCTCTACTTAGTCCATCAACTGGTTAGCCATTTGTGGTAATCAGATTACATTTACAAATAGGTTTGTAAAGTTTAACCTCTAACTTTTCCTGCATAGCAATCTACTGTTTACATAAAAATTTAATTAAAACAAGCACAGTATCTACTCTGCTTGCACACTGTAGCTACACTGTAATTACAGATACACACCTGGATGCTACTGTAATGACACTGGTGATGTGGTGATCCCTCAGTGCTTGAAAACATTGCGGATTTTCTTTGCAGAGCTCCCTGTAATGTTCATTAAGAAGCTGGAGAACAAAACCGTCCAAGAGCAGGACACTGTGGAGCTCGAGGTTGAACTGAGTAGGCCTTCCACCGAGGTAAAGTGGATGAAGAACGGCATTGTGCTGCAGCCTGAAGGGAACCTGAATATTAAAGTTGATGGAGTTAAACAGACTCTTATCTTTAAGAGTGTAACCTGTTCTGACAGAGGCTTTTACTCTTGTGAAACTCTGGATGACAAGACTCAGGCCAAACTGACTGTAGAAAGTAAGTCTTACTGTACACACACTACACACTGCCTGGCCAAAAAAGTCTCACACACATGCACCATGGCATCAGTTCAATAAGCTTTTACAATTGCTGCAAACTGACTGCTTCAGGATGCCCCAAAGTTTCTCGATGGTGTTAGTGGCCAATTCAGGTGTGAAAATGACATCTCAAGCTCTCCAGACCGATCTTTTAAAATTTGAGCCCAATGAATTCTGCCGTTGTCATCTTGAAATATGCCCGTGTGATCAGTCACAGTCAGAAAAAATCCACTGATTGAGAAGCTTAGGTGTTTAGTATATTCAGGTAGTCAACTGACCTCATTTTTGAGAACACAATGTTGCTGAACCTAGACCTGACCAACTGAAACAACCCCAGATCATAACACTGCCCCCACAGGCTTGTACAGTAGCCATGATGGAACAGCATGAATCTGGACTCATCAGACAACATGACCTTCCATTGGTCCAATCTTTCTGCTCCCTAGGAAATTGAAGCCGATTTTCCTGATGAGCCTCAATGACCAGAGGTTTTCTTAAGGCTACACAGCTGTTTAGACCCAATCCCTTGAGTTCTCTTTGCATTGTGTGTGGAAATGCTACTGTCTCTTTTTTTATGTTTGGTGAAATCAAATCGTAAGTGATCTATCACATTCAAGATTTTTTTTTCTAACCACATTTCTTCCTCGAGGATGATGGTTCACCATGATCCTTCCAGGTTTTAATAATTCATTGGACAGTTCTTAATCCGATTTTAGTAGTTTCAGCAAAGTTTTCTTTGCTTGAAGCAGGCCAAAAATTTGACCCTTCTAAAACAGAGTAACATCTTTTCTATGACCACAGGATATGTCTTCCGACATGGTTATTTAGGAAATGAGAAGCTGCTCGCTGCATCCGTTAGGGTTAAATTAGGGTTAAACAACTAAAAATATTGATTGCTGCTGTACTTACTTACCTATTGGCTATTACATCCAGGTGGTGACCTTTTTTTGGCCAGACTGTCTATTTATAAATATAAACTTTCTGTATAAAGATGTAAATGAATATGACTATACAGAATCAAGAGATGTTTTCTAATCAAATAAGAATACAAATCCGAATGGGGGGCTCGCTGAAAAGGTTTGTTGGGCATCTGGGTGAGAAGACGTGTGCATTGGGACATTTGCGTCCATATGCGAGCAAGTGAGGGACCCTTGAGGGAAAGATCATGTTTTGCTTCTGCACAAGGAGGTTTTTTTTAAATCATTGTGGCCTGATCAGGGTCATAGCAGTTTAAATTGCCCAGTTTGCAAATGAAATTTAGTTTATTGTATATAAAGAAACTTCTTTATATACAATAAGCTAAATTCATTTGCAAACGGTGTGGGTGGGAACTGGAGTCATGTGACTAAGAGGAACCTTGAGGAACTGTCAGAGCCAGAATTCACACACCCACATGGTTTAGGTTTGGGTCACGCCCCCTTCATATTTAAATCAGAATGCAGATGCAGGTCATTTGGAGCACTTAATAGGGAAAAAGATGGGGTCACTTTTTGCACTCCTACCTGAAAGGAATTCCAATGAATTTCTAACGATGTACCCCAATTGTGTCCCTTTTAGTGAAGAAAATCCAGGTTGTAAAGGGCTTGAAAGAGATGAAAGTCCATGAACAGGAGACGGTAACAATGGAAGTGGAGCTCAGTCAGCCTGATGTGGAAGCTTTCTGGACCAAAGATGGCCAAAAACTGAGGGCAAGTCCCAAAATCCTCATGACAACTCGGGGTAATAAACATTCCTTGACAATGTCCCAACTGAAGATAGAAGACAGTGGGATGATCTCTTTCCAGGCAGAAGGTGTTCACACCTCAGCGAAACTCATCGTCAGAGGTACAGATCTGCTCTCCTTAGATTAAAGTTTAAATTACAATATTTTTCTATGAAGTATATTGTAGAGCTGTATTTTGCATTTTGTAGAGCCTCCTGCAAAGATCCTCAGACCATTAGAAGATGTGACTACTCCGGAAAAGGAAAAAGCCACCTTTGAGTGTGAAGTGTCCCGAGCGAATGCTGACGTAAAATGGTTTAAGGTATATAGATGACTTTTTCTTCTTTCATTTCAGCCAGCTCTTTAAAATATAAAACTGAAAGAACAGTATCTGCAGTCTTAGAATTATTTAATATATTACTATATATTATACATAAATTATGTGCTTACACATCCGTGCACACAATGAGGACGAACATATTCCTCAGAATGAAGAGGAACTGAAACCAGGAAAGAGATATGTAATTCATTCCCAAGGTTGCAAGCGTAGCCTCCTCATACAGAAGTGTACTTATGAAGACCAAGGCTTGTATGTGTGCAAAACAACGGATGACAACACATCAGCCAAGCTGACCATTCATGGTAGAGAGCAACTTTAATTTGTTATTTAATGTCACATGTGACGTTTTTTTATTTTTAAATTATCTGTTGTTTGACTGTTTTTATAAGAAAGAGACTTTGACCTTAGGCATCAACCGTCTTATTTTTTGGCTCTTCCGCAGCCCGTGACATTAAGATTATTAAGCAGCTGCAGGATTTGAAAGTGACTGAGAAAGAGAGTGCGGCGTTTGTCTGTGAGGTGTCACACGATGAAGTGGAGGGTCAGTGGTTTAAGGATGACGTCAAACTCAAAGCTGGGGACAACATCAAGATGAGACAAGAAGGTGAGTTGTGTTTACGTTAACAATTCTGATTGTTTAATATGGTATTGATTAATATTCAATGACAACAGTTGTATATGACAGGTTTATATTAATGCACTTGTTCTAACCCATTATTTTTTCTATAGTAACTATAAATGGATAAAGTACATCTTGTTGCTTAATGTTATAAATGTATAACATTTTGTTTGGCAAGTTTATAAGGTATAAGAGGAAAACATTTCCTGTGTGCTGTTACAACAAAATAGAAATTCTGGGTGGTAACAGTAGTGCTTATATTCATTTTTAAAGGAAGAACATACGTTCTACTCTTCAAATCCGTGAAGCCTGAAGATGCTGCTGAAATCAAGTTTGTCGCTGAAAAGGCCTCATCAGTGGCTAAGCTCACTGTCAGAGGTTGGTGCTTTAATGTAAACATGGTGTCTGTTGACTGCTGCATGCATTTTGAAAATCGAAAAAATTTTACTCGTGTAGTAACGCATGATCTTGTCGGGTGTAACGATCTCTTTTGAGGTCTTCTGGTTCTGTACATAACAGCTTTAAAATGTTTACAGAACTGCCTGTGAGATTCGTGAAGAAGCTCAGAGACAAAATTGCCATGTACAAACACCGGGGGCATTTAGAGTGTCAGGTGTCTCGAGCCAGTGCCATGGTTACATGGTATAAAAACAAGAACAAGATCGAAGCCAACAACAAGTACGAGATCTCCAGCGAGGATGTGTATCGCAAGCTCACCATCAATGATGTGGACTCTGGGGACGAGGCCACGTACACGTGTGACGCTGTTGATGAAAAGACATCGTGCAAGCTGCTCGTGGAGGGTAATGACGAGGAAAATGTTGACAATATGCAGGAGCTGAATTAAAATAAAAAAAAACCTACCATTTCATCAGTTTTGGGACATATAAAAAATTAAGTGTGTGTGTTTAGCAGCAGTTTTATTTATGTAATATAGTTAAACAGTGAGTCAAAGGTCTGTAAATTTGCCTCTTTACATAGCATACCAATTTTCAATGGTTAAAATTTTAAAACATATATATAAAACAATGATGCAATGAAAATTTCAGTCTTTAATTATAGACTTTTGCCTCTGTTCTCATATTGGTATACATCTTAAAATTTTACTACAAAAATCCTAGTTTATATATATATTTATATATATGTGTATATATATATATATATATATATATATATATATATATATATATATATATATATAAAAAATTTTTATTTTTTTTTTTTATAAATGTATACATTTCTTTGCTAGCTACAGAATTTAGGCTGTTTTCGATCTAGCTGCTGTAATTGCTTATAATACGGACAACTCTGGCCCTAGCTAAGGTCATAATGTGATGTCCTGATTTACAGAGCAGGCCATCAGCATAGTCAAGGAGCTTAACTCAGTGGAAGTGACCGAACCGTTCGCAGCCCACTTCGAGGTGGAAATCAGCATCGAAACGATTAAGCCAGTCAAGTGGGCCTTGAACGGAGAAATTCTGAGCGAGAGCAGTGATGTTGATATCGAGAAGGAAGGAACAATGCATCGCCTCACGTTTAAGAAGACCAAAGAGTCCATGTCAGGAACTGTGCAGTTCACCGCTGGGAAAAGCAAATCAACTGCTCAGCTCACAGTCAAAGGTCTCTGACACTACAAAATTCTCAAATTTAGCTGTAAACCAAATTTATTATGTAGTGGATAATAAACTTCGAAGGGGTGCTGTTCAGCAGGGTATTGTGATATTGCCTGAACTGCAATATTTTATTCATCTTAGATCACAAATTTCAGTCACTACATATTTTATAGATTAAAAAAAATGGTGCCTTTTGTGATTTGGTTTTAGACTGTTTAGACTGATAACCTGCTTGAACCTGTAATCTGCAGCTGTACTAATGTTAAAACTGCTGTTACAGAAAATTTATTATAGCCACCTAACCACACAATTCAACAGTGCTTTTGCCCCGGATTGCTGAAAGACGACTCTTATTTCCTCCACAGAGCGTCCCATCGAGGTGGTCGAGCCCTTGAAAAATGTGACCGGCCAAGAAAAGGCCTCAGCCAAGCTGTCATGCAGGCTGTCAGCTGTTCCTAAAGAAGTGTGTTGGTTAAAGGGTCAAACTGCTCTGGAGGCATCCAGCAAGTACATCATGAAACAAAGTGCTGCTGAAGTGCAGCTGCTCATCCAGGCATTGAGTCCAGACGATGCTGGCGAATATCGCTGTCGCACTGGGACCTGTGAGACCAAAGCCACTCTCACTGTTGAAGGTGAAATGATCAATTCAGTGTTTTAAGATCTGTGTTTTATGGGTTGTTTTGAGAACAAAACTGAAACATTTCAGGAAACACACAGTATACAAATCCTGTAAATGTTTTTTAAAAGGGAATGTTCTAACACTTCTGAACTGGTTGGTCCACAGTGCGTAAGGTTCAGATCACCAAGTGCTTGACTGATGTTGAGGTTGATGAAGGTGGTGATGCTGTGTTTACTTGTGAGGTGAATTATGCTGATGAGGAAGCAGAGTGGTTCCTCAACGACAAGCTACTGTTCAACAACGAGGTTAATGTTCTTCAACATGTGAATAAGACTCATAGCCTCACACTCAAAAACCTGGCACCTCAAGATGGTGGGAAGATCACCTTCAAGATTAGAGAAGAGAAGCAGACTGTCTGCCTGAAAGTCAAAGGTAACATTGTTTTGAGAAACAAGGTTTAGAGTGCCTTGTGGAACTTGCTGTGTTGTGGTGAAACCTGGAACAGAAATGGATTTGATTGGGAATATATACCAGGGCAATAGTCAATAGTTATTAATACACAATTATTTCTTATTAAAAAAAACCTGCAAATGTGTCAAAGGGTTCAATTTTTTGATGAGACCCACGTTTGGCATTTGGTGGGAACCCATCGTCCCAAGAACACACTCTTGACTGTAAAGCAGGGTGGTGGTGGTATTCGGTATGAGTGATGGTATCAGAGCCTGGGTCAAGGTTGAGGGCAAGCTATATGGCGCTAAATGTGAATAAACACACGTGCAAAGTACTGTTGCAAGACTTATCTGCCATGGAACTTCTGAACATTTTATTTTGATTTGTTGAACTGCAGAAAAGAAAGCCGTTTTCCTTAAGCTGCTTGATGACATGATTGGAGAAGAAAAGGGCACTGTAACCCTGAAATGTGAAGCCTCAAAGCCAATAGTGTCCCCGATTTGGCGGAAAGATGGTGCCATCCTTTCAGCAGGCCGCAAGCATGAACTGTTGCACGATGGCAGGATCCTGGGTCTGACGATCCGGGACGTCACACAGACAGATGCTGGGGAGTACAGCTGTGATCTTGGTACAGATCTTACAAAATCAAAGGTCACCGTTAGAGGTATGATGAAAGGACAAGTTGCATTAGACAGACTTTATCTGTTTATGATGACTCTCATTCTTTTGTTATGTTAGCTATAGAATTAAACACTTATCTATGTTTGGAGCTTAATAATATAAACCTGTGACTATTCAGAATCAATATTTCAACAGTGTTCTGGCATTCAATATACCATTTCAGCTGATCTTTTATTAATGAGTCCCCCCATCACACAGACATCAGCATTGGCATCACAAAACGCTTGAAGTCCGTGGAGGCTAAAGCCGGTGAGACCTGCGTGTTTGAGTGTGTCCTCTCTCGAGAATGCCCAGACGCATGCTCGTGGAGCCTGAAAGGCCAGCCTGTGACCAGCGGAGGCCGTTTCCAGATTAGCAGCAAAGGACGCAAGCACACACTTAGCATTAAAGGAGTGACTGGGTCAGACTCTGGGGAGGTTGTTTTCACTCTCAAGGACTTGAACTCGAGAGCAATGTTGGCTGTTAAAGGTGAGGGGTTTGCTGTGGGGGCTTTTAAGTTTCAAGGGGGGTTCTCAGCTAACTGAAATGACAGGGCACACCTCAGAGGGCTTTTACATATGTTTAGTCTGTTTGAATGGAATCATTTTTTTCTTAAGCAAGGTGAGAACCAAAACAGCCGATCTGAGATGGTCTTAGTCTGCTTCAAAGCATACGTGAGGTGGTTTCAATTTGCTTCAAAAATTTAATTCAACTGTTAATCAAGTCACTTGTAGCATTTTAGTGAAGACATGAGCTAGGTAAGAAGTGGACTGCTGTGGAAATGCCATGTTTTGGAGTGATTTTTGGCTATACAAATCCCTCTGGCAACTTTTTATGCTGTTATTCATGAAGTCACCCACTAGTGGATGTACTAACCCTACAGTTAGCCACAGTTTTTTTTGGGCATCTTCCGAAGGTTATATCTGAAGCTTATACTCTGAAGGAATAGGAGAATTGTTTGGCCTAATAACCCCAAACAAATCTTCTGTAAGTAAGAAAAATTGATGTGGTGTTTGTAATCACCTTCAATAAACAGCTTCATTCCCCCCCCTCTCCCTCAGGTGAAATTCCTACCTTATCTAAAGAGCTCCAGGATGTTAGCATTGCTCCTGGAGAAGATGCTGTATTCCTCTGTGAGCTCGCTCAGGCCGGCTTGGATGTCATCTGGCGTAAGAGTGGAAAGTCAATCCAAAAGAGCCAAAAGTATGAGATGATTCAGGAAAATAAGGTTGTGAAGCTGATTGTTCACAGTGTTACTGCTAAGGATTCTGGAGAATACAGCTGTGAGGTGACCGGTGGGCCGACCTCAAAAGCTCGACTGGAAATCAAAGGTGCTTCTTCAGTGATCTTTCTTAATACTTTTAGGTTTGCAGATTCCAGAAGAAAAGTTTTTTTTTTCGACCCAAATAAGAGTTACTGTTACCATCCTGAAGTTCGTTTATTTTCCTATACAAGCGCATCTGTTTTATTCCTCTTGTGCCACAGCAATAATTAGAATTTAGATTGTTGGAAAAACAACCTAAATCTAATCTCAAATCTAAAAAAACCTTGGCTTGGCTGAATGAAAATTGAGGCTGGTTTTGAAATTTAGCATGTGATTCATGAATGTTTTTTGTAGATTCCTAACTGATGTCAATTTAATAACAGTGTATGGTAAGTACCTAGGTACTTAAACTTTCTTTTCAGTACAACACAGGGTTTTTCTTTTTCCCCCAATCCTTTCTTGATCCCAGAGGTCACTAAATGCAAACATCAAGTGGCTCTTTGCTGTCACTCCAGGAATAGTAGATCACTTACCTAAGCGTGTGGTGTAAATAAAGGCACGATTTTTGTAGGGGTTAAACATGCATCTCCTTATTTGCCAAATCTCTTATCTGAATCAGTTCTCCCTGCCGTTTTCACTCGTGGGTTGGAGGACCAGAAGGCTTTGGAGAAGGAAAGTGTTACCTGGTGCTGCGAGCTGTCTAAACCAGGTATACCTGTTCAGTGGCGCAAAGGGGAAGTAGACCTTTGTTCTTGCTCCAAATACGAATTTCGGCAAGACGGCCAACTTGTCCAGTTGATAATCCGTGACGTTGTCCCTGAAGATTCTGGAGACTACACCTGTGACTGTGGAGATCAGAAAACTACAGCACACCTAGAAGTAAAGGGTAGGATTTTAGCAAATCTGGATTCCATGTGAAGGATGACACAGCAGGTTTTTTGTTTTTCTCCCCTTGAACCCCACTTCTTCACTTTGCAGCACTACCCATTCTGTTTAAAATCCCTCTGAACAAGCTGGAAGCTGAAGTGGGGAAAACCGCCATATTCCAGTGTGAACTTACCAATCCAGGAGCACCTGTAGTGTGGAGAAAAGATCAGAAGATTCTACAATCCAGCAACAAGCACCATTTAAGGCAGGACGGAGCAGTGGTCGAGCTAGTCATCTACAAGCTCCTGGAAGCAGACTCGGGAGAGTATTCCTGTGATTCTGGGTATGAAACGACTTCTGCCCAACTCACGGTAAAGGGTAGGAACCGAGATTTTGTCGTCTTAATTGGCAGCAGTGATGAACGCTCTACCTCCATTCCATGCCACCCTCCTTGCATGGTTCAACTCATTTTCCAAATATTTCCTTTCTAAAAATCACACACTGCTTTCTATCTACCCCAGTGCCCCCACCCCCCAACCTCTTCCTTTGTTCTTGCACGGGACACATTTCTCACAATTTTATACTACTAATTTCACCACCCGTCACCAAACCTGTGGCTGCATGATTGTTTTTAGGTGTAAATGACTACTGGTTTTAAAAACATGGGAATTAATACTTTGTTAAACTACAACTGCTAGAACACTTTGTACTATAAAATCTAACTTAAGCTACTCTATATAACGTTATCATCATCTTTGTATTGTTGTAAGTCTTGATTTAAGCTTTTAAAACGCACTATATGGCCAAAAGTTTGGACATCAGACCATCACAACTATTCTTGAACATACCCGTTTATTGCCATTTTGCTGTTGTGATAACCCGAGCTTGTCTGGGAAGGCTTTCCGCTAGTAGTTGAACCGTGACACTGCGGATTTGTGTTCATTCAGCTACAAGAGCATTCGTGAGAGCAGACACTGATGATGTTTGAGGTCTGGGTCACAGTTGGTGTGCCGGTTCATCTCAAAGGTGTTCAGTGGGGTTAAGGTCAGGGCTCTGTGCAGGACACTGGAGATCTTCCGCTCCAACTTTAACACACCATGCCTTCATGGAGCTTGCTTTGTGCACAGGGGCACCGTCACTCTGGAACCGGTTTAAGACTCTTGTTTCCATTGTAATGCTACAGCATTCAGAGATGCATTAGAAAAATTTATTTTTACTTACAACTAGGTCAGTTGTCCACATACTTTTGGCCATATTGTCTTTGAAATGACAATTTGCTATAAAATACAGACCCCTTGGATAGGCCATAAGAAATGTATAAAAAAAAATTAATAATTTATCAAGATGCAAGCAAACTATTGTATTCAGAAATTTAACAGGATAATTTTCATACAACATGTGGTATTTTTAATGATTCAGTTAATACAAGAAAATGTGAGTATCTTAGACCTATAGAATGAGAATAGAAATGTATACACGGACACACAGTTCTCAAACCTTGACAAAAAGCATTTCCTGCACATAATTTGGACAGGGAAAGCAAGCTTCAAAAAGACACGTATGCCTGCTTGTTGACGAGGGTTCAGTTCAATTGTAAAAATGGCCACAATTGAATTCGAACATTCACTACCGAAGGCTTAAAATGTATCCTGGATGATGTGTATTACACAGAACTTGACATTACTATTGACACCGGGCTGAAGAGCTGCATCGTTAACGAAGGAGATGATGTGACCTTGGAGTGCTTTGTATCTCATGACGGCGCCCAGAATGTGAACTGGGAACTTCAGGGTGTTCCTCTCCAGAGCAACGAGATGAACGTAATCCAAGTGGAAGGCAAAAGGCACTCGCTCACTCTTAGGAGCGTGACCGAGAAAGACTCGGGCACCGTGTCCTTCCATGTGGGGAGCCATACTTCGTTTGCTTGTCTCACGGTTAAAGGTAAACTCGGGTCTCTGACGGCTCCACCAGCTGCAAGGCTTCGCAGTTCTCCCTTCTGTTCCTTTAATTTCCTCACCTTTCTTTGGAATAACATTACTTTAGTATTGCTATACCGAAAAAGCTTTTATAGACTACTAATTATTTATTGATGAATTGTTCTTGTTTGATTTGATTAATCACTTGTTTAACCTTATTTTTAAATGGTTCGCCATCCTTGCCTTGCTAACTATAACAATTAGGTTGTAATGAATCTAGTGCAACTGATTGTACAGAATCACAATGAAGAACATGGACAAAAGTTTTTTTTATCTAATTTTTATTATTTTAACTAGCTATCAAATGTACAATCTCTCTCTGAAGGTAAAAGGGTTGCTCCATCTGACTGAATATTGTTATTGTTGCACCATATTCTAATCGCAACAAAACGCCTTTCCCAGTGAAAGTGTCCAAGTATATTTATCATACTGTTTTTGTCTTTGTTCAAAGACATTGTGTGTGTTTGTTTGTTTGTTTGTTTTTGTTTTTTTAAAACTATTTTTCATACAATTTGCCTCCAGCTGTCCCTGTGGTCCAATTTACAAAAGACTTGAAGAACCAGGAAGCCGTAGAAGGAGATAAAGCTACATTATCCTGTGAAACTTCGACCCCTGATGCCCAAGTGACCTGGCGGAAGGACAGACAAGTAATTTCTGAAGGAGACAAGTACTCCATTCAGAAAAATGGCACAGTCCAAACTCTGGTGATCTACCAGCTAACAGTGGGCGATGCTGGAGAATTTGTGTGTGAAGTCGGAGACAAACAAACCAAAGCCACTTTGAGTGTCAAAGGTGATCAGTTTGTTTTTCTTTGCATTGTTCTGATCAAGTTTCCTCAAGCATTATTCAGTTCTGATGTAGAAATCAATGACTTCCTGGAATTACCAAACTCTAAAATGGCATTCGATGGACTCTTTCATAAGCTTTTAATAATAACTGTTACATTTTACTTAGAAAGAGTTGGCTTTTTGTGCGCTTTTCTTTATCTAGAACGTGTACGAATTACAAGAGAACTTAACAACGTCACTGTGACCACTGGCAAGGACGCCGTGTTCCACTGTGAGGTGTCCCAGACAGGAGTAACTAATGTCGAGTGGTGGCTAGGCTCCAATCACCTCCAGAGCAATGACTTGAATCAGATCAGCAGCCAAGGGAGGGAACACAGCCTAGTGTTAAAAATGGTTACGCCTGACGATTCAGGTGACGTGGCCTTTGTTGTTGGCTCTGAGAGGACTGTTGCTTCCTTGGTGGTGAAGGCGAAATCCAAAGGTAAAGGGTCTGTTCTCTGCAAGTGCTTGCAAGTCTCTGGTACTTCATCTGTAGTTAGCGATTAGCCACAGAGTGTTGGTTTTCAGTGTTTGCTTTGGGTGCATGTATGCACAACAGCGCCGTGTTATGTTGTGTACTTTATGAATTTAGCTATGAATGTTGATCCCAACACTAACATTCAGTGTTATCCAGGTCCTCCAAAATGACAAGATTCTTGGATTTCAGGAGGCAAGGAGATGGTGTGAATGCATCGCGCTGACTAGTTCAGTTTCACTTTTTAGACAGGAATGCTGGCTTGCTTGTTTCACTTGTCAATTATATCAATTGTTGAGCACATTGTAACTGATCCCTTCCCAATTCCCAAAGAAAACCTACATTCATTTGTTCCCCTCACATTTATCAGAATCCCCGGTCTTCTTCCGCAAGGAATTGGAGAACCAAGATGCTGTCGAGGGTGACATGGTTACGCTCTGCTGTGAACTTTCTAAGTCCAGCGTTAATGTAGAGTGGCGTAAAGGGGGAGTAGTCCTGCAACCGGGTAAGAAGTTTCAGCTGAAGCAAGAGGGAGGCATACAAGAGCTTCACATTAACGACCTGAAACCAGAGGACAGCGGCTATTACACTTGTGATGCTGGAAATCAGTTAACAACAGCTTTGGTTTCAGTGCAAGGTAATGAACATCATTATTCTTCACTTCAGCGTTTATCTCTATAGAATTTACCTTTTAATCCTTTCATGCATACCATGCACAATTTGCATATTAATCCAATTTTGTGCCAGAATGTGGCATTTAAATTTTTTTGAAAGACATTAAAAACATCATTCGTAAGACATCTAAAGCTGGAATGTTTTTTTTTTTTTTTTTTTTTAAATAATTTATGCATTAAAGGTTTAAGGATGCACGTTTATTAGCTTTAAAGTAAATCTTTTTTTTTTTTGTATAAGGTCTGTTAGTATTCCTAGAGAAATCTCAAGGTTGATGTCTGGATTTCTTATCTAATCTATTTGTTATTTTCCCTTTTGAGTGACTAATCCAAAGTTCATAATGTATGTGTGGTGGTCTGGGAAAACGCATGGGAAGTCACTGCAGATGAATTTTAAGACAACAGCCAAAGCGGATCTTTTTTTTTCCAGTTAATATAATTTGACTCTACTATAATGAAACATATTTCAAGATGATTTTTCTACTGCCAAAAGATGATCCGACGTCATACGGAGTGTTGAGACTCATGTGTTTAAACTCCAAGTCGAGTGATAAGACACAGTTTTTCCATCAGTAAATTAGGCAATAAATGCTTAAATGGAGTTGAAATGAAATCTCTTTACTTTAAACAGAAATGCTTGAGCTTGATTCTGTAGTTTTCTGTACTGTGTATGTAGTACAAAATGACCACTGCACAATGTGACTGGCTTTTTCTCAGGCCACCACACAGGTTTTCCTACAGTAAGTGCACTGCTATCATTCAATTTACAACATTTCCTTATCACATACTGTAAATTAAGCATTAAACTCCATCTATATCAAAACACTTTTGCCACTTTGTTTTTCTGGCAAGCTAGTCAGCAGTTTAAATCCATGAAAAAGAATTGTGCTCAAGTAAATCCTTGCTCACGTTTGACGTATTTATGGTATCTATGGATGCTATTGATTAGCTGTTTGTCTGTGGTCTCTGCAGAGGCTGAGGTACTCATTGTGTCTGGTATAAAAAGCACTGATGTCTTTGCGGGAGAGCAGGCAGTGTTCTCTTGCCAACTGTCTCGCCGTGCCAAAGGGAGAGTCCAGTGGTGGCTGGATGGCACCCGTTTGGAGAACAGTCCCTTCAGTATTATTGGGGTGGGTGAAGACAATATTCACACCCTCACCCTAAAGAACCTGGCACCAAGTGACTCGGGCACCGTCCTGTTCAAAACAGGAAGCTTGACGTCCTCGGCTAGGCTGTTAGTTAAAGGTATCGGACCAGGTGGAGGCGTTGAGGGGTGCGGATAAGCACTTTTGTTAATGGCCCTGTACCATTTTAAGGGAGACTGTAGACCAGGCACTGGTCCATGAAATTCCTTAACTGACAAACTAACAAAAGCCCAGCTGACCTGCTTTTACTTGTACCTTGTTTTACTCTAATTTTTTTCTCAAGTGCTCAATCATTTCCTATACCATGAAGCTGAATTCTGTTTCCTGATTGGTCAGTAATTTTCTACGACAAAACCTCCAACATTAGAGTTCAGAGTTACAGAGTTCAGGCTGCACAACCAAACGCAGGTTTGCATTAATATACTAGTTTTCCGTTATTTCTTCTGTAGTAAGAAATAATTCTCCAGGACTTGAATATGCTTTATGTTAAAGCATGTTATTTAGCTAACAGAACTGTATAATCACTAATGTATATTATTCTGTGAACAACTGTTCCAAATTTTGGGAATTCATGGAAGATTTTACTCTGCTTAATTTAACCCTTTATGTTACAGGGTTAGACATCTAACATGTATCTGGACGCATAACGCCCTTCCATGTATATCTGTATGATTTATTTCCTATTGGACATGACTCACAAAACCTCTGAAATGTTTGTGAATCCCTCAGACTGTTTCTTCCATGAATAAATAAATAAATAAATACTGAGACAGGTTTGGGTTAAAAAAAAAAAAGTTGAGTAAAAGTTTTACAATGCTTGCAGTGGCCTCCAAAAGCGCTATCCCCCCTCAACCAGATGAATGAGTGTCCTGCTTGGCAACTCACCTGTGCATGGCCTACATTGTGGTTCATCATTTCAATCATTTGAAATGTTTTAGAAAAATCTGAATATTTGCAAATTAGCTGTCATTTTTTCCCCCACTAACATCTGATGTACGACATATCAAAAGTCAACACATGAAGATTAGATAGAACATCAATTACCAGTATAATTGCAAGTAATGCTTTAATAAGATAAGATGAACCTTTATTCGTCCCACAGTGGGGAAATTTCCAAAAATAATTAATTGACGTCTTTTTTTTTTTTAATCTCACTTGAAGTGGAAGGCTTTTGATTTATTTGTAAGTGACTGGAGGATTTCCAGTAAAGTTAAGAACCAGTATGGGGTTCCATATCCTCATTCTTTCAGTCTTTGACCAGGTGGCCTTACTGTTTCCCACTTAATCCTGGAAACCATGGTTATCATCTTGCTTACATACTGTACATCTTAAGTTCTGTCCAACTTTATTCTGAAATGGACAAGACTGTGTTCAAGTCATCATAGGGGTTCAGTTCATATCCAGTTTGCAGACCACTCTCATGAACAATGCTGATGGCACACTTGGACCACACGATATGATTTGAAGCAGTATGTATAAAATCCACTGAAGGTAGACTTTAAGCACCGTGTAACAACTTCACAAATGTCAGTGATGCTCCTTTTATTGCCAACCAGGAGGTAGCTATAGGATGCGATGACCATGGGTCGTTTACCATAAAAAGGCATTATTTACATCTGTGCTCCCTCACTTCCTTCACCAGATAGACAAACCTATTTATATACAAAAGAGCTTGTTCATGTTACTCCCCAGGAGTTCACTCAACACTGAAATCATCTGATGTGCAACATTCTCAGTTTTACTACTGGATTTGCTGCTCCCCACATCTCAAAATGTTGAAATTCTGCATATGGGTGGTGTATGGCTACTTAAATTTTCCTGACTGGATCCTTCATTGATATTGTTCTGCATTCCATTGAGAGAGCTGCAATAACACGCAGATTGAAGTTCATGCCATTTTGGTAGGTTTTAGGCCCATTGCTTCTATGCTTGCTGTTCTGATCTCCTGGGAAGCTGATTAGGAGACAATAAGGGGATTACACACAGACCCTGGGTCCTATATCTAACCGAAAGGGAAGGTCCATGAACTGGTAATGTTTGTAGTATTGCATTTTACATCCTTGCATTCTCTACCACCTGAACACACAATTGGTTAGTTTTAAGACCGTAGCAGATATCGCAACCCTTTCATTCTGGACTATAATATTTTAGTTCATAAATACTTCATAGACTCATGCCAATACTCATACCAATTCACCTTGCTTCATCCAGTTTCTGCAACCGATGCATGTACTTTTTTTTTTTCTTTATTTTCAAAAATGCCTTTTACTGAGTAGTAGTGTTGCAGCTTAATATAATCTCATGTGAGACAAATTTGAGAGAATGAAACCTCGCCAACATCTTGGGCATGTGCTTTACTGTACCACTGTTCCTACTTCACCCATCATTTATAGATCCTACTGTGGAGGTAGTCAATGCCATGGAGGATATCAACATAGCAGAAAACCAGCCTGCAGAGTTCATCTGCCAGTTCTCAAGGCCAGTCAGGGCCATATGGAAGCAAAACGGGCAGCCTGTGCAACCTGACGGCCACAGGCTTATAGTGGAGCAAGACTGGACTGTAGCGCGGTTGTACATTAGCCGGGTAACCGCACAGGATGTGGGTGTATACTCCTGTGAGGCAGAAGGGACCCGTGTTGAGGCACACCTGAGGGTGCAAGGTGAGCGTACCTGCAACCCGAACTCGTATGAGAAGTTTAATGGTTTTGTAACCTGTCTAGCCAGTATTCCTTGAAGTTGCCAACTTTGAGCTGCCTTGGGGTAAGATGAGTGCTCCTTTAGCATCGCTCAATGGTCCAAATATTTGTGCAGTAAGGAATCTGCCACGTGTTTGAAAGAGATGTGAGGCTGATGAATATGTAACACACTATGGCATGTTGGAAAGCTTCAAACTATATGAAATTTTTTTTTTTTTTTTTTTTTTTTTGTAAAATCATGAGCTGCATCTTTCATAGAATGTAAGTAGAATAGAATGCAGTCAGGCTTAGTTTATTATCCCTTTAATTCATCACACACTGCTGATCGTGTGTTGCAATAAAACACAAAATTTGAACTTGATTAAAATGTTAACCTCTCAAACCTGTCTTACAGCTAAACCCATTGAGATAATTCAAGGTCTGGATAACATGGAGACCATTGAAGGTGGTGAGGCACTTTTTGAGTGCTCCATAGCCGTCCCTGAATCTAAAGACTGCCGGTGGTTGGTTGATGGAAAACCTGTGAAGGAGTCTGAAAAAGTGGAAATCGTTTGCTTCGAGAATGGTCGTCGCCACCTTTTGCTGCTAAAGGACTTGAGCGCTGGAGACAACTGTACAGTAACCTTTCAAGCTGGCACCGCCTCCACCTCTGCCCTCCTCACAGTCAAAGGTTAGTCAGTTTAGGAACCGGCTGAATATTGTTAGAATGCTTATATTAAATTGACCATTATTTGCAATGGAACATTTGAAAAGGAAATTTGTAATATTTAATTTATGTACATTTTTGGACGTGTTGCTTAACTGGCTGTGCAGTCATTTGTATGTGAACCTGGTTTGGTTCCATACCTTATTTTATATGCTAGTCACTGCATGAAGAATATTATCATGTTCCAATCCACACCACTCGGGACAGCACTGACTGCCCTGTACAATGTTTATGCAGGCTGGCATGACATGGGAGAAACGTTAAAATGGAGTGGGGGACTGTCTTCATTTCTTTCACTATTTATCTCTAATGTAACTCTAAATTCAGGGTGGCAACTGGAAGTGGTGAAACCTTTGGAGGACAAGACCGTTGTGGCTGGAGAGCAGGTGGAGTTCACCTGTGTTCTGAACAAGCCTGTACCAGAGAGAGACGTGAATTGGTATGCTAATGGTTCAGAACTTCGGCCAGATGACATTTGGGCGATGAAGAACAATGGATGTGCATGCACCCTAATTCTGAAAAAAGCCCTTGTCCGGTCACCACTAGAGATCACGTTTGCTGCTCAGGATGCCATTTCAGTAGCTAAGCTAGTGACTATTGGTAAGTGTAACCAGTCCATATAACAGTCTAACAAAGACTAACCTCAGCAAAGTTGGTTTGATGTTGGTACCCGCGTAATGTGTTGTACCTTAGGTGTACCAGACCCTCCTGAGGATCCCGAGCTGGTCACTAAGGGACCAACTTCAGTGACTCTGTCTTGGTTCACACCTCTCAGTGATGGCGGAAGCCCAATCCTGGGATATCGTGTAGAGATGCGACAAGTGGATAGTGCTCTCTGGCAGCCCTGCCATGCCGAACTAGTGTGCAATACTGAGTTTACGGTGGAAAACCTTGTTTCTGGCTCTGGATACAGGTTCCGGGTGGCAGCTATAAACCGTGCTGGTACTGGTGACTCTGTCCAGCTTCCTCAAACCGTTACACTTGGTATGAACCACCTTTGTAATTCAGTCCCATTAAAATTAGTGTGAGATGTAAAACAAAAACCCAAAGCATCAGTCTTTGGGAATTGGTACAAAACACAGGAAATTGTGGACATGCATCTTAAATTGTATTTTGATTTTTAGATGCACCAGTGACCATTGCCAAGAAGTTGAGCGTCTCTGAGCTACAAAAGGGTAAGATTGCCCGTCTGGAATGTGAGCTTTCGTCTGAGAGAAAGCACATCATCTGGCAAAAAGATGATCAGGAGGTTGAAATGGGAGCCAAATACCAGGCGGTCACACAGGGCAAATCTCAAATTTTGCTCATTAAGGATTTTCAGCCTGCTGACCAGGGGAAGTATGCTTGTGTGGTCTCAGCAGAAGTGAAAACCTCGACAAACCTTGAACTTGAAGGTACCGGCCCGAGCTTAATTTCCATGCACCATCAGACTTCATTTGTCTGACCTAAAATGTTTTCTCATTTAAATGAACTTTTCTTTCACTTTTATCATTTGCGTTCATTTTCATTTTTTCAGAAAAATTATTTGATGTTAATTAGCATTAAATGTTATTTAATTCTTTGCACGTATTTTTAAAGTATTCCCATGTTACAGCTAAAGTTTTTCTTCTAATACATCACATAATTGTCACCTGTGATTACAGGAGATGCCACAGTGATACCCCAGCCTGAGGAAGGTGGCCAGCCTGGCTTGCCCCCTGAGGCTGCCTCTGAGGGTGATCTGCATGTTTTGTGGGAGGCTCTGGCCAAGAAACGGAGGATGAGCAGGGAACCCACACTGGACTCCATTTCAGAGCTGCCAGAAGAAGATGGTAAAGAGAAAATACAAGATCAGGAGGGTAAAGGTGTGAAGAAGGAGCAGATCAAAGACACGGTGAAGCCCATCGAAATCAAACCGGAGCTAAATCTCTATACCAGTTCTGAAGATGAGTCCCTTAGCGGAACTTCAAGTCTGGTGTCTTATCTTAAAAAGAGCAGCAAATCTGCTGTCGCGATCAGTGAAAGTGAAACCACTGCATCTCAGAAGCTTTATGAACATTTTCAAATGACTGAGAAATCGGTGCAGCAGACAATGGCCACACCGCCTTTTGAGATCGCTAAGGATGACAAGGATGAGCTGCAGGAAGCGGCCATCAAAATCCAAGCCGCCTTCAAAGGCTACAAAGCTAGAAAGGACATGCGCCCTGCCTTTAAGGATGTCTTTAAGGACCAGAACAAAGAACCAAATACGACCATTCATCTCGAGTGTATTGCGGACGGTAAGCCAGACAAAGTCCGTTGGCTGAAGGACGGTAAACCGCTGGTAGATGGCAAACACCACCACATCGACATATACAACGACGGGACTTGCTCTCTGATTGTGCCAGCTGCTACAACTAACGATACTGGGGTGTACACTTGTGAGGTCACAAATAAGTATGGTGTCGCGTCTCACAGTGCAAAAGTTATCATTGGCTCCGTGCGAGAGTCATCTGGACGTCGTCCGCTAACACTCGGTTATAGTGCGGACAGCGAGCCCGAGAGCTCCGGCAGCGAGATGGAGGAGTCTTTGCGACAGGCGAGCAGGAGGCTCCAGAAGCTGCTTCGTACACGTCTCCCACCAAACGTGGAGGAGGAACCTTTCGTAAGTGCCGATGAGGGTGACCTGCAGCCGCCGGATCCACATTCGTATCGTGAAGACGACAGCTACATCTACATCCGTTTCGACACCAGCAGCGAAGCTCATTTTGCGTCCCAGCGATTCCAGGAGATGTTTACGCACCAGGGTGTGCCAGTGAACACCACCATCATTGAAACCGGCACGAAGATAGAACTTCGCATCAAGAAGATGGGATTCAACCAAGATGGTTCCCAAACCCCAACTGAAGAAAAGCCGCTTTTTGTCTCCGGTATGGCAGATTTTAAAGTTTTTTCTTGAACCTAAAGAAATCTAGATTTGGTTTATTGTAGCTTTCTAGATATGAACCTTTTCTGTCTGGGCATGACCGAATGCTTTTTGTGTGGCTACCAAAATTTTGGATCTGTCTGCTATTTTGTCTGAATTCTCTTCAGATCAGGTTCCCAAGCCTGGTCCTGAAGTCTTTCTGTCCTGCACATTTTAGTGTTTGTCTTGCTTCCAACACAGCCTTTTCAGAGGTTGTGTTTGAAAACACTCAATTGTGCAAAACGGAGCTCTTCTGGGCTGGAGAACCTGTGATCTATCATAATTTGCATGCGATTGTTTGCAGAGCAACTCAATGTTCTGTCGTGTGTTCTTTGGGCTCACAGCAGCCCCAGTTTTCCTGACGCAGCTCCAAAACCAGGAAGTCCCAGACGGATACCCGGTCAGCTTCGACTGCGTGATCATCGGCAAACCCCCTCCCAGCGTACGGTGGTTCAAAGACGGAAAAGTGCTACAGGAAGATGACCATTATATGATCAACGAAGACCAGGAGGGCTGCCATCAATTGATCATTACAACTGTACGGCCACTGGACATGGGCGTGTACCGCTGCGTGGCTGAAAATGACGGTGGCATTGCTTCCAGCAAGGCGGAGCTTAGGGTGGAAAGTGAGTATGCTGATGAAAGAAAGTGGCCTCCACCCATGAGCAGATAATCTAAATGGATTGAATGCCAACTCGGAAATGTCGCTTTCCTTTACCAGCGAATGCCCGTGTTTATTGCATGTCTTTATGTGGAATGAAGCTTGCTTCGTCACCACCTGAGTATCTGAGATTGATTTAATCAAAGTTGTGTTGAGACAAATCTTAATCATATTTGTATTTGCTCTATGGATAATTAAACATGGCACACATTTTTTTTCTGCAGCTAATAACATTACAAAGTAGCTAATGTCGCTCATAGCCTAGATCACATATTGAGTTCGTATCTACACAAACATGTCAGAAGCGATTTTATTCATTTTCCTAGGGTTAGGTTTTAAGTGTTTAATTTCTCTCAGTGTCATGTTAAACAAGTTTTTTGTGTGTATTATTCATTATTTAGCCTATTTATGCATATGTCATATAAATATGCGACTGATGGATGAAGATTTTGTCCACATAGCTGAGTCTGATTCATTACTTAAATGTTGTATGACCATTTTATGAATCAGTTGCTCGGCTCTGCACTTGTTTCTACGGCAACTTTGATGAATAAACCTCCGTGTCCTTTCTCTTATATAACTTTTCCATCTAATCTTAAACTTGAAGTTAAAAAAAAGTTGTGATTATCTATATAAGCCGTTTATTACAACTGACATGAGCCTACATTAATGTTCATAAAGTCTTATTCCAATGCGTTTAGATTTCAAGTGACAATGTAACGCCTGAGACAAATGTCTGGACTTGCACTATAACACGAGTGCTGACTTTGTATCTTGGTTTCTTCTTCTGTTTCTTAATATTTCATAAGGTTCTAACATAAGCCTGGAAGTCTTACTACCGTATGTAGACGGGAGTCGTTTGAACTGGGTGTTCTTTAAAAACAGCATCCAAAAACTCTCAAAGCATTCTTTATAACAAAAAAAAACCTTTCATATGTTTTTGTAGGGTGCTCTTGGGCTTTATATAGCCCATTGAATATTCACCTTCTCATCTCATGTAACATCCTTAACAATCTCCATTTTTGTGAAGAACTTTAACAATGCCAATCATCCATGCGTTAGAACATGTTTTATTTTTTGCAGTGTCTTGCAGCTCTGACTATGACACAGCAGCTGACGCCACAGAAACGTCTTCGTATATTAGCGCTAAAGATTACGTCTCAAGGTAAAATCTAACCATTAATACAATAATTCTCTTGGTTTCATTATTGTGACTTTGAATAGTCTGATTAATGAAAATGCTGGATTTATACATAAGAAACGGGATTCAATGCTTACATTTTTACAAACTTCTTATAAAATTAAAACTCAGAAATATGCTTCTAGTAATGCTCATAAGAGAATTCAACACATTCTATAGGACACATTACTTGCTGTAATTCTAAATACCTGTTCTGTACGTTTATCTAATGCAGAGTAACCCAAACCTGCTTCAGTGTATAGTATGTATGTTGGATTTTTGATGCTTTGTGTTGCTGCTTCATTGCACAGTTCTGAGCACAGAGACACGGAGGCTTTTGAATCAGTGGTGGAGGACGAGCAGCTTCCTCAAGTGGTGGACGAGTTACATGACCTCTATCTGAGTCCTGGAGCCCCCAATGCCAAGATGAGCGTCAGAGTCAAAGGTCAGTTCTTTTGTTTCCGTTTCCTATGTGGTATTAAAAAAAAATTAAAACACTTCAGGATGTGGCAGCGACATGTTTATTATTCTCCTTATTATTATTTTCCTGTAACAACGTGCAAGTCACACCAACATGTTAAAAGTTGATGTTCATGGGTTGAACTTGATTATTTTAGGATTCCCCACTCCGAAAGTTTACTGGTTCAAGGATGGTGTGGCGCTGACGCCCACAGACAGGGTTTTGCTGTTGACAGAGAGAGACGTGTACAGTCTGGAGATTGTGGAGGTGAAGTATGAAGATAGTGGCGAATATTCGGTCTACATCAGCAACCCAGCTGGAGCGGCCTACTCCTCCGCACGCATGGTTGTGCTTGGTATGTGATCCTGTAATAATTTTTTAATTTCAAGAGATTGAAGCTCCCAATTTGAACACCATCCAATGTTATGCTGTTTTATTTCATGGGCAAACGACATTTTTTTGTGTGTATAAATTCCTTATTCCAGATCCCGGAGATCGCATACCTGAGGCTCTGAAGATTAGAGGTATGTACGATTATGAACCTATGTCTTGCATCAGTAATGTAAATCAAAAGTAGGTTTGATATAAATGGAAATATTATGAAGAGGTTTCAGTTAAATGCTATCTGGTTCTTTTCATAAAAATGCATAGACTCCAAAGAGCCACTGGTACCGCCACGTTTTCTGGAGAAGTTCTGCAACCGGACGGTGAAACAAGGAGCAAGCATCACCCTGTCTGTCAAAGTGGAAGGTACTGTGTTCTCTACTGACCTATTCACGACTAGTATGTTCTTGCATCTTGAATAAAAATGGAAGGTTTTTTTTCTGTTTTGGGTCCCCTCTAGGCTCTCCGACTCCCTCCGTGAACTGGCTGAAGGAAGAAGCACTGAAGGACATTTTGTGGATTAAAGCAGACACATCCGGTTACAAGATTGCCAGCTCTGGCTTCCAGCACAGCCTGATTCTGATGGATGTGGGGAAGGAGCACAGTGGCACCTACACCTGCATTGCCAGCAATCGTGCTGGCCAGTCGGTCAACACTGCCCGTCTGGACGTGGACCAAGGATTGACCACTTTCCCAACAGGACAGCAGAGCATCATTACGCCAGAGTAAGCTTGTTAAAAGCACCGTTTAATTAAATGTGTGACTGTTTTAACTTCATCTAACTATGAAGTGTCATGACTATGGCTGTTAAATCATGTTTTCATGCTGTGTTCATTTACAGCATTTGTGGGATTACAATCAGCCCCCCAGATGAAGAAGGCAAAGGTGATAGCAATATTTATTGCATACTTACCGTCAACATTGGCCAGTTAAAACACTAATGTGATTCCACTGCTCAAAGACCCTAAAACTGACTACAATATGCTAGCATATACTATATTTTATTACACCACAGCCCTGGTGGCTTCTGACTGATCTTCTGATCGATTTTCTGTAGCAGCAGCTCTGAATGCAGGTATTTATTTAAGCCTGTCTTACCTCTGAGAGACCAAAAAAAAAAATGAGGCTTTTGGAAAAATTGTACAGTGGGGCAAAAAAGTATTTAGTCAGCCGCCAATTGTGCAAGTTCTCCCACTTAAAAAGATGAGAGAGGCCTGTAATTTTCATCATAGGTACACTTCAACTATGAGAGACAGAATGAGAGAAAAAAAAAATCCAGAAAATCACATTGTCTGATTTTTAAAGAATTTATTTGCAAGTTATGGTGGAAAATAAGTATTTGGTCAATAACAAAAGTTCATCTCAATACTTTGTTATATACCCTTTGTTGGCAATGACAGAGGTCAAACGTTTTCTGTAAGTCACCACAAGGTTTTTACACACTGTTGCTGGTAGTTTGGCCCATTCCTCCATGCAGATCTCCTCTAGAGCAGTGATGTTTTGGGGCTGTCGCTGGGCAACACGAATTTTCAACTCCCTCCAAAGATTTTCTATGGGGTTGAGATCTGGAGACTGGCTAGGCCACTCCAGGACCTTGAAATGCTTCTTACGAAGCCACTCCTTCGTTGCCCGGGCGGTGTGTTTGGGATCATTGTCATGCTGAAAGACCCAGCCACGTTTCATCTTCAATGCCCTTGCTGATGGAAGGAGGTTTTTACTCAAAATCTCACGATACATGGCCCCATTCATTCTTTCCTTTACACGGATCAGTCGTCCTGGTCCCTTTGCAGAAAAACAGCCCCAAAGCATGATGTTTCCACCCCCATGCTTCACAGTAGGTATGGTGTTCTTTGGATGCAACTCCGCATTCTTTCTCCTCTAAACACAACAAGTTGAGTTTTTGCCAAAAAGTTCTATTTTGGTTTCATCTGACCATATGACATTCTCCCAATCCTCTTCTGGATCATCCAAATGCTCTCTAGCAAACTTCAGACGGCCCGGACATGTACTGGCTTAAGCAGGGGGACACGTCTGGTACTGCAGGATTTGAGTCCCTGGCGGCGTAGTGTGTTACTGATGGTAGCCTTTGTTACTTTGGTCCCAGCTCTCTGCAGGTCATTCACTAGGTCCCCCTGTGTGGTTCTGGGATTTTTGCTCACCGTTCTTGTGATCATTTTGACCCCACGGGGTGAGATCTTGCGTGGAGCCCCAGATCGAGGGAGATTATCAGTGGTCTTGTATGTCTTCCATTTTCTAATAATTGCTCCCACAGTTGATTTCTTCACACCAAGCTGCTTACCTATTGCAGATTCAGTCTTCCCAGCCTGGTGCAGGTCTACAGTTTTGTTTCTGGTGTCCTTTGACAGCTCTTTGGTCTTGGCCATAGTGGAGTTTGGAGTCTGACTGTTTGAGGTTGTGGACAGGTGTCTTTTATACTGATAACGAGTTCAAACAGGTGCCATTAATACAGGTAACGAGTGGAGGACAGAGGAGCCTCTTAAAGAAGAAGTTACAGGTCTGTGAGAGCCAGAAATCTTGCTTTTTTGTAGGTGACCAAATACTTATTTTCCACCATAATTTGCAAATAAATTCTTTAAAAATCAGACAATGTGATTTTCTGGATTTTTTTTTTCCTCATTCTGTCTCTCATAGTTGAAGTGTACCTATGATGAAAATTACAGGCACCTCTCATCTTTTTATGTGGGAGAACTTGCACAATTGGTGGCTGACTAAATACTTTTTTGCCCCACTGTATATAGCTACTGTAATGTGATAACAGGAGCTAGCTTGTTTCATGGACTGTCTACACCCTACAGAATAACTGTCAATACAACTAAATGGATTAAAAAAAAATTTTATGTAGTTGCAGGCTACTACTGTATGTCCGGTAAACAATTTTATGTCTATGGATGTTGTAACAATTTTCATTTTACACAAATGCTTTACCTGCTGCTGCAATGTGTCCTTACCATTCAGGAGAGCCCAAACTGCCCTACCTGCCTGGGGTCGATACTGCCGAATTCTTACAGAAGCTCACCTGCCAGATCACGGAGATGGTCTCTGCCAAGATCACACAAGGTGAGCGAGAGAGACGTTTAGTGTCAACTAGTGTTACTTAGACCAGTTTAATACATTTTAAGTTTCTTTTTTTTTTGTTCATTCAATACATTACTACATACATGAATAACACTTTTTTTTTTAAATTATTGCAAGGAAAAGTAAATGATTCGAATGCTTCATGCTTTTTGGCACAAGTGGTTTATACACCGATCAGGCATAACCTTGTGAGCAGTGGCAGGTGAAGTGAATAACACTGATGATCTCATGATGGCACCTGTTAGATATATTGGCAGCAAGTGTCCTCAAAGTTGATGGATGGGCAAGCGTAAGGATTTGAGCTTTGAGTTTGATGAAGGGCCAAATTGTGATGGCTAGACCACTGGATCAGAGCATCTCCAAAACTGCAGCTCTTGTGGGGTGTTCCCGCTCTGCAGTGGTCAGTATCTATCAAAAGTGGTCCAAGGAAGGAACCGTGGTGAACCGGTGGCAGGGTCATGGGCGGCCAAGGCTCACTGATGCAGGTGGGGGAGCGAAGGCTGGCCCGTGTGATCCGATCCAACAGACGAGTTACTGATGCTGAAGAAGTTGATGCTGATTCTGATAGAAAGGTGTCAGAATACACAGTGCATCGCAGTTTGCTGCGTATGGGGCCGCATAGCCGCAGACCAGTCAGGGTGCCCATGCTGACCCCTGTGCATCCCAGTATTAGGCAGGTGGTCATGTTGTTCCTGATCGGTGTATGAAACTGTCAACTGATTAACATTATTAATAGACAGTTGTATCATAATTAAACCTAATCTAAAATCTATATTTAGAAATGAAAATGACGTTGTGAACATGACAAATCTCAAATACTTATTGCCATTTTCTAGGATGATAGTAAACAGAATTATTTAATTATACACTGTTGAATTATATAATTAAAACTTTAGTTATAATGGGGACTAGAAACTTTATTCAGTCCAGTGTACATGTATTATTTAGAATAAAAGCTACATAACATGAGCAGTCAGTTAATGCATTTATAAAGAATAGTGTAGTAATTTGTTTGAGTTAAATTAACACCCAAATGCTATAGTTTAGAGACATGCTGTGTAAAAAAGTGCAAGGGTTACAGTGTAGAAGCAAATTTTTCGTGTTTATTTTGCTCATCATCCTTAAAATAGTTTTCCCATTAATTTCATCCTTTCCTGACTCCCTTTCCTGACTCCCTGATCCCATCATTCCCTCCTCACTCATCCCTCTGCCCCTTCGCTTTCCATTGGCTCCACACACTCACTGAAACTGATTTGTTATTCAGACAGCTTACAGAACCATCAAGTGCTCCAGTGGATGAAAACATGGCCCAAAGTGACCAGTATGTATCCAACGACAAAAGACAAAACTGCAGCATCTTCATCTCTTCTTTTTCACCTGGGTGCAAATACTGTTTCTTTACATTCATCTGATCATTTATAATGCTGACGTTTCTCGAGGGATGATTTAATTAATAGTTTAAATAATTACCGAGCATACTTTTTCTCTTTTGAGTCATTTGGATACAGATTCATTTACAGTTAAATCTGAGCTCAAGACTGTTATTAGGTTTCATATATTAATTTCTTCCGTCTCTCTTTATACCTCTCACTGTGTCCTATTACTGCTGTCCATCTATCTGTCTTTCTTTCAGTTACTCTTTCCCTTTTACTTCCTTTCTCTCACTATTTATGCATTTCTCTCTTGCTGTGTCTGTCATGTCTTTCCTTCTGTTGTTTCTTTGTTTCTCTCTTCCTTTGTGTGTCCCATTTTTGTTTCGAATGATGAAAGTTTTCAGTTAGCTGTGTAACCTGTGATTATTTTATCTGTCTAATATAAAGCTAAAGATGTTAAATATAAGATCTTTTTCTGTGTGTGTTTTTCTCTCTTTCAGCCTCATTACGTGTGCCTGGAGCTGATAGTGATGATGAGAGTAAGACTCCATCTCCGTCTCCTTACCACGGCCGCTCGCGTCCTGCTTCGCTGATCGCCGATTCTTCCTCTGAATCCGATGAGGGTGATGCCCGAGGAGAGGTAACGCTCACCCGTTCTAATATTTACATACTTTTAATCACTTGTGTTAACGCTGAAACATCTGCAAAATGAGTTATTTACAGTTAATTGTAAATATATATTCTATATCCTGTTTCTGTGTTATCATTACAGGAATGTCTTTATCATTTCTCTGTGCAGATGTTTGACATCTACGTAGCGATAGCGGATTATAACCCCATGGGGCAGAGTAAAGAGAGCATCGCTCTAAAGGAGGGGCAGTACGTCGAGGTCCTGGACTCGGCTCATCCGCTCAAATGGCTTGTGCGAACTAAACCCACCAAAACCACGCCCTCGCGTCAAGGCTGGGTCTCTCCAGCATACCTGGACAAGAAGCTGAAAGTGAGTGTCGTGCGTCTGGGCTTAATGACTTATTACGCTTGAAAGCTTTCCCAAAAGCCGGTGTAGTTTCCGTTGGTTTGTTGTTTTGCTGTGGAGGAAAACACTGAATAAATGCTAGGAATGCCTTGCTCTGTAGATTTCTGCAGATACAGGAGAAGTCCCCGAGACCACAGGAGAGGAGGTCACTGAGGGAGAGTACAAAAGGAAGCTCTGGTGAGTCCTCACTCACTTGTTCACTTCATGTGACACAAGCAAAGTTGTGCAAACTGCAAGATATGATGTAGGTGCACAAGCTGTATAGGTGAAGCACATGCCATAAATGTGCATATTTTATAATAGCTAACAGTGAAGTTCACACTGAATCGCTCACACTGTAGTTCTGAAACAATTGTAAAAATACGATACCGACGCACACACCGTACAGAATTTTGTCACAAAGTTGATCGGTCACCCCCGCCATCCGATATCTTGGCATGAAGTTGTACAATTCTTAAACAGATGCACGGACTTACGATGCAGGTGTTCCAGTTGTTAGCTGTAGATAGGTTGCTGTTGGTTAACTACTTTTTTTTTTTTTTTTTTGGTCTGTGAAAAGCCAACTCATCCAGGAGCTCATTACCAGCGAGAAGGAGTTTGTGAAGGAGCTGGACTTTGTTACATCGCACCATTTGAAGCATATTGACGAGGAGAGCACGCCACCCGAAATCCGCACTCACAAGAGTGCCATATTCCGCAACATTAATGACATCAGTTCATTCCACAGCAGGTACGTAATATTTGTTGCACTGTGGTGATCTGGAGGCCTGCACAAGGTTCCTCTGCTTTCTCATCAACTGAATGACGTACTACGTTCCTGACGTAGAAAAACTTTCACAAACTCATTCACTGTTAAGTTCCTTTGCACCACACTCTGAAATAAAGGTAAAGGGTACCTGGAATATTGGTCACCAGGTAACTTAAAAATATGCATCTTTGCTATAACCACCTCAGAAACAAGAAGACACACAGTTCTACTTTAACTTCTGAAAGCGAAATATGTAAAAAGATGGCACATTTTAGTTATTTTTGGATGGATGTCGGTTATCTCAATTATGGATGTGATGAGTGTCTAAAAACTGTTCATGTGCAGACTTGCCAAGAAATTTGAAGACATCACATGTTCGAGTCTTCGTGAGAGGTGTTCATAATCTAATGTCTAATTTCTCTCCTGGAATAAAAACTTGCCTCAGAATGGTTTGGTGGGGTTTGCCGTCAGGAATGTTGGGCATGTGGTTTGCTGTATTTACGTCCTGGTGGTCTGCAAATGAACTTGGGTCTATACTCTCTTTATTTTGGCACCTTCAGTTGTTTTGAGACGAATAATTGTGTAATGTAGCTGAAAGAATATACATTTGTAATTTATTATTAGCTAGGAACGGTAGTATTCATTTCTGGCCCTCAGTTCTATGTTCGTTTATTCATTCCTTTATTTATTTACTTACTTCCTTAGCGCTTTTCTTCCCGGGCTGGAAGACTGTGACACAGATGACGACATCGCCATGCGCTTCCTGAAAAACACAGAAGGATTTGAGAACTATCTGCAGTACTTGATAGGTCAGGCTAAGGCTCAGGCTACCATTAGTGAGAAAGATGTTCACCAGTATTTCAAGGTAAGACCCTAAACATGACTTTTATTTAATAGTTTTTCTCTGGTATGGTCAGTTCCTAAATTATTGGCACCCTTAATGAAAATGCGGGGTGGAAAAAAAAAAAACCCATGAGTGATGCTTTAAACTGTGGAAACCCTGAACCTGTAAGAGGGGAGTAGCCGCACTAATGTTCTTTCTCATTCTAAAGTCTTATTTTGACACAGTCAATATGTATTTTTTGACGTAACATGTTTTTTCAACTTATTATATTGTGTTTTTAAGACAGTGTTACTCTTGTGAAGCTTAATGTTTCCTTAAATCTTCACAGCCATGCTAGTGAAAATGTGTATTCAATCATTTTAGCCTGAAATAACGAGTTGCCTGTTACATGGAAATATACACCGATCAGGCGTAACATTAGGACCACTTACCTAAAATTGTGTTGGTCCCCTTTTTGCTGCTAAAACAGCCTTGACCCGTCGAGGCATGGACTCCACTAGATTTCTGAAGGTGTGCTGTGGTATCTGGCACAAAGAGTCCTGTAAGTTGGGCCCCACCTCACAACTTGCAGGACATAATAAATACTTACAGGGCTTAAAAGATACTTTTGATAGATACTGACCACTGCAGACCGGGAACACCCCACAAGAGCTTACAGTTTTGGAGATGCTCTGATCCAGTGGTCTAGCCATCACAATTTTCCCTTCGTCAAACTTGAAGCTCAAATCCTTACGCTTGCCCATTTTTCGTGCTTCTAACACATCAACTATGAGGATAAAAATGTTCACTTGCTGCCTAATATATCCCACCCACTAACAGGTGCCATGATGAGATCATCAGTCTTATTCACTTCACCTCTCACTGCTCACAATGTTATGCCTGATCGGTGTACAAGTCCATTTAAATCTTGAAGTAAAGAGACGATATTGAGTATTCTGTATGACGTCAAATAATGCTTTAAGTTAAAATCGTTTTGTCAAATCAAGAGGAGTTGAAATGAAAAAGCAATATTAAGTTAAGATATCAAGATACGCTGTCATTTTGCTAGTTTTTGTAAATGACATCTTAAACAAATCATGGTCTACAATTTGTGGTGATAACATGGTGCTTACAACAGTCTGGTAGTTTATGAACACACTTTGGATTTTAAGTTCTAAAATGAAATCCTGGATTAATATTGTGTTTGAGGCTTTGTGTAGACTAAAGCAAGAAATGATCGTCGCCCTGTTTGTAAACTAGAAATACACAGATTCAGAGCTGGTAAATGTGGATCCTGCAGAAGGTCCGGTTCGGAGTGTGAACGGTTATCTTCAGAGACCACTGGACAGAATTCAGAAATACAAGGACCTCTTAAAGGTAACGCACCTCCTCCTATTTTTTATTTATTTTTTTTTATTTTATTTTATTTTTTTTATTATTATTATTATTATTATGCAAGCAATGTGTGGAGTCAAATTTTGTAATTCTGTCAGCAACGGTTGTCTCATTATCTTAAAGCTTTTGTTTAAAATTTTTGCCATAATCTGACAAAATTAAAATGCACATATGGCCTTACTGACGTGGACTGGAACGTGATCCGGTTTGCAGGAGATGATTAAAAATAAGGCGAGGAACGGACAGAACTGCTGCCTTCTAGAAGAGGCCTACGCCATGGTTTCTTCTCTTCCCACACGCTCGGAAAACACGCATCACGTGTCCCTCATCGAGAACTACCCCGCCAACCTGGAAGCGTTAGGCGAGCCCATCAGACAGGTACACACGCAAACTGTACACGTTATAGACCGATAACAGGCTATTAAGTAAAGTTTCATTTTTAGTGCATTATTTAAATGTACACAATATCCTCATGGAGGAGCATGGAGCAGAGTCGTACACATTTTGTGCAGTTCTGTGCAAATAGATCCCTAATGATCCTTAACAAGGGTAGAGGCACTTGGGAAGGACAAACAGGGCTCAGAATTATGTATCTATAGCATGACACTTTGCAACAAAATACAGAGACAGCTTGGTTATAAACTGATAAGGACTAAATACAGATCAGGTTCATGTATTAGGATAAAAAAACGACGACAGGACTTGGACCCAAAGCAAAGGTATATGGCAAAACAAACAAAACTATCTGTAGGACATTTGTAAGCACAAACAATTCAAGGAACCTCTCTGAGATGGGGGATAATGGTATGGTATTGCTAGGCTTAACGGTATCATCACATCATTAGGATAATAAAGGCAATAAACATGATTGTCTTCACTTTGTGCAACATTAATAATAACTTAATAATTAGTAACAATATCAACATAAAGTATTTCCTAATAATGTGCTTTTGAGAAATGAATACTTCACATTGGGGTCAACAGCATTTGAAAGTATTGATTGAAAGCAACTAAATGATATTAGGCACCATCTTTAACATTTATTCATTCATTCATTGTCTACCGCTTATCCGATCTATTCTCGGGTCACGGGGAGCCTGTGCCTATCTCAGGCGTCATCGGACATCAAGGCAGGATACACCCTGGACGGAGTGCCAAGCCATCGCAGGGCACACACACACTCTCATTCACTCACGCAATCACACACTACGGACAATTTAGAGATGCCAATCAACCTACAATGCATGTCTTTGGACCGGGGGAGGAAACCGGAGTACCCGGAGGACGGGGAGAACATGCAAACTCCACACACACGGCGGAGGCGGGACTCGAACCCCCAACCCTGGAGGTGTGAGGCAAACGTGCTAACCACTAAGCCACTGTGCGCCCCTTCTTTAACATTTAGCAATAGTTAAATAAGTTCATTCTAATGAAATTTAATGAATTTTTAGTTGGAAAATAAAAATACATTATCTTTGCCCTAGTAGTTTGAAGCAATATGTTCAACTGTTCCAAAGCTTCTCAAGAATGGGCTACATTATTTTCTTCGGTTTAACGAAATGCTCCAAAATGACTCTGTTGAATTTTGCCACTCATTTTGGTGACCAACTGCTATTAATATTTTTTATAACATTATTGCATTATATTTTAAAATATATTCGAGTCTTTTTTTTCCCCTCAAGATCAGCTAACGGTTAGATGGGGTTGACATTTTGAATAATTTCCCGCCCATGTTCACGAAGCTCCGCCCCAAAGATTGCTGAGTATGTTGTAGATAACCTGACTGACAGAAGGCACATCCAAGGCTACGGTTTAATCACGTATTTGTCGGTCGAGATTTTATCGTTCCAAAAAAGCGACTGTTGGACATTTTAATGGCATATAGAAACACAAACTTTACAGACACAGACACACGAATTTAGCTCAAACCTGTACACACGCACACACGTTTTGTTAACCGACAGCCCTGTGTTGTGTAGAACATGGACCATAAAAATAAAAAATATAATTTGGAGTTAACCTTTTAGATACTGCAGTATGTCCTCAGTAATTTATTTCCGTAGTCTGCGAAGGCTTTTTTTTCCCCCTGTATTGCAGTTCTGTCTCACATCGGTTGGTATAAAATGGTAATTAGCTAGCTAATATCAAAAAAGCCGATTTTACCGCCTCTGCCCCTGCGGTCCCGCCCATTTTCAAAACGTTAACCAATTAACAAACGCCAAATATGACTGACGTACGAAGAAGCAAATCAAACGTAACTATTTATTCATAGGGTTTGATTAATGGGCCGCATTTTACAAGGAGCCCTGCATTACAGCCCAGGTTAACCCGTGCATAAATCCGAACGGAAATGCATTTGATCAAACTTATTATGTAAAAAGCAGGGGGGAAAAAACTCAGTACCAGATTTTTTAAATAAACAAACAAACTCACAGTTGAGACCAAGATCATAAATGGCGACATTAGTGCCCAAAAGAATGTTCAAGTAAATACAGGGAAAGAACAGCTGTAGTAACAGTTATGAGTTTGTATAAAACGCATAAAGAAAGAGTTAGTTCACAAATAAAATGCATGTACATGTGTTTCAACTGAAAGATTATTGATTGAGTTATTTTCATTGGGCATCTGTCTCTGTGCAGTATTTGAGGGTATATCTTGTGGTGTGTGTGTGTGTGTGTGTGTGTGTGTCAGGGGCCCTTCATAGTGTGGGAGGGTGCTCCAGGAGTCCGAAGCTCTTCAAGAGGCCATCACCGTCATGTCTTCCTCTTCAAAAACTACATAATCATCTGCAAACAGAAACGAGATACGAACTCGGACATCCAAACCTACACGTTCAAGAACATGATGAAGGTAAAAACAGTTGTTAAGGCTTTAATTAAAAAAAAAGCTGTTTAGGCTTAAACATCATTTGCCTAGGTAATTATCCAATTAAATTTAACTACCTTTTTTCTTAGAGAATACCATGTACTTTTTATCTGTTTATAATTGTTTGACACTCATCAAGAACAGGAGTTGACTTGTTTTGCCACCGTTCCATGAAGTTCTGGCGTCCTGTTTGTTCAGGTTGAAAGTGTTATTGGTGGCACACTGCTTTGGATTAAGAGGAATAAAATACTTCATGTGCTGTTGAAAGAATCATCAGTAACTCTACTTACTCAGTAACTCTACTCTAAATGTTGTGTGTTGCTCTTTACTTATGTTTTATGTATTTGATTTGATATCAGCTCACCAACATTGACGTGAACGAGACTGTGGAAGGAGACGAGAGGGCCTTCGAGATCTGGCACGAACGTGAGGACTCGGTGAGGAAGTACACGCTCCAAGCTCGCACAGTCATTCTGAAGAACTCCTGGCTCCGTGAACTCCGCAACCTCCAGCAGCGCTACAGCATGCCAGCGTGGAGTGAGTAGCTCACGTGCCACACTAGACAACATAAAATATTCATTTTTTAGAAAGAATTTTAGTACAGCTGTAAATCACCGGTACATATTAAACCCTTGTTCTAATTCATTAGTGTGTCTATAGTAACAATGTACAACTTGCACTACAAAAACCGACTATAAACATGTGTAATTGTTGATTTTATAAAAATTTTTGTGAGGAGGTTTATGGAAGGAGTCTCCAGTGTTGATGCTTTGTCGCAGTCAAAGGTAAAGCTGTAACTTTCTGGAGTTTTCTGGCATCTCGGGATAGACATGTTACTGAGAAACTGCAAAGGGTAAACGTGACGAGCTGTTTGGACACTTCAGGAAGTTTTATTGTACTGTTATATAGATATTGTATATCATATCATATAGTGTAAATGATGCATTTATCAGTTCCTGAAACAGAGAAAGGAGGAGTGGCTTCTGTAGCAGAGAAAGAAGGCGAATCTTCTGTAGCAGTCAGTCCTAGTAACAAAGAAAGCAGGTGTGGCTTCTGTAGAGGTTAGTCCTAGTTACAGAGAAAGGAGGTGTGGCTTCTGTAGCTGTCAGGTAGGAGGCATGGCCTCTGTATTAGGCGTGGCCATGCAAAAAGAGGAAAGTTTTTTTCTTATTCTTATGAGGTAGAAATGTGAATTTTGGAGGGATTGACATCTGCTAAGTAATTTTGTATGTAAACAGGTCCACCAGATTTTGAGGCAGTGTTGACTGACTGCACAGCAGAATTGGGACAGACGGTCAAACTGGCTTGTAAAGTCACAGGATCTCCGAAACCCGTTGTGGCCTGGTTTAAAGGTGAGCACGTTATTGGGCTGTTCTGGAATTCTGCTTGCCATTGTTATTCATTTTACAGACTTTATCGCATAGCGAACTTTACCAAGGAGTAAATATTGAAAGATTAACGTTGACAAGTCCTGATCAGTAATTTAGCGGGATTAGACTAACTACGTGTAGCTCACTTCTTACTCGTGTATACGATTGTGCAGATGGCCGGGCTGTAGAGGTCGACCCCCACCACATCATTATCGAGGACCCTGACGGTTCCTGCACCCTCATCCTGGATAACATGACCGCTGATGACTCTGGCCAGTACATGTGCTTCGCCACCAGTGCTGCAGGAAATGCCAGCACCCTGGGCAAGATTACAGTACAGGGTAAGTCCCAGGTTCTGTAATTTACCCTAAAATCCAGATCAAGCTGGGGGAAAAAAAGAGGTACATTTTTTTAAGATTTTTTTTTTTTTGCCTTCACAGTACCGCCGCTCTTCATCCACAAGTTGAGGAACGTTGCCTTGATCGTGGGAGAAGATGCTCAGTTCACTTGCACAATACTAAGTGCCCCACGTCCAAAAATAAGGTTCTTATTTACCATGCTTCAGTTCTGCTATCTCTGCCAAAAAATGGTGCTTCCTAATATTTTCATTAAACTTTCTCTTCCCTGCTTAGGTGGTTTAAGGATGGCAAGCTGCTAACAGACCAGGAAAAATATCAGACATACAGTGAGCCACGTAGTGGGGTGGTAGTTTTTGTTATTAAGAACCCTGGAGAGAAAGATCTGGGGCGTTATGAATGCGAGGTACAGTATTGCAGAAGAATAAATTGACATTTCATTAAATGTGAAAACAAATACTATTTAAATATATTCAAAATGCATGAACAGGTAGTAGAGCATGCACTTTTGATAATTAGTTAATTTTTTAGATTTTTTTTTTTTTTTGCCTTAGATGTCTAACCGGCTGGGCAACGCAAAGTGTGCAGCAGATCTGGTTCTTCCTACCATAGCGATGGCAGGAGGAGAGCAGGCCATCTCCATTGAAGGTACAGATGATTTTAGAGATGTAAATAAATGTTCCATATTAAGATGGGTTAGGATCAATTTCTCAGGTACACTGACTAGCGAGGGATTTCATGGAAGTACTTTGTGGAGTGTATCTTTATTGTTACCTATATTTAACACTTTTTTTTCCTTCTAGTTACAGAGCAAGAGACTAAAATGCCAAAGAAAACCATCATCATGTAAGTCTTTACAATTGTATATCCATTTTTAAGCATGCAAGGGATAAAGTATAGTGAAATATTTTTTAAAAATTTATTTATGAAGAAAATACTGCTTTCTTGTGGAGGGAAATGGTGTGTAAATAGTGATATTTGTTTGTCTACAATAAAACAAATTTAACAAACATGAAGCACACAACCAATATTTTCAAGGGTTTTTTATTTCAAGCAGTCAATAAAACAAAGATTATAAAAAAATAATCAAAGGACAACATGCAACACTGAGGTGTTTTTTTTTTTTTTTTGGAATCGAATCCAAATCTTGGGGGTTTCATCTTAGTTCTTAATGTGTGGAATCAGTGAATCGACTCTTTAGAATCAACTCAATAGCAACAGGGAGTGGGACGGTGACTTGGGACACATGTACTTAAATTTGTGTATGATAAAAGAAAACTGAAGACAAAATTTAGTTTTTAATAATAAAATGATTTACAGGATATTGTAGCCAAGCAATTTAATAAGCAATTTAATAAGCAATTAAGTTTTAGTGGTAAGTTTTGTTGAGTTGTTGGCGCACAAATTTTTTGGTTTGACTATTTGATTTTTAATATTTACTATTTATAAGTAATTATAAATAGTAATTTATACTATTTTATTTTTTAGTAATAATACTAATTTATAAATTAGAACATTTGAAAAATCTCTTCCTCTGTCTGATGTCTGATATTTATCAACATTAGCATCTTTTCTTTGATTTAAATATGTCCACTACTGGCTTCACCAGTCAAGACATTGAATAAAAATTCTGTGTTGTCCTTTTGCAGAGAGGAGACTATCACCACTGTCGTGAAGAACACTCGAATGAAGCGCCATGCTTCTCCCCGCACATCTTCCTTGGGAGTTTACCGCTCCGAAGCCTCCACCCCTGAACCCCCACGTCAGAGAAGGACGCTGCCTAGAAAAACCATCCCCACTCTGTACGTCACAGAACCCGAGGGCACTGCAGCCAAGAACCCCAAATGGGTCGAGGTGGAGGAGATAATCGAGTATAAAGTGAACAAATCACCAAAGCTGCCAAGGAGAAGAGGCACTTCCCCTGGCAAGAGACAACCACCTGAGAACCCTAACGTTAACAACTCCAACAACAACAAGCTAGTGGAGGCATTGCAAATGTCCGGAGATGGCATGGATTCGGAAACATTTTCTTGGGAAGCTGAGGCAACAAACGAGTTGGGAATGTTGGATTCTCCAGAAGTGGAGATGATGGATTTTGATGAGCCGTGCATCTTGACTGAAATGGATCCAGACACAGAAGATATTCAGGCATGTAGTAAAGAAATCTTAGACGAGGGGAATAAAGTGTACTCCCTGGAAGACCTGGAGGATTACGTTCCTAAAGAGGGGGAGACATTTGGTTGTGGAGATTCAGACGTACCTGAAGAGAAACCATGTGAAATTTCTGTTCTGCAACGAGAAATTAACGAACCCACCGTCGGCCAACCTGTCCTTGTAAACCTGGGCCGTCCGATAGCGAGCCCGAAAGTCCGTCCTGGGTTCTTCAGCCGCTTCAAGGAGCACTTCTCTAACGTCTTTTCCGACCCCTCTCCAGCTGGACCAAGCAGAGAGAAGGTTGTCCCGATCCGTGTCAGTGGGGTGTCCTACAGCCAGTCTACCGCCGTTCCCGGATCGTCGGGAAGTCATGGAAAGGTGGAAGTAACTCGAAGGTATTGCTCCGAGGTTCAGCGAGGGACGGCTGGTGGTCAGCAGAGCTTCAAAGCCCAAATCTCTGCATCAGTTGGACAACCAGTCACCGTTCAGATTCCCAAGATGTACCAGTCTGGAAAACCGTAATGCAGAAGAAACCAACAGTCAGAGACTCAAAAATATTGCTACCTAATGTACCTGTCTTGTCTTAAAGCCCTGTCATATTTTCCTTGATGACTGACTTACTTCTAGCTCTGGCTTTTGTGATGAATTTAATTTTGACTACAAAGGAAAGAGCATCGCTGGTCTCCATACTTCATCATTGGTTTGAATCAAGCAGGAACATGTGAGAAAGTTGACCTCGGGTAACACCTGATATTGTTATGAATTAGCAAAAGTTTCTCGCTCACTGTGTATTTTGAACAAACTACAACGTTTGCAATCTAGAGTTTGACAAGTGTACACAGTGTACGCACTTCTATCAGCTTCCTGCTTAGTTCCTTTTCTAGCACTAGCACTGTTGACATTTTACTCGATCAAAACGAACAGTCTTTCCCTCCCAAAAGATTTTCCTGAAATGGTTTGTTCTAATTTCCTAAACACATCACAAAACATTGACATCTTTGACATGACATTGGTTATCAGATATTTGCAAAGAAATGACCGGATGTTGCAAGTCTGAAACTACGAAGCATTAATGCACATGGCTAGAAGAGTGTTATCTCGGCTGGTGTCTCTGTTCTGCTCATGTACCTTCATGCTACATAGTTTCAGACTTTCAGCATCCGGTCATCTTTTACTTGTTTGCTAACATCTGATAACCTTAGCGTTTTATTTTTGTGATTTGTTTTGGAAATTTCAACAAAACGTATCTGAAATATTTGGAAGGGAAATGTAATCTGTTTTCATTGGTTAAAATGTTGGCCGAGATTCCAGCCTAGCTATTCGAGCTAAAAATTTCATTGATTGATTTCAAGCTAATTGATTCTCTCTCTTTGAAAATACTACAATGTGCAAAGGTTTGTTTGGATACCTTGAGTATTCTGTTCTGATGTACGTTTTCATCAGGCTTTTACTCAGTGACGAATTTTTGTCTGGTTTGATTTCATCACTGTGGACGTGTTCACCATTTTCTGTCTTGCTTATCATGCACACAGTGTTTTTTCATTTTCTCTTTGAGGTTGTTTTTTTTTTGGTTGATTGATGCTATTAAGCTGAACAATTCACTGACGAGAAAAGTTTCAGTTTTGAGCAGTAAAAAAAAAAAACGGGATCATTCCATATTTTTCAGAAGGTCCTCTCTTGAAATGTCCTCACTTAGGGCAACTAGGGCAAAAACTAAGTCCGATACACTGAGAATGGGTTGAATCTTGGACGGTCAATCGTGATTTAACATTGATTTAACATGTTCTGGTGTATCATAACAAAACGCCATGATGAATAAGCATCTTCGGGTTTACTATTTAATGCCATCTCTTTAAAATGGTACCTGACTCGATCCAGCTTCTGCACTTGCTGCACCCACAACCTTATCAGTGTCACTGTGTACCTTTAAACTTACACCAAGGTGTAATTGATAAGCTGGTGATTATACTCTATATTATGTATAATAATTTAAGCTCTGTTGAACGTGTGATTTTGGGAATGTTTCATGCTCTGCATTATCTACAGACAAGTTCAGTAACACTGCACGTTTTGAAAGCGTGTCCAAACGCATTTCCGTAACGTATTTATGATTCTCTTTTTGTGCAGCAATGAGAAATCCAAGTATCCAACCTTGATCTATCTTGCATAATAGTCACTGCAGATATTGTTTCAGCTTGAACTAGGATAGGATTGAGGTTGCAAAATCTCTTGGCATGAGTTTTATTTATTAATGGAGAAATCCTATAAAAGGAACTTTCCTCAGATCTCTGTACTACGTTTTACCGCACTGGTGTTTGATCCATTTTCTGAAATACAGAGAAATTGTGTTTTAACCAAATCCATGTTGGGGGGGTGTTTGTGTGTGTGTGTGTGTGTGTGTCAGGGAAAAGTGAAGACATCAAACTTAAGCGACTGTAAATGAGAAACTCATAATAAAAAAAAAGTGTGTCCTGCTGAGTATTTGTAAAATTGTATTTCTCTTTTTACGTTGCTTTGACATCAAGACACTTTGTGTTTTCTTGTTCTGTAAGAGTTAGGTTTAAAGTGAGATTTCGCCCTCTCTGGTAGGAAATGGTCATTGCAGCACATTATCTGACTCTGCAGTGTTCCGAACTACATAATCCACACTAAGTAGTGTGCCTTTTTTTTTTAAGAGTAATTTTCTTGGTACTAATTTCTCAGAAGTTTCCTGTCTGGTGTCATTCATGAGCATGCTTTACAAATCCTTATACACAGTATTTTGTTTGTGGTGGTTTTTCCACATTTTTATTAACATACTAATATATTTTCAATCCGCTTAGCCTCGTTTCTTGCTGTGTGACACCCCGTTGTTGACTGAGGTTTTTAAGCTAATCATTTCACTGAAGGGTATGAATTTTTAAAAATGCAGTGTATTACAGGATCATTACATACCCAGATTTTGCCCCTAGTTAGAACATTTTCGGGATCTTCGAGAAAACGGATCAAGATGTCTTGGAATGTGCTAATCGTGTGCATTTCATCTAACATGTCCTGGTATCTCGTATCAGAACGAATACACATCCTTTGTATTGCCATTTAATGTTGTTAATGACTAGATCGTAGCATCACAGCCCACAGGACATCAGTGTTGCAGTGATGTGGTGTTGGAACGTCACTTTATACCTGTAAAGTTCACCTTTATAACAGGTGCAATTGATCAACTCATGATTAAACCCCATGTATATGTTATGCTCTGTGGAAAGTATGATTTTCAATGATCTAAATCATGCAAACAAGTCTAATGTGTTTGACATTGCATGTTTGTGTCCAAATGCATTTCCGTAACCTATTTATCTTCTTGTGGTGATTCTCTTTTTTGCTGCATAGACAAATCCGAGTATCTATCCTCTCTCTATCTCTGAAAATAATTACTGCAGATATTTGATTCCAGTAGGTATGTGGTTGCAAAATCTCTTGCCATGAGTTTTTTTTTATATCTGTACTACATTTTATTGGACTGGTGTTTCTGATGTTTTCTTAATTGCAGCTCCAAAGGATTTGTCTTAACCATCTACATGTTGGGGTGGTTGTGTGTTAGTGATGAAGGCACTTTGCTTAAATTACTTGAGGTAAAAAATTCCAACTCGGTTTAAGAAAAAAAAAAAAGCTGTTCTGCTCATTTACATGTACTAAAAATTGTATTTCTCGTTTCATGGTGGTTTATGTTGCTTTTGTCTTTTCTTTTACTATTTCTTCACTTTGACCTTTTATGGTATTTTGAAAAAGGAAAGTTGGTCTGGAGAAATGTTCTGTGACATGGGCTGTGATGTGAAGATCTCGCAACTATTTTAACACCCTGCAACCCTTTCTAGGCTGTATAGTCAACAGCTGAAAAAGTCTGAGTACTAGGAAGAGGGATGTTGGTTTGATTTTTTTCATCATCTATTTTCACCTTGGTTGGGCTGAGTGAGTTTTACTTTTGCTCTTAGGGTTGGGGTTTTTTTTTTTTTACACACTTTTAAGGCCTTTACCTCATGCCTTGAGTCAGCCACTGGCGTCGTCTTTCTTTAAGTCTCGGGAAAGGATACAACCGGTCTCAGGCATTCATTTGCAAAGTTAATCTTACACACACATATACACAAACACTAACACTTCTATCCTTGGAACAGTGCTACTTTAAGCGAAGGTAAGTTTTAAAACTTGGAAATCTCTTTAGTAATTGCTGCATGAAGCAGAACGGTAGGTAGGCAGCCGATGGTCCTAACCAAGCATCAACCAGCCTTCTCTTCCCCATCACTCCATCTCTGGCAGAGGCAGCCATCCTGTCAGACCATTTACACATTGCATACAGACAGGTCGTCATATTTACACATATCATATATAGAATATACATATCGATGGATAGCTTGATGTGCGGAAGGGGGCATCATGAAGCCCTTGGAGCACTTGACCTTGTTCCACCTGCACTCCTTCACACAATATTTTTATTTTTTACACGCCTCTTGTTTAAGTAAAAACAAAAAAGTCGCGTTGTTGCATGTGCAAACTCCTCATGTAATGTCTGGTCATGAGTCCTACAGCCTTACTTTTCAAGAGTCACAGTTCCTTTGTAGTGTTTGTTGATGAAGTGGTTACAGGAGCGGTTGAGTAATAAAACAAAGTGGTGTCATATTTATAAAAAAAAAAAAGTTCAATATGAAATTAGAGCCCGCAAAGCAGTGATTTGGGCCACAGCTATAAGAAATGCTTTTTCGTGAGTGTTCTCAAAAATGTATGTTTTTACTCTCCATAATAAAAGAGTGAAAAGATCTATGGTATGAGATCCCATCCTGACTTTGTGTGTTTTATGGGAACTGGCTGTTTTGTATAATTTGTGGGTGGGGCTTTAATAAACCTTGACAAAATTTCATTAGGCACATCTCAGTCATTAACGTAATTAACATGATCTAATGAAGGCATGGCCGTGGTTATAACACGTTTGTCGCTTTACTAGATAGAATAGCTAAACCTCTGTTTGCTTCTGAACTTGAGGCAAAACAGTTGTAGGGATGAAAAAAGAATATAAATTGCATGAAGGCAGTCAGTTTGAAAGCTTAAGTGCATCGGTTTGTAAGACTACTTGGCTTCTAGTCATGCAGCTGCCTGTCTGTGGGTCAGGTGGCCAGTTTAAAACAAACTTTAAAAAAATAATTAAAAAAAGAGGTCAGTGTGAAAGATACTTTTGCAGAAGTCTGAGAGATAGATGTTATTTTAAGCAGTCTTTTGCATGATATTATCTTGGATGTAATTTGCATACACTTTTGTCACAGCTGAACACAACTTATCACATTTAGACATAGTGATATCATACACAGTTCATCAGTCCTATTCAGAAATCTCACATACAGACAGTTCATCATCAGACATATTTACACACATTATATACAGACAATTTATTGTATATACACATCATATAGACACATTTGAACCAGGAACCTTGTAGTTGAGAGACAGGAGCTCTACCTACTACACCATTTAATACTTAAGCACACTTCACAAATGCTAAGTTAAAGCTTAGATGTTCTTCAGCTTGAATGTTGCAGTGGGAAAAAGTTAAAATCCTTTAGAAAATGAGACTTGCTTGAAGGCACTGGTGGCTCAGTGGTCTGAGTATGAGCGTCTGTCCTGTCCCTGCAGAAGCACACAGGTTCAAGAGCTGTCTCAGATGAGTGAAAAGTGCTGGAACCAGGATGGGACTGTAAACCTGGCAGAGAAAGAGAGAGAAAAGCCAGTCTGTCCCACCTGGGTCTTCCGCAAAGGTGAAGAGAGGGGTTATGCTGCAGTGGACCATGTGCCCCTAACAATTTTACACGTATATATATATATATATAATATATATAATATATATATATATATATATATATATATATATATATATATATTTCATATATATACATGTATATATGTGTGTGTATATATATATATATATATATATATATATATATATATATATATATATATATACGTTATATATATATATATATATACGTGTATTATACATATATATATATATGTGCGTGTGTGTATACATTTGTTTTTATTTTGTCTATATTTATTTGTTTATACGTGTGCATGTTTGTATATATTTGTTTTTATTTTGCTTATATACACACACACGTGTGTCTATGTATTATATATTTATTTTTATATATATTTGTGTATATTTACATACACACATTTATATACAAACACACACATATATGCATGTATACATATATATACACATACATGCGTATGTTTAATATGTACATATTTATGTATATGTACATATGTGTATATAGACTTGTACTTATATGCACATACACATGTTTAATATGTACATATTTATTTATGTATATACACATACTTATATATATATATATATATATGCATAAATACACATAAATATGCATGTGTGTGTGAGTGTATATTGTTACACTACTGCACTACATGTTACAGTATCTTTTCACATCACCTCTTGTGGGGCTCAAACCTGCACAGCTCACAGCGGGACTTCGCATTCTTCTTACTCGCTAGGCCACCAGGAGGCCCTTTTCTTAAGGGGAAATTTATCCTTTAGTCTATGTCAGTAATTTGTGTCTTTAAGGGAATATATATATAAATATATCAGGTCTATCACCTGTTCATATCTTACCAAGCTGCCCATGTTGGGTCTGTGTGCATGATACTTAACCTTCCACTGCCAACATTTATCCTGACAAGTTGCTTTTTGGAGGTGGGGGAAGCACCAGCAGATGACCTAATCTTAAAGAGCACCATGCACCTTGGGACAAATTAAAGGGTCAGCTAGTCCCCTGGGAGTTGAGAAGAAAGCTTTGTTATGTAGCAAAACTGTAAACAGGAAAATACTCACCTGCTAAAGCAATAGTCTGAAATCTAATTACATCACACACTTCCTGCCACAAACTTTTATTCCATGGTCACACATCAGGGAACCTCGTCCTTCCTTCAGGTTCTCGGACGCAAGCACCACGTCTTTCTGTATTGCACTCTCATTTATTCGTTTCCACTCCACACATGCTTATCTATGTGTGTATGTACACTTCTTCACTGTATACACAGAAAGGCATGTATACACATCAACACACATAATTAAACATGTAGCAATGTACATATATATTTATATAGACCTATAAATTTACATGTACACACATTTAGAAGCAAGTGCAAACAGTGCACTCTTACACACACACACACGGACCCACAAACATTGCATTCATACTTCATACTGAAAAAGGTCCCTATGAAAAACAACACCTGGTTGTATCTTTTGATCAGCTGATTTTTCCATTTTTATGTTTTAGGCATGGTGCTCTTTTGTGTTATGCTAATGGGGGGTCAATTTGCATAATGTATACAGAATTTTTGGATTTTTTTTTCCTTTTTAAAACTAATCAGCATTTTTTTATATAAACAAAACAAGCAAAGAAAACAAAAACAACAAAAAAAAAAGAAAGAACATTTACAGAGTAGGTCCCCATCGGCAGTCCCTCCTGCTGACAGAGTGACATCAAGCTGTACAGTGCAGTCCGAAAAAAAATAAAAATAAACCAACAACAATAATAATAATTAAAAAATAAAACACATACTTATATCTCAGCTTTGTTTACAGGTACAGCCATATTGAAGGCACAAAGATCTACAAGTAGATTTTTTTCCCCACCTCTCCATCCATAAAGTTGTATAAAATAACTTTTTTATAACCTGTGCAAGAGAAATATCAGCTTGCACTGTCTGTACAAGTCAAGAAACAGGGTGTGTGTGTATATATATATATATATATATATATATATATATATATATATATATATATATATAAAAATAACTTCATCCAAACTGATACAAGGTCAGAAATAAAATGCATGGACAGACCAGTGGGGCGACTGTGGTTGCTTTAACGTCTTCAGTCGAATCGCTTAAACCTGTAATAATGCTCTAACTCCGACATTTCAATGCTACATTGAGTGTATCCACCTGTGACAACACACAATCGGTTAAAACCTGGTGCAAAAGTGCGGCGCTCGTATTCTTGTGTACTTCTTTTTCCCCAGTGTTCACGTCTTCAGTAGAGCGGAGACAAAGAGCAGCAGAAAGCCCAAGAGGCCAAGAGGTCAGGGGTCACGACGTGGTGCCATCTCAGAGACTGGTGGATTCAATAATTATATATATATATATATATATATATATATATATATATATATATATATATATATATATATATATATATATATATATATATATGTATGTATGTATATGTATGTGTGTGTGTGTGTGTGTGTGTGTTTGTGTGTGTGTACACATGTACAGACCCAACAGATTATAAGCTTTACCTTTACCACACTTATATCTACACGATAATAAGGGTCCAAGAACCAAAGATGCAAGGGACATTTAATAAGTTTTCACCATGCCCAATTTTCCCCTGTTCATTATTGGAAAAGATGCACCAAATGATGATGAATAGCGTGGGGTCAGGAATGGAACAAGCTGGTTCAACGGTTTCCAATAACCAGAGCAAAAAAGAACTTTTCAAGTCAAATTTGAACGCTAGATAAGCATGCAGTTAACTTGAGACTAGCATAGGCGAAAAAACAAAATAGGCTAGATTGAATCTAAGAATGTCCTAGCTCGAAGCCCAAAGACTTTCTTCACTAAACAAACAAAGAACAAGGAGCTATGGAAAAGAAGCTATTGCAACACAAGGAATCAAACAAAGGGACCAACAGTAACGATGCTACCACCAGCATGCTTCACAATGCAAATGGAATGTTTTCTTACATTTTTTTTTACTCGTTAAATCACATTAATTGCTGCTTTTCATCTCACGATGATTCTGATCCGCTGATAAACAGGGCAGAAGAAGGCTAGGAACATGTTATGCATGGGGCTACAGACAGTAAGTGTAAAGCTACTAAAGGGGGGGCTATAGGGCAGGTTTCGCTTATAAACTGTCATTTGGTGAACACGTGTGCACACACATACACGCAATTAAAAAAAAACAGCCAAAGGCTTAGTGGAATGACAAAGGTTTTTTGAAGGAAAAAAAAGAAAAGAAAACACCCCTTGAGATTAACAATGGTTAAAGACAAAAAAATAATAATTAAACAACTACGAAGAACAAGTTACACATAATATAGTTCATGGGTTTTGGCCTTGTTTAGGAGTGGGTTCATTATTTAAAAGAAAAAATAAAAGAAAACAAAAAAAGTGCTCTGGCTTTCAGGAACCAGATCACAAGAGTTCATACTGCCGCAGGTGCATTCTCTGGATGATGTCCCGACAGTCGTTAAATACCCGGCGGATATTTTCCGTGTCAACAGCGCACGTAAAATGAGGGTAACAGTAATGACGTCCGTCTCCGCTGGCTGTGCTGATCCTCTGTTAAGAGAGCCACAAGAGAACAGCATGAATAAAATGCCAATACGTTGACGTACAATTCAAGTCAAAGTAAATTTGCTGCAGCGTTAACAAACGAATGGACGGCTCGATCCTAGCAGAGCAACACCTACCAGGAATTCATCACGAATGAAATACTTGGCTCTTGTCACTCTTGGGTCTTCTCCTGGTTCGGGAGTTGCTAAGGTTACAAACAAGCAGACACGTGTTAATCGGGTTCCATCTTCCCGTGTGTGTGTGTGTGTGAGAACGGTTTCAAATCTTTAAACACAGTCGCTGATTTGTTTCATTCTAATTTTGAAAGTAAATCGAAAAACGTGCACTCGTATATCACAGTGTTGTGCGATTCTCCATGCTGATTGGTCATTGATTCGTTTTCAGCGGTGCAGCTACGAATCACGTTTACATTCATGTGCTCATTCTAATACGCTCTAATGCACTTCTACTTACACAACTTGCGCCAGGATTTGCGTCGTCGACGCCTTACATAACCTAAAATTAATCATTAACAAACATTTTTTAATATTGAAAAATGTAGAATCATCGATATTGAAGTTGTCTCTATGTAGATGATCATTTTACTTTTTTTTTTTTTTTTGCTGTACCTTGGGTTAGGGTTAAATTTTCAAACATCACGTAAAGTTTTTTGTTTTATTATTAACTGTAAGACGGTGAAAATACAAGAGAGGCTGGGGAAAAAAAACCTAGAAATTACACGAGTAATAACAGAAACTTTCTACTTTAGATTTAATAAAATATTACATGTTTGTTAATAAATAGGTTTGGTTATATCATACACCTTGGCATCTGAACAGCATAACTAAAATAAAAAAAGTCAGCAGCTGCTTCTTTTATATCATTATACGAATGTTTTTGAAGTTGTGTTACAAAATGGTGCCATAAAAGTTATATAAAAATGGATGCATGTAAAGTACCTTCATTTGGTATGGTGTAGCGAGAGTATTCTGGGAAATAGTCTTCGATTTTGGATTTCCCAGCTAATACTTTCTCCGCCAGCATGTCCTGCTTGTTGAGGAATAAAATAACAGAGATGGTCCGTAACCACCTTGGGGGAAGAAACACAGGGAGGCATGAGGTCATGGAAAAGAAATGCTTTGAAACATATTTTCGCTTTCCAGAGTTCTGTCAATGGAATATTAAAATCTTTAACAGGTATTAGAAAACTGGTCTTTTTTTTTGTTAAGAACGTGTGATGATAAACGTATTCAAGAAGAAATAAATAAGTAATTAAATACAACAGCTTTAGTTACATAATGAACAAGGGGCGGGGCTACAAGGTGCAGACGCTGGATGAGAAAAAAAATTTCAAGATGGCCGACGACACTCTAGCGGTGTGTTAGAAATGCCTTTAAATTAGCTCACATGGTGCGATTTATTTTTAAACATTGTAAAAATTGCTAAAAATCTGCTAAAGCTGGCGCTTGACTTGCCATAGTTCCGGTTAGTAAAAAAGCGTAATTGTTTCAGTTGAGACAATACTATACTTCTAAAATTTATAAACTAGACAATAGAGTACATAGCATCATAGCATACAAAGTATGCCATTTGGGTGTCTCATTCTTTAATTAATATTTTATAGGCTTTCTTTATAACAAAGAAAACAAAAAGTAATCCTAGCAGCTAGATTTCCTTGAGCTACGTTTCTATCAATGTACAATACAAAACGTTTGGGGAAGAAAAAAAAAACACTTTATGACAGGAGCACGGAAATACCTGTTGTTCCAGATACTGTGAAAGAGGTTGAGTGCTTCTCGTAGTCTGTTCGTGTTGTTGTCTTCTCTAATGACCATGTTATAGCTGCTACTCGCCACCACGAAAATGATCGCAGTGACATCTGGAATGCAAGACAAACCATACCTTTCAAATTCAACAATGTCCAACTAAGCATAATGCAGTTTGTTTGTTTGTTTTTTTTTTGGGGGGGGGGGTATTAATTAAAAAATATAATCAAATTTTTTATGATTTAATAATAATAATAATAATAATAATATGATTTATAAGAATTACATATACTTTGATCTAAAAGTTGCACTACAATATTTTTTTTTATATTAAATTAAAATTGAAACCCATAATATATGTTCAGATGCAAGCTTCCTCTGGAAAAATTAATATTAAAAATTACTGCCAAACATACCATTAAAGCACTGGATCCATTTTCTCCTCTCATCTCTTTGACCTCCCACATCAAACATACTGAGAGAGAGAGAGAGAGGGAGAGAGGGAGAGAGAGAGAGAGAGAGAGAGAGAGAGAGAGAGAGAGAGAGAGAGAGAAAAGAGAGAGAGAGAGAAAGAGAGAGAGAGAGAGAGAGAGAGGCAGTTCATGCAATCGGTCTTGAAACCAGAAAAGTGGGGCCCTCTAGTGGAACAAATGCCACTATCTAAGCTTTTCAAAATTACAGCTTTTTAAAAAAATTATTAGCATAAAAACCAGGATTTTATCCCAATCATGGTTTATTTTGAAGCAAATAAAAAAAACATCTCAATTTCAATGCCTATCATTTTGCATAAAACTCTGTCTGTAGTGACAGGAAACTGACTCACTGAAAGTTAACTTTGTCTACTTGAAATCGTGTTTCAAAGATCCCTGTTGTCAGAACTCTGCAACGCAGCAAGTCCTAGAACAAGACACAAACAATATAAACATGAAGCAACCAAGTAAATATGCGAATGACTCAGCAAAAGTGCAAGATAAGGGACAAGATCACAGTATCTACACAGTAAAAGATCTTATCACTGGAGTCATGCTTAGAGCCTGACTAAAAGGAAACATTAAAAAAAACAAGAGCTTGCAAATAAACTGTACCTGATCTGTTGGCGTGTAGTCACTTTGTCTTACAGCATCAATTCGGTCAAGGAAGCTATAAAGATACAGAAACAAACCATTAATATGTGCAGCAATATGATACAGAGTTTATTCAGGGCTAGCACCTAAATATAAGTTAGCCAAGTTTCCATTTTATTGCATATAAAAGACAGGGCTGATACTCAAACAATTACAAAGATGTGAAAATCTCCAAGTGTCTTTGGAAAGCTCCCCGTGGTGCCTCGGGTATGCCAATGTGCTGATTACTTAACTGATTAGTCTATCAGCTGATCAAGATCATACTCACAAATTGCATGTTGACAAAAAACCCCATTACCAACATTTTAGTCCAATCAAGAATGTGATCCCATAGGAACCCACCCAGGCAAATATAAAATGGGGGCCATTCCATGGGGGTCCTTGCAAGGATCTCATTGGTTTTGATTACAAATCTGTTTATATCTTAGGCAAAAGAGCTCTGGGAATAACTGGGATTGGTCAAGAATGTCTGTAGCTTTGGGCAGGAAAGGATGGGATTTGTTAAGGGTGTCTCTGCTGGAGACACTGCAGGCAGGAACAAATGTCTGTAGGAATGTGAGGTATTTGATCAAATATTCTGCTCGAGTGGTCAAGATTGGTCAAAAGTCTCTCTGTGGACAGGAAAAAGTGGGACTGGTCAAGAGTGCCTCTGTGGGAAAGGCTGTGGACAGGAATAGGTGGGCTTGGTCAAGAGTGTCTCTATTAGACACACTGTGGACAGGAATAGGTGGGCTTGGTCAAGAGTGTCTCTATTAGACACACTGTGGACAGGAAAAGGTGGGCTTGGTCAAGAGTGTCTCTCTGGTACTGGCTGTGGAAAGGAATAGGTGGAACTGGTCAAGAGTGTCTCTGTGGGAGACATGTTGGGGAGGAATGGATAGTATTAGTTAAGAGTGTCTGTGGGAGATACTATTAGCAGGGGCACGTGGGACTAAGAGTGTCAGTGGTAGTAGGCAGGAATAAGTGGGAGTAGATGGGATTAGTCAAAAGGTCTGCAGAAGCAGAAGAGATTGGTCAAGATTGTCTGAGGGAGTGGGCAGAATTGGTCAAGTCTGTCTGGGGGAGCAGTCAAGATTAGCTATGAGAGTCTGTGGGAGCCAGCAGTACTGGTCAATTGTGTCCGGGGGAGCAGGCAAGACTGGTCAAATGTGTTTGAGGAAATAGGGTGGAGCAGGCAGGAATAGTCAGGAGTCAATAGTTGCACAAGTTATCAGAACTAGTAATGAGTGTCGGTAAGAATGGGCAGGTCTGAGTGAGTTCTAAAGGAAATTTTAAGGATCAGGTTTAAAAAGCAGTCCAACACACATTCCTAAAAAAAAAAAAAAAAAAGCAAAAAAAACACCACCACCTAATCGACTGACCTCACCTCCCCAATTAAAGAGACAATTCCCCTTCTAACATTTGTATCATCATAGACACACTCAAGTCAATATCAACAAACATCCACTGGGGCAGAGTGATGACTCATACAGGCACTTTTTACTTGCTAGCCAATAGACTATAATTGTCCATCAACCTAAAACAGTCATGTTAGCGCAGTGCATCATGATTTATTTCTTTTCATCTGACACAAGATAGCCAGAACTGATCAAGCTGGACCGAACCATCCATTTTATAATCTCCATCATATTTATTTTTATGAGTGGCCAAGTTTATGGTAAATTTCATCCTTTTGTTTGGATGGTTAGTTTGCAACTGGTCCTTTGTTGTGTAGTCTAGTGTCTATTTTTACGAGCATGGGATCAAATGCTCAAGTTTCCACTCTTGCGCCATCCCCTTGGCAAATTTTACTCCAATAAATGTAATTTGTGCTTTATGATTAATGTGTTCATTCCAGTCAAAGACACACACACACACACACAATGTACCTTAGCTTTGCTTCCTGACCTTCCTTTGTTTACAGCACATTGCCAGGATACTCACTTTGATTTGACTGCACGCACACACACGTGGCCACTCAAACAGTTTGTGCTCTGCAGTGCAGTTGCTATAAATAGCCAGTGTTTGCTCTGGCTCCATGGCGCTTTTATATAAGCTCTGGGAGGGTGCCACGAAGAGAGGGGATTGGAGAACTATCGAACTACACACAACACGGCCACTGGAAAATCCAGCATTGCTTCACTCTCTGTCTCTCTCTCTATCTCTCATTTTCTTTCTTTGAATTCTCTCACTCGCACTGTCTGGTCTGCTCAAAGATCTCTCTTGTTTAGGAATCCGTGATTTGTATAGGGACTAGGATCCTCCGGGATCGGGATAACTCATTTATTAATTTTTTTTAGCAAATTGTTTATTCCAGTCAGGGTCAAGGACTGCTTACTTGTTTACTTGCGTGAAAAATTAAGACTTAAGCTTAGGAATAACACACTTTTAGGAAACTTATTAAAAAAAAAAAAATGGGACTACTTTGCAAGGGATCACATTTTATCTATGGAATAACACAGCTTTTAGATGCTTAGAATGATATTTAACGCTGTGTAACGTCCACAGAACAAGTTTGTTCCTGTTATCACTTGAGTTATAAAATGCAGCTTGTCACGTAAGAGCAAAGTCCTCTATCCTGAAGACAGAGGCATAACTTCAAGGCGCTGACACTGGAGACTCCTTTCACCCCAAATGTAAATTTTTAAAAAAATTATCTACAATATTACTAAAACTGATCAAGGTTTAAATTAAGTCCCCCTGAGATACTTGTTATTAGAGAACAAATAACGGTTTAAGTCCTTGTTCAACACAAAAAAAAAGATAGAAAGAGAACGTACTAATGTGCACAGTCGATGAGCTGGTACTCGTTGGACCTCTCGTAGCATGCTTTCACTCCTTCATCATCCCAAAGTTTCTTGGCATGGTCAAAAAACTCCTATGCAGAAGACACACACTGTATAAATAAAGTGTCAGCTCACGTCTGGTCAGCGTTAACTGTATAGTAACGTTTACGCGTGTGTAGAGAACCGCACGTGATCGTGTGCATATAGTGATATCGCAGTAAACTACACTAAGCCTCGGTTCTGAGGTTACTTAGGATCAGCTCGTATGCGTTACATACACATCATCCATTACCTACGTTCTCTCAAAGGAATTAAGGAAAGAAAAAAGAAACCACAAAGCATAAACCTCTGAGATAAACACAAAGTAATACTGTTGTAAAACTTGCTTGAGATTAATACTATTCAAAACACACACAGCTTCTCGCAAAGTACAAACTCTTGTCTTTAAGACTTTCGCATACTTTTTCCCAGCACAAAAAAAAGTTTCTTTTTCTCCAGTTAGAGAAAACTTCTCTGTATCCACGTTTATAAGTCTTTCTTTGTTAAATGACATGTTTGTAAATCAATTCATAAATCCCTGTGTGATGTTACTGTAGTAACAATAACACGGCAGTAGGTACATTAATAAGATCCTGTCATTTACTACTACCACCAGCGCTGCTGTTAGAGTATATTCATCAGCACATTCTGAATCCAGCCAATCAGAATCCAGAATCAGTCAACAGTGCTGCTTTAAGACTTTATACTCGATTACTGTTCATTTTATATTTTAAGGCATCAGATTTTCCTCAATAATTTCGTACATGTCGTAACAAACTACAAAATTGTATCGCGACATCTTTTGGTCCAAAACTGATGGAAGCCCGGATTTTAGAACAACCGAACGTGTCTCTTACCTGCGGGTAGTCAAAATCCGACAGCGCTGCTATGCTTTTGATGTAATCGATCCTAAACTGGTCCTCCGGGTTGGCGAGAGGGACAGGTGGTATTAAAGTGCTCATTGCAGACACTATTGTCTAGGACACAAATACAACATTCAATGATGCCTTTTAAGAATAAAACGAATGGCAATCTTACAATTCGAAACAATACAGTCACAGTATAAAAATCTCCTCAAAGGCCACCTACCACTATAGCATCCTTCACATTCTTCCGGATGTCTTGGATCTTCTGTCTCTTTTCTCTGTGTGTAAAAAAAAATATATCCATGTTTGCAGACACAAAACAGGAAATAAACTGAATTTGTTCCCATTTTTGTAGCAGACTACTACTTAAATATAAGTTTAGTCAGCTAAAGAAAAAAGCAGGAAGAGAGAGAAAAGAAAGAAAAAAAAAACAACGAGACAACAGCTTTTTTATTTTTTAAACAGGAAGATAACGCAAGGGGATGATGCTAATTAATAATTAGCCTCCTTTTGTTTTACTCCCGAAAGACATCACAGCCCTTCCCACTTGTTTTCATTTGGCTCGCGAGAGAGGCTCGAGAGTTCCCAATTCACAAATCAAATTCACCTAGACAGAGTCGGAAAAAAGAAAGTAGGCTCTCTCTCTCTCTCTCTCTCTCTCTCTCTAGATGCAAACATCTTTGGCATTCCTGTGACCTTTTTCCCTTTGGCGAATTTGCTTTTCCAGCAGGTAAATTTTATTTGCATTCTGTCTGGCTGCTGTTTTAGGTGGGAAAAAAAAAGAAAACGTTTAAAATTCGGGTCATTCCCGTGTCACCGACTCTAAGTGCTACTGCTAAGCAGAAGATGCTGGAACCACTGGTTTATTTACTATAACAAAACTCCCAACAGATATGAACCTTCCAGTCTGAATTCAATCTGAATCTCTCATTTCCTACAAGGTTTATTTGCTGCATTTTGCTCTTAAATAACTACAGAATGACGTGAGAAACCTGGACGTTAATTTACGTTTTTGTTTTTTTTTTAAGCAGAAAATAGCAGACGACTTTGTGGAATATTCCGAATATTTCATGGGGATGAATGTGTTCGTGTAGCACGGTTGGATCTATTATAACCTAGAATGGATGACTCATGAAGAGAGAAAAAAAAAAAACCCTGTTTCCTGTATTAGATGTTAAATGGATTTATACATTACTACAGAAAAATAAGAACATTTAGGTTTTTATAACTAATGGTACGTTTAGGTCTACACAGCAGCATGTAACATCTAGAAGGCAAAAAGTCCACTTACTCTGCGTTAAAACCGTTCACATGAAGAATTCTCATCTGTTTCACGATGGTGCTTTTTCCTGATTCTCCAGCTCCTACACCATCACACAAAGCAGAAGATTAGCACAAACAGTGTTAAAGGTCTTTCACAATTTGGAAAATCAGGTCATGTGATAAATTGTGATTGAATATTGTGTTAAGGCAAGTACATTTGAACTCCTGCTTTCACATCACAAAAAAAGTACTTCCTAATACAAATACAGGACGTGCAAGTTGTTTATGAGCACACTTCCGAGGACAAGTCATGGCAGATCACAAATAGACTGTCCTGCTTCTAAATAAAGCAAAGTACAAAGCGGCTACAGAGAACGATGCAAACAGAGAAATGTATACGGGTCAGGATTTATGTACATGTAAACAGAAAGAAAGCGACCCCAAACAATCTGGTTTATGTCAGAATATCAGAAATATGCATCAAGGCCTATATTGTAAATGCAACCGGCTCGATGAGACAATTAATTCACCTGGTTTCTATGTGACTTATGACTGAATGTTTTTTGCAACAATTCTCATTTCCCTAAACCAAAATTAACCTTCTGAATTAAGAGAAAATTCGGATTTGATCATACAAACTTCGGTCCAATGACCAGATGTTGGATAAGTTTAGGATTTCCCATCAAATGAGGGGGAAAATACTCAATTAGTCAGCGATGTGTTCTTAATAAATATTAACAAAATGTCTGTATCGTTTTTCCCAATTTCATTTTGTTTCTCTGTTCTCCAAACACAGCAAACTCTAATACAGGGTTTTTGTTATAAGCTCTTTAGGCCTTGAATTGTCTCTTAGGCCTTAATTTCACCTTATAAGCCTTTTTAAGAAGTAAAAAAAATAAATAGAAATCATTTAAACAGCTATAGAGGCATTTTATTCACTCTCTTAGTGACTGAGGGATTCTCACAAGGGTTGGGTCTGTAACTCGGCTCCGACAACCAACGTCTGTTTTGGCCTTTAAAATGTCTCAGCGTTTATGGGGATGCTTTGAAAAAAGGACGGGGCCGTTATAAACACATCAACGCCGTTTAAAACCCCTTTCCCACTGCAGTCAAAACTAACATAGACAGCAACCTTGGCGTTGTCAGAATTTCCCCTCCATGCTACTGTTTACTGTCGTCCATTAGCTTGTGTTCACACCCCCACCCCCCTCCTTTCCTTTCCGCTATGGTATCGCCCACATTCATAAACGACCAAACATCCGGAAAAGGGGTGTATTCGCGACGCCGTATACCTTCGACTAAGTGCGCAATAAAAAAATTTCTTCATCAGTCGCGACACAGACAATTCAGAGAGAGAGAGAGAGAGAGAGAGAGAGAGAGAGAGAGAGAGAGAAACATTCTCATAGTTCTGTAATGGGACTTGGAGAGTAAAAGCGAAGAAAAATATGTTCTCCATGATTAGGTTTGTCAGAACTAAGCCTTTCAATATAAGGATTCATGTGACAGAGTGACAAAAATCACAGATTTCTATTTCGGGAGTTTTTCACATGACTCCAAATGAATTGCTTAATTTAATAACCTTTTAGCAGGCTCCTTGACAGCATCTAGACCCAACCACGAACCTCAAATAAGGAACAAAACATGCAGTCTTTCTGTTACAGGCCAGCAATGAGGCCATGTCATGAAGAAGTTGCTTATTTTCCTCATAACAGCATGTCCCAGTATGTTATATTCCTCTTTTAGAAGAAAGGTATTTTATCTATTTACAGTTACATTGAAGGTTTCTCCTTACAAGCGTCTCTTTTCTCCCTCTCTAAAAAAAAAAAAAAGCATAAACTCTTATGTCCTGAAAAATTAGGAACAACTGGCGACTCCTTTCTACAAATAAGATAAGATATTAAAACGAGCGCATTAATATGATAGATTAGCAGTAGCACCACAGTCGGAGCTGCTGTTCAAAAAAATTCTAGAAAAATCAACACCTTTTGACCAGTCTGAATTGATTACGATGTACAAATGAGACAGAAACCTTAACTACCCTCTGAGTCTAGTTCAAATCTATAAATAATCTTCCTGTCAGGATTCAGTTTCCTCATTTAGTCGGTTACTGGTCACACAGCTGTATTCCCAAGATTTATAAACGTGTACATGCTCCATGTCGCTCCCGCTCCTGTGTAGAACTGCCACGGGGCTTCCTTTAAAAAAAATAAAATAAAATCATCCTGATACGGTGACCATCATTCTTCAATCACACCTTTAATTTAACATCACCTTTCTGAAGAAATCCTAGCCTGTTAAGTCTAAGCTCGTCACACAAAACCCCAGTCGTAGCAAGTTCTCATATTCTCAGAGACTCATCGTTTGACGTCTGTCTGATCCGTAGAGGAAAATCTCGCCGTGTGAAGAACACTTTTTCAGCATATTACTCTTTATAATAACCATGTGGAGATTTTTTTTTTTTGGGTCACAAAAATACAGCAACCACCCACAACAAAGTCGCACAAACACTCCTACATAAACCTTAGCTTTAAACCTTCAGTTTTGAGCCAATGTCTTCCTGTATGCCATGCTTGCCCCTAAACCTTGCTTGAGCCACGTAGTTATAAAATGTATTGAAAACATTCAGCATGTAAATTGGTTCCAAAGACACAATTATAATCAGATTTTTATCTTATAAAAGGCGCCTTAATCAAAACCTAGCTCCACAGTCAATTTTATATTTTATTGCTTATCTCTATCTCCAGAATTCTGTACTAGACACTAGGATAATGTGTGTGTTCTCCATGTCAGATTGTAAAGACCTTCTAATGATAGACCTATGATTAAGAAAGAAAAAAAAAAAAAAACAAGTACTGCATAGTTTACTTCCTCAACCGGTGCCATATTTCCTCTAGTGAGCTTTTCATTTTTTAATTCAGCAGCATGTTTACTGTATCTGTAGCCGTCCCATGAGTTTGTCGTTTAGATGCATGTCGAGGAACAGAATGAAAAACTAAAAATCAACAAATACGGACAGAATTCTGTCGCAATGGCACTAAATCATCAGGCCAGGTTTGATCGAATATACTGTACTAGTGCAGATCGACTAGCAAGACCTCTTGCTTGAAAACAATATTGCTTTGTGTGATCCAGTACATCAGTAGAGAGTGATGATTCTTTGCTTCACGCAGTAAGGGAACTCCAGAAACAAAGTTCAACCCTAGTGAATGATAAAACCTAGTTACAGAGGAAGCAAAGTTCAGTTCCTCAGAAACTCTGCACCACAGAGACGAGCGGTAACAGTGGATTTCTCCAGTGAGAATTTTATATTGTATAGACTAACAGCATCCTGTTTGGTCACAAATGGAAATGTTCACTCGTAACACACTCGCACATGAAGCACGTTTAAATTTTGATACACCGGTGCAAACAGACCCAGAGTCACAGAATGCAACGCAGCTATACGACTTCGCAAGTTCGCAACTCGGATCACAGAGTCAGCGATCTACGAGATAACAGAGGTGTCACTTTGGAAGCTGAGTGCTCAGATGAAGAAGAAGCGAGAGAGCTGGATTAGACTAAAGCGCCGCTGCATCGTTCTGTTTAAGCAGAGTTGACGAGAAAAATCCCAGCGCCCCAAAGCGATCAAACAAATTTCTCCCAAATTACTTTTTATTTTTCTTCGAATCCCTGCTGAAATCCAAGCTATAAACTTTATCCTTCAGTAGACGCAATGATCCTGTGTTTCTGGAAAAAGCCTCGTCCTGTTCTCAGTTCCTAACACCTTATATTATATTTGAGTTGTAAAACTATTTCAGAAGACTAAACTCGGGTCATACAAGCAATTATGACGATTTTTACACACTTCCGGTCTCTATTGTGTCATTTAGTCAAGACGCTATTCCTAAAAACCTAACACAAATACCATAATGTATGTATTTTATCATAAATAAAACAAAATGTTATTCATGAACTGGTTACGCCGCCATTATCTGAAATCTAAGTATATCCAAACACAAAGAAGACACATTTATCTTTTGGCACCTTTGTGTCGTGCGGCATTTTATTTACTACTTCCTTAAATAGCGGGGAACTATGCAGCGACATATAAATAATAACATTTTCATTTAAATTACTTTAAATATATATAAATGATATGTATATAATGACTTTTCATTATACTTTTTTATTATAAAAACAACCCAGATGAGCTCAATGTACAAATAACAGAATTTAAAGTGACTTCCGTTTGATTTTTATATAGCAATTTTAAAACTAGCTAAAGCAGGTTACAGTAAACATATATTTTATATATTTTTAATATATTTTAGAGACTCCATTTTATGAAATACAACACCTAAAAGATGAATAAAAGCTATCTTCTATATAGTTTTGGGTTTTTTTGGTGGGGGGATTAAATAACTAAAAAACAGAGGCAGACATTTTAATCCTTAAACACTTTTACGACTTGTTTGTTTCCGGCTTGGTGACGTCGGCGCCTGGCGGTCACGTGACTTCCATCCTACGGCGTCACTAGTACTGTTTAGGAATATAAACTTGTTTATAGTTTGTTTGTAAAAAATAAATAAATAAAAATATTCGTAATTTTGTGTGTGTGTGTGTGTGTGAGAGTGAAAGAGAGCGTTTGTTTTGATCTGTTTGTTCTGAGGGTAAATGTGGTGTATATATATTGCGTCATGGTTTTAATTATGGTAGGAAAGAAAGAAAGAAAGAAAGAAAGAAAGAAAGAAAGAAAGAAAGAAAGAAAGAAAGTCAGCTGTTAGTTAGAGGAGAATATAGACGGAAAATAGGAGAAGACGTAAAACAGGTCTGAAATAAACGATGGGAATCTTACCTAATAAAAGCAGTCGGTGGGTTTGTTTGTATTCCTTTTTAAGTTCCTTCAAGACGCGGTCAATATTTTTACTGACTTTCAGCGCCTCCTTTTTGGCCTCCTTTTCCTCCACCGGTTTGTCCCAGTTCTTTGCTTTCTGGCTGGATGTAGGGAGGAGGTGTAGTCTCCGGCTGCGATCCTTCGCGCTTGCCGTGGCCTTGCCTCCTCCGTTCTGGATGAGAGCTCCATCCGCGGTGGCGTCTCCAGCGATCCTGCGCTCCCCGATGGGGATTTTGCCGAAGGCGTCCCACTGGTGCGTCTGGCCGGCGCGTAATGGAGATGGAGCTGGAGCTGCCTTGCTGTTGCCTCCAGATTCCCCGACACGCGAAGGAATGAGCAGATCGGGCGGCTGCTCCGGCTCGGAATTGGCGTTGGAAATGGTTCCGCTCAGATCCCCGAATAACCGGGGACGCAGACTATAACACAACCCCATGTTACACCAAGCGGCCTAACAATAATAATAATGATAACAGCGATAATAATGATAATCCATAAAAAGACAAAAAAGGCATGAGACGGACGAAAAAAGATGAGCACATCCTCCAACGACTAGCCTTGTCCTACATCCATATTTAAAACCCCAGCAGATTATTTCCTCACATTTTTGCCTGTCATTTTGTGTTTCCTCCACTCAACCTACGCTTTAACTCAGTAGATCACCTGATGCCTTTGCGGACACTGCAGGTCCACGTTACCGTAAATAAACCAAAAGCGCGGCCTACGAAATATAAATAAATAAATAAATAAAAAAAAAGCGTCAGTTTAAAGCTAAGCACATCTGCTCTCTGAAACTCTCTCACTCACTAACAACTCAACAAACGCTGTTAAATAGCTGATTAGTGACATAAGTGTGTTTTAGTGAGGTGAATAATCACTTAGGAATGAAGAGCAAGAAGTATGAGCTGTCTTATTTTAGGAATAATCTTACTACCATTAAATATATCTTTTTTTGATGTTTCTAAGCTAAGGACATGGTGTTATAGGCAAATAATCAGACACAAGGTCCTGTGATAAGTAAATAACATAACGATTATCACTGAAAAGTTGATTATTTCCAATAACGGGACGTCCCAAATGTCTTAATCCAGCATTTTTAATGATAATAATAATAATAATAATAATAATAATAATAATAATAATAATACATCCACGAGAATCCACACCCAGTTATTTAACAAAAAAAAGAAAGTTGAGGGTTCTACATACAAAAAAAAGTTTAAAAATAAATAGTTAATGCTGTTTTTGTCTTGAGACAATCCCTTACGAGGTTGGCTCATAAAATCACAACTTTAATTATTTTTGCTTAGCAATAGAAATGTTAGGTTTTGTACACTATATTGCCAAAAGTTTTGGGACACCCCTCCAAATCATTGAGTTCAGGTGTAGTTTTTCAGGGGTTGGGCTCGGCCCCTTAGTTCCCGTAAAAGGAACTCTTAATGCTTCAGCATACCAAGACATTTTGGACAATTTCATGCTCCCAACTTTGTGGGAACAGTTTGGGGATGACCCCTTCCTGTTCCAACATGACTGCACACCAGTGCACAAAGCAAGCTCCATAAAGACATGGATGAGCGAGTTTGGTGTGGAGGAACTTGACTGGCCTGCACAGAGTCCTGACCTCAACCCCATAGAACACCTTTGGGATGAATTAGAGCGGAGACTGCGAACCAGGCCTTCTCGTCCAACATCAGTGCCTGACCTCACATAAGCTCTTCTATAGGAACGGTCAAAAATTCCCATAAACACACTCCTAAACCTTGTGGAAAGCCTTTCCAGAAGAGCTGAAGCTGTTATAGCTGCAAAGGGCAGGACAATATATTCATGTGCATGTAAAGGCAAACGTCCCAAAAATTTTGGCAATATAGTGTAATTCCGAAGCACTGTGAGGACAGGATGTCTTCAGCAAAAGTCTAAAAATAGAATTCTTTTGTTGTCGTTGTTGCTATATTCAGTAGTAACAGAGTTCATAATGAACAGAAAACTCACATAAAAGGCAAATAAAACAGTAACGTAAACAAGACAACAAAAAAATGGAAGGAAAGGAAAAAAAAAAAGTGTGTGTTTTCAATGACACTTGTATTGAATGTGTAAAGAATTCATATATAAAGTTTCAATATAAAATGTTTAATTCAACAACTGTGCCTAATCATTTACATAATTCTTGTAAAAAATATTTAAAAAACACAATATCTTGGAAATAATTGTAATAAATTAGAGAGAGAAATGAGCTGTTCGTTGATCCACAATTGGTTTTTTTCCTCTCTCTTCTTAATTGTTCATGAGTTTTTGTTGCGTGGCCACAGGAACCCCAGTCCTAATCTCAAAACCATGAATAAACTGTAGAGAGGGAAAAATTAAAACACAACACGACATCAAACGCTTGGTTGTGTGCAAAACGATTACGTAATGAGTGAGCATGCGGCGTTCCGCTAGTTCGCTTTTAACGTAGGATTAGCAGTGGAACTGTGAATTACCTTGCTCCTGTTATCAACCCAGCTGGCATTATTTTCCATGAGCTCAGAAATCTCACTCCCATCAGAACTGCCAGCGTTCCGTATGTCCCTAGTGGAGAAAACACACAAGTGCACCAGATCAACATGAGATTTTGACATGAACGTGTCGAAATGAGCAAGTAATAAAACGCAGGTCTGGAAGTTAACATAACAAAACAAATACATAGCTGGTTGTTACTGAGAAAACACCATCACTGGAGACTCCTTCCATAAATGTTAAATAAATAAACATTTCCTTCGCATCAGCATCTACACACAGTTTTTAATCTATTTCTGTGCAGTCCCTCTAAAAAAAAAAACTGTTGCCATGGAAACAAATAACGTTCTGACCAATCAGATTCGAGAATTCGACAGAGCTGTGGTATAAAATGTTTAACACCACTACACAACCCCGAATATTTTTCTAGCACTTACCGAATGAAAGCCAGATGTTTTTCGGATTCTTAGATACCTGGAAAGAGCCGATTGCTGACAAAACCCCAAAGACTAGTCCACCTACCAGTGACATGGCACTTCCTGGGGAAAGGGGGAAAAGAACATTTGCTGACTGTTCCTTTAGATAGCAGCAGAAAAAAAAGAAAGCAGAACATTTCATTCACAAGAACAATTTTATTAATCAATATTTCTCTCTCTCTCTAGCTTAGCTGTTTATTCCAAGATCACCGCACATCCTGAAGTGTTTTATTAATCATATAATGCTATTGGTCAGTTTTCTTTCTTGGTCATGTTTATATTACGTTTAGTTAGAAAGAAGGAGACTTCAGTGTCAGTGCTTTGGTAACACCTTTTCTAATGGGACCTTACGTTTTTTCCCCCAGCTTTCTCTGGAACATGACAAGCTGAGGGATTTTTTTTTTTCTTTTCTTTTTTTTATATCTTCCAAAGAAAGAGTAAACAAACAAGATGATTACCATAACGTCCTTAGTGGTCAATTACAGGCTTCACGCTTGTTTGTTTTTAATTCCCTAATTATCTTATATTCTGGTTAAACGTTTCAGGAAGCCTTCCCTCTTCCTGAAACGCCCTATAATATGCAAATGAGCACAACGACTTGATGAATATGCAAATTAAGCACGACGTCATCCGGAGACTTCTAGAACCGTCTCTACTTTCCCCTGAAAAATTGTTTGCAGCCGTGCATAGTAGCTGGGAAAGAGCGAAAAGGTCTATTCAAAGTTCAATAATCATACAAACAGTAAACCCGAGTAAATAATAATAATGGCGGCTTATAAAGAGTCAGGTAGTTAGTTAAGTAGGTAGGTGAGTAGTTAGTGGGACATTACCTGCTTTTAGGTACCCAATAATGCCTCCTGTTGCTATCAGTGCAGCGAAAACATACCCGAGCCAATCTACAGCCATGCTAAGTGCTAAAAAAAAATCAATATAACAAACTAAGCTGCGGTAAAGCTTTAAATCGCACAATACTACAGCAACTAAAATACAACAAGCTTTGTATTACTCTATAGGGAAACGCTAAAAGTACCCGGATGAGGACTCCATTCTAGGATTCAGAGAGGACATTTCAAAATAAAAGTAGGAATAACGTAACTTTGAGTTCAATTTCTGTCTGGGTTTTTATTATTATTATTATTATTATTGTTATTATTTAAACTGGAAACATGGCTGTCGTTTGTAAACATACACATTAACACTACAATATTGCTAAATTCTCAGTTCTGGTTTGCTAGAAAGTGGGGTTTTTTTTTGTTTTTTTTTATAGCAGTATCTGTGACACAAGTGCAGCTGCAAACCACAGGTTTCTATTAAAGGTGCAACAGACAGGCACTTTTCTCCCTCACTAATAACACGAATAAGCTGGAAAAAATACGAAAGTGATTTATTTTTATTTTCTCTCAGGATTTTCCCATAGGATAAAACTAAAAGAGGATAAAAGTTTCACCTTTAGAAAACCTGTTTAAAACGCTAACTTCCGGTCAGGATTTCACGTGGCCATCCTGTCAGTCATTTTATAGACACACCCTCACACAGCTTCATTCCACATCATGCTAACATGCTAATACAGCAACTTAGCACACTTTCCTATATCTATGTCCTTTATAAAGGAAAAAGGACAGTGACTACACTTGTGGCCATTATTATAAATAATTATGAGCCAGATTTTGCGTGTTTATAGTGGTATATGGTGTGCTTGAAAGTACACTGATGAAACTTTGTTCACAGGAGGGAAAAGGCTAAAAGAGTAAAAATAAATACATATATAAATCATATAATCATTCAGATCTTCTTCTGCTCCATCTACATAACTGGATAAAGACCCAATGTTGACAAAAAATAAATAAATCGTTCCTAATACAACTTTAATGCATTCATTCTATAGTATCAACTCGAGGGATATGGTACGGTGACACAGTGCTAAGTTTTCTGTACAGAGATGTTTTTAATATTAATGAAAGGAGTCTCCAGTATCAGTGTGTTAAAAGCCCAGAGTCGATCCTGACAAACCTTCCATGCTGTTTGCATGGTTTTTGCTTTAATTACTTAACACCTGGTATCAGTCTGTAGGTGAAATTAGCTGTTTCATTTGTGAGTGCTTTATCTGTTCCAATCTGTGTGATCATGATCCATAAAACAAGGACAAAGATGCATATGATAAAATAATGACAATTACAACAGCTTATAAATTCTGTATTTTATGTTATGTAGCTGATTTGTTTTAAAGACACACTTGAGGCATAAGTCTACACTGAGATAAAAGGGGTTTTTTTTTCCAGGACAAATCCTGAAACATTCTACAAAGCTTCCCTTATTAGCAATGCTATACTGAAAGAGGAAAATGAAGACATAACATCATGAAGAGTCCTTCTGGGTTCACATGAAACAACAATTCTCATTTCACTTTCTGCTTTTTCTTCTTTTTGCCTTGTTTTTTCAATGAAACGTCTTCTTCCACGACCACCTCCTCCTTGCTAATCCTCACCCTCTTGTTTTTGGGTGGCAGCATAGCTTCCTTATTAGCTGTAAAAAAACAAACAAACATAAATCTTTGTAGCACGATGGATGAAACTATGGTTTATATGGCAGCTGTATTTTATTCCAGATGTTCTCCATTTTGGATCCTCGAACGTACATTGAGAAGTCGCGGGCTGTGTGTCCGACTTTTCTTCCTTTGTGCTGCTTCTCCACACGGACAGACAGGTGAGTCGGGCGGTGGTGTTCACCTGTCCTAGCAGACGCACTGCTTCCTGCCTCTGAAGTTACATTAATAAAGATACATTAAAACATTTTTATATCTTGCAATGATAATGATATCATGGAACACAAAAAAAAAATCATTCTGGAAATTTCCATAGCATTTATTATATAAAATGAAGAACGAGTTGTTACTAAAGAAAAAAGTATTTATTAGAATGCAATCACATTTGCAACAGATTTTTTTTTGGCCCACTTGTCCCTTTAACTCTCTGACTTGGAATTCAGTGCCGTCATATCTGATGCAAAGTAAAAAGTAGAATATGGCAGGAGTTACTCAAGTAGAGTAAGGTAGTGAATAAATAAACTAATTAAATAAGTAAGATAATAATCCAGTCAAGTAAGTATGGTAAGTAAGTTAGTAAGTCTATAAAATGTGATATCTAAGTAATGTAGTTAAATAAAGTACTGTAAGTGAGTAACATACCTAAGGTAATAACTACGGAAAGGTTGTAAATAAGTAAAGTTAGGTAATAAGTAAGGTGAGGTAATAATTAAGTAAAATAGCATAATAAGGATGTAAAGTTAGTAAGGTGTGGTAAAAATAAGTCTTGTAAGTAAAGTAAGACAGAAGTAAATAAACATAAAGCAGTAAAATATTTAGTAGTTAAGTAAAGTAATAAGTAAGTAAAGTAATTAAGTAAAGAAAGATAAGTTAGTTAAGTAATAAGTAACGTAAGTAAAGTAAGACAGAAGAAAGTAAAAAACATGTATAAAGAAAGGTAGTTAGTAAGCAAGGTAATGTGGTAAACAGGTAAAGTAAGCAAGTAACATGTAAAGTATTAAGTCAGCAATGTAAGGAAAGTAAGGTAAAAAGTAACATAAGGAAACAAGTAACAAAGTAAAGTGGTTAGTGAGTAGAGTGAGAAAGTAATAAAGATAATAATCCAGTTAATTAAATAATAAAGATAGTAATCTAGTCAAGTAAGTATGGGAAGTATTTACTGTACATGAGTGAAACTCACTGTAAGTGAGTAAAGTACCTAAGGTACTAACTACAGTAAGGTTGTAAATAAGTAAAGTAAATTAATAAGTAAGCAACGTAATTAAGTAAAGTAAGGTAATAAGTAAGGTGAGGTAATAATTAAGTAAAATAGCATAATAAGGAAGCAAAGTTAGTAAGGTATGGTAAAAATAAGTGCTGTAAGTAAAGGAAGACAGAAGTAAATAAACAAATTAGTAAAATATTTAGTAGTTAAGTAAAGTAAGGTAATAAGTAAGTAAAGTAATTGAGTAAAGTAAAGCAATATGCAAGTAAAGACATAAGTAACTAAGTAAAGTAAAGTAATAAGTGAGGTGAGGTAATAAGTTAAATAACAAATAAATAAAGTTAGGAAAGGTAAAACATAAGTCTTGTAAGTAAAGTAGGACAAAAAGTAAGTAACAACACGTATAAAATAAGGTAGTTAGTAAAATAAGTAAGTAAAATAAGGTAATAGTTAAATAAGGAAAGGTAAGTAAGGCAATGTAATTAAAGTTATTACATAAGAAAATAAAGCAAGATAAGGCAGTAAATAAGCAAATAAAGTAAATTAATTCAATATATAAAATAAGTTCAGCAGTTAAGTTAAAAGGGGTTTACAGTGACATGTATACAGAAATGCTTTCGTACCTCTGCACTGAAGCCCCACAGCTTGATAAATCCATCATTAGATGCAGTGGCCAACACACACAAGCCATTCAACTCAAAGCTGTCCAGTGCTTTTACTCTACGAACATAAAAAACAAAACAAAAAAAACAGTAACAACATGAGAGACAGGATAATTCTTATCTTACATGTGCTCATTCTTGTATGACAGACGCTTCACATAAATAACGTGCAATTGTTGATATTATGGAAGGAGTCTCCAGTGCTAGGGTTTAGTAACATTCAGAAATAAAGATTTAACTGACCTTCAAGACATTACATGTAACTAGAAATGGATAAAAACATGGCTAAATCCTTAAATGACGAATCGCCATCATAATGACACGAGTTATAGCACGCTTCTGAGCTTTTATTCTTCTCACAGTGTATGTGTAACTAGACATTTAATGTAAAAATTCTCCTACAAAGCAGGAGTTGAGTATGTTAAGCAAAACGCACCTGTTTTCATGAGCTTTGAACTCACAGATGCACTTTTCAGAGGTGAGATCATAAACCTGTACATATTCATCATCTCCTGCCACGGCCAGCAGTGTGTTCTGCAACGGGATGATGTTATAATCCACATGGTTAATCAGGTTGCTTTTACAAAATATACCGTTATAACAAATAAGACATAATAACACATACAAACACAATATATACACACACATACAAACATATATATATATATATGTATTAAGTCAGTAAGAAAGTTAGTTATGCAGTAAGTAAAGTATGTTCTAAGTAAGGCAAGGTATACAGTAGGGAAAGTAGGGTATACTTCAAGTAAAGTAAGTAAGGTATATAGTAAGTAAAGTAAGATATACAGTAAGTAAAGTAAGACATATAGTAAGTATAGTAAATAAAGTAAGGCATACAGTACATAAGTTAAGTAAAGTAAGGTATACAGTAAGTAAATCAAGGAAAGTAAGGTATATGGTAAATACATTAAGTAAAGTAAGGTTTATAGACTGTTGGTATCCGTAGTCTGTGACATAGTGAACCTAGTTGATGTATTCATTGATAGAAACTTCAAAACACTTTTGTACGTCACTCTAGATAAGGGCGTCTTATAAAAGCCACAAATGTAAATGCAGTAAGTAAATTAATTACAGTAAAGTATACAGCAAGTAAATTAATCAAAGTAAGGTATGTAGTAAGTACATAAAGAATGGTATACACTAAGTATAGTAAGTAAAGTAAGGCATACAGTAAGTAAATTAAGTAAAGTAAGGTATACACTACGTAAATTAAGTAAAGTAAGGTATACACAAAGTATAGTAAGTAAAGTAAGGCAAACAGAAAATATAGTAAGTAAAGTAAGGTATATATAGTAAGTAAATTAAGTACAGTAAGGTATATAGTAAGTAAATTAAGTAAAGTACGGTATACATTTAATAAAGTAAGCAAAGTAAGGTATACACTAAGTAAAGTAAGTAACTTTATACCTTAACTTTATGCCTTTATAACTTAAAACTGTAACTGTATATATTTATAACTGTATACCTTAAAAGTATGGTTAAACAGCCTTTTTATTTAATATAAATCAGAACATATTTACATAAACAAGTAAGATGGGAAGTAAAGTAAGAATGGCAGTAAGTAAATACAGCAAGAAAGCTATATAAATTACTATGTATGTCACATAAGATAAAGTATCTTCAGTAAAGTAGTAAGTCACGGGGAGCCTCAGGCGTCATTGGGCATCAAGGCAGAATACACCCTGGACAGAGTGCCAACCCATCGCAGGGCACACACACACTCTCATTCACTCACGCAATCACACACTACGGACAATTTAGAGATGCCAATCAACCTACAATGGACCAGTGGAGGAAACCGGAGTACCCAGAGGAAACCCCGGGGAGAACATGCAAACTCCACACACACACACACGGCGGAAGTGGGAATCGAACACCCAACCCTGGAGGTGTGAGGCAGACATGCTAGCCACCAAGCCACCATGCCCCCCTAAAGTAGTAAGTAAGTAAGTATTGTAGAGAATTAGAGCTAAGTACAGATTAAGTACATGGGTAGTAAAGTTAACTAAGGAAGTAAGTAAAGCAAAGTAAGTATTGTTGCAGGCAAGTAAGAAAATAAGTTAAGTACATTAAATAAGAGAATTATTAAAGTAAATAAATTTAGTAAGGTAGAATAGTAAGAAAATTACTAAGTTCAAGAAGGTAGTAAGTAAAGGAAGTAGGTAATTTAGTTAAGCACTTTAGTAAGGGTTTACCTTGATTCTTTAATATAAGCACATACGTGAGCAAATTAAGCAAAGTCATTAAATTATAGACTTAATAGACCTAAAAGCCCTGATAGACATAAAACAAACCTCCAGAAATCTGACTGAAGAAATCCTCTTCCTGTAGCTGAAGGTGCCGACAACGCTGGCAGACTCCAAGTCGTAGACGTCCAATTTGTCATTAACAACTACAACGTACTTATCTCCTGCTGGTGACCACTGCACGATCTGTGCATCTTCACAAATGAGAAGACAAATACATTTCAAGAGATTGTACGCATGGGGAGAAGACTTAAAACTTTAAAACAAAACTTTACTTTGTTTAATGTTCTTGGTGAAAGCTGCCCTTCCCTCGATAAGATTCCACGTTCTAGATTAAAAAAGTCCACATTTCACATTGAATGCAAAAACACAGTTATGGGTTTCACGACATATTCAGCAGCTCACTCGTTACTTTACCTGAGCTTCTTGTCCGTTCCAACAGACAGCGCAAGTTTTCCAGACGGATGCATTGAGAGAGAAGTCACATGACCCCTATGAAACGAACGCAAAACGCACAACTTCAGCCAAAAACATTACACAAAACTCATCAGCGACTCTTACAGCGACACTTACATGTGAGCTTTAATGGATTTCAGACATTCCCATGTCTTTGTGCTCCACACGCACAGCAGGCCGTCTTCCCCACCACTCAGTAAGTGAGATGTAGAACCAAACTCCAGGCACGAGATAGTACCTACACACACACACACACACAGTTTTGAATTCAGTTCATGTCCACGAAGCTATGGCTAGACCATGGATTCCTTTTCCCCCTCACCGTCATGGTGTAATAACGCGCCGTGCTCCGTTCTTGTCTTCATGTTGTAGAGCTGTATGGTTTCATCTTTGCTTCCTGTAGCGACAAACTGCTCGTTGGCTGCCACCGCAGACAGACACGCCGTGTGAGCGTGGTGCGTGAAAACCGGCTCTAATATCCATTCCTGCAGGACGCAACACAATAATCTGAAAACTACCTCAAGAACAGGAAGGAATTCCTCAAGAAGGAATACATATAATTAATTACATCTAATTAATAATGAAACACAACTGCTGCCCATTCCATAAACCAACCTGCTTGACTAATTGACATTTTATGTGCATTATATTTATATTAAATATTTTTCCTTTGATCTAAAATCCCCTGATTCCCCTAATATATTATTACATTATCAGTTATATTTATTTGCTATACTGTTTTACAATAATGTATTTCTATTTATTTTCTGGACCCTAACTGATAAAATAATAAATATTTCTAGAAAATTCTAAGACATTTTCACTCATTTCTGCAACTTACATGCTGTTTATTTTCTTTTATTTAACATTATATCAGTGATATATAAATAAATAAATAGATAGATAGATAGATAGATAGATAGATAGATAGATAGATAGATAGATAGATAGATAGATAGATAGATAAATGCCACTATTAGGTGTTATTTATTGCATTTTTTGTTTATTATTATTATTGCTACTTTCCCATATTGGTGAAACATTTTGTAAGGAGTCTCCAGTGTCATTAAAGGTGTTTACACTTTTGGTGTTTTCTTAGTAACATGTAACATGACAAACTTAGACAGACAGACAGACAGACACACAACACACACACACACACACACACACACACACACACACACAGAGAGAGAGAGAGAGAGAGAGAGAGAGAGAGGAGAGAGAGAGAGAGAGACAGAGGGGGAGAGAAAGAGAGAGAGAGAGAGAAAGAGAGGCAGAGAGAGAGAGAGAGAGAGAGAGAGAGAGAGAGAGAGAGAGGACAGAGAGAAAGAGAGGCAAAGTGGAGAGAGAGAGAGAGAGAGAGAGAGAGAGAGAGAGAGAGAGAGACAGAGAGAAAGAGAGGAGAGAGGAGAGAGAGAGAGAGAGAGAGAGAGAGACGAGAGAGGAGAGAGAGACGGGGGGGACAGAGAGAAAGAGAGGCAAAGTGAAGAGAGAGAGAGAGAGAGAGAGAGAGAGACAGAGAGACAAAGTGAGAGAGACAGAGAGACAAAGTGAGAGAAACAGAGAGAAAGAGAGACAGACAGACAGAGAGAGAGAGAGAGAGAGAGAGAGAGAGAGAGACGGGGGACAGAAAGAGAGAGAGAGAGAGAGACGGGGGACAGAAAGAGAGAGAGAGAGAGAGAGAGAGAGAGCGTGTTCTCTGCTGTATCCTCTGATTTTTTTTGCTCCAAAAGCACGACGCTGCCTGTTTTCATTCTTTTTGAAGATTTAAGGAAAGTAAAATCTGACAGATTAAAAGATGATGTTACCTTTTCTTCTTCTTCTCCAGGACACACTCGGTACCCAAACACTATCTGCTCATAACTTCCAACAATCAGTTCCACTTGATCTCCCATTTCAGCAGAGTGTTATCCTCATTATAGTCTACTCGCAAAAAAAGTAGCCTTGTTATTTATTCTTTAAAAAATATACCTTTTAATAATGACAAAACAACATCTTTCCTAAACATGTGCGTCGTGTTGAATCCGGAAGTGGTATTGAGTGTATTTCCGGGTCATGTTTCTTGTATACACGTCAAATTAAAAGTTCCGGTGCTAAACCTGACAGCGTTTAGTGCTAATTCTTCTAGCAAACATTAAACATTAAAAACATTCTAAAAACATTAATTGATATATATATATATATATATATATATATATATATATATATATATATATATATATATATATATATATATATGTATATATCCTCTATACATCATTCATTCATCTATACATATACTCTTTAAAAAGGTTTAATCTAGATATCTAGTCGATTTCTAGGATTATAATCACTTTGAAAACTTGTTGAAAAGCTAGTTGTTCGGTTATTTTCTCCAATTCCTTTAATTGACTAATTACTTTGAGAACAAAATTGCAATAAACATCTCAACCTGTTATACCTTGAACCTGGGGATCAACTCAATAAACACATGATATCCGTCAGCTGAATAACACATAGCGACGTCTAAATAACATATATTGACAGTTTTTGTGTTTCTGTGATTATATTAATAATTAAAAAATGAGGCTTTAAAAGAATTTACACAATGTCACTGCTTTATTATGTAAAGATGAACAAAAGGAATTCGGGATCGGTCTCTGCTTTGTGCTTGAACCCGAGAACGCATCACAAAACGAAATCTAATCTGCAATGTTTCTCTTTGTGAGTGCTGATGGTGTTAGTTGCTCAGTAGATAAGCGCTTTACAGTCTCCTCTGGGCTTCTTGATCTTGTCAAAGTTCTTGCTGATGACGTCAAAAAGCACGGCCTGGAATTAAAATCAGTGTCAGTGTGTAGAGAGAGAGAGAGAGAGTGCGATGGTCAAAAACGCTAGCGTTAAAGGACTGGATGTGAAAACATACGTATGTGTTGCGGATCTCCAGAACCACGATGCGCAGCTCACAGTACTGGTGCAGATCCAACTCGTGAACCAGCTGTCTGTAATCACCCTGTAGCATATATACACATTCATATATAAAAAGTCTAGTAGGCTACAGTTAATGTCTGGCTTCGATCCAACATCCTATTGTAACAATAAACGGTTAAAAGGTAATCTAGTGCTAAATATTGTAGTAACACGGTAGCATTTCTATAGTAACACTCCATATAAACAATTTAAGTGTAAGTTTCAATTCAACCTCTCTGGGTGCAATTACAGCTGCAAGCTTCTCTGGAACTTTCTTTCTAGAAGCTTTACACAGTAATATTTTTGCCCATTCTTCTTGGCTAAAAACGTTGATGAAAAGCCTCCAATCAATATGATGCTCCCACAACCATGCTTCACTGTGATGGGATTCTGTATCATGTGACACTTACACACAACCACTTGTGTGAATTCTGCACCAGAACTACAGACTTTAAGGCTTTTCCAATGCTAGAGACAAATATTTATGCATTTTGTTGAAGTTCTCAATGAGGACACATTTATTGACAATGGTTGAAGGAGTCTCCAGTGTCATTGTCCACCATCTTTAGGACTTAGGTCTTAGTTTACTTTTGAAAAGTCAGCAACTCCAACCGCTTCATCTCATCACCCTGTTGTTGATTATTTGTCTATTACAGCATGACACCCAGTGTTTTATTCCATACAGGTAACCTTTCTGGAAGCTCATTTATAGATAGATCTCAGAAGTAAATGAAAGTAATTCTCACCACATGTGGCTGTTTGGAAGCCTTGGCCACAGCATCTCCTCTCTCGCTGTAATACCTGAACACAAACCGAATACAGCGCTTAACTCCGAACACCATGTCGGAATGAAATTCTAAAATATACGTAAGCATCACTTACTTTGTGATCTGTGTCTGGAATCCTTCGATCTTGGTGCGGGTGTTGGTCAGCAGCTCAAATACCTTTTCCTATAGAATTTTATTCGAACGTCATTAGTATAATCAGCATCAGTCATCAGGTTATTTCTATCAAATATAAACGCTGAGATTCACCTGCACGGCGACGCCAAAGTTGTTCCCATCCTCAATCCTGGGGATCTGTAGCTGTACCCACATGGACACCTTACACAGAGGAGAGGGAGTATATTCAGCACATCATTTCCCATATAAGACTCCAGAGTGAAATCAGTGTACAGTGCCTTGCATAAGGGTTGAATTGAAATGAATTTAAAAAGGAAAACTACACAGAATAACTCAGAAAGCTGTAAAGCATGGTGGTGGTAGCATCATGTTCAGTGCTGCTTTTGGACTTTGCGCCTCTAGAGCATGTTTGGGGGTGGGGTCAGCTGCAGAAATGGGAGGCGAGGGGGTGTATACTTATGCAAGTCACTGTACAAGACAAATGAAAGCTGAGTCCAGGTTCAAATCTGAGGTCTTACTGTATTCAGGTTTTCCTTCAGCATCTGGATGTGGGGTTTTATGGCTCTAATGAGATTGTCCACTTTCTCGTTACTAGCTATGGGGCCACACGGAGGTCCAGCTGCATCACAAAATAATTGTTTTAGCTTCAAATATATAACTTGCAACAGTTTGTGTCTCAAGTCTTGCACTGTAATTTAACATGGATGTAAAGTGATCTTTTATTAAAAAATATATATATATTCAAGATATTTTTTAGGGAATTTACCTTCTTCTTCCTCTTTCTCTTCAGATTTTTTTGCCTCCTTTGCTTTCTTCTGTAAAGAAATAAAGACATGTTTATATACATTAACTTATAATAAGTCTTGAATACCACTGGTCAGAAGGTGGTGATGAAGTTTCTGTACTAGCAGTGCTCATTTACAAGGAAGTTCAGTCATGGATGTGGTGAGGTTTTCTGTGAGAAGACATTTTTTAACTAATATGGAAGGAGACTCCAGTGTCAAGGTCAGTATGTTTGTGCCACTTCAGGACAGCAGGGTTTACATTTTGTGGTTAACTTGCTAACAAGCTCATTTTTTAAACTTAGGGAGCAACTGTTTTCAGCTGCTGTAACGTAAGTGATAACAGGAACTAACTAGTTTCACAACATTTAAATGGATTCAAATAGGGCATTATTCATTCATTGTCTACCGCTTATCCAATCTATACTCGGGTCACGGGGAGCCTATGCCTATCTCAGGCGTCATTGGGCATCAAGGCAGGATACACCCTGGACGGAGTGCCAACCCATCGCAGGGCACACACACACACACACACACACACACACACAACGGACAATTTAGAGATGCCAATCAACCTACAATGCATGTCTTTAGACCAGGGGAGGAAACCGCAGTACCCGGAGGAAACCCCCGAGGCACGGGGAGAACATGCAAACTCCACACGCACATGGTGGAGGCGGGAATCGAACCCCCAACCCTGGAGGTGTGAGGCAGACGTGCTAACCTCTAACCACTAAGCCACCATAGGGCATTATGTTCTTAGTAATTTTTTAAACCGTAACCGGTTGGCAGATTGCTACGGATTGGTACACTGTGGTATGATGTGGTAGAAGAATAAATCACACATTATTTTATTGGAAAATAATCAACATAAACCAAGGGAAGTTGTTGACTTAGCATTATGAATTGCTTGTAATCAAATGCAGTATCCTAATCCTCTAAAAAACATTTAAAGGAACAAAAATCCATCATCATAATTAATGTGTGATCTTCTCTGCTGACATTTTTTACTATAAACTTCTTTTATCAACATGTTGGCCATTTATTTCACTTTACTCAAAGAGCAATGCAGCGGCACTTTAGTCCTTTTTCTCGCTAGTTCTCTCACCTCCTCATCTGTACACTCGTCTCATAGATCTTTAACTCTAAGAGCCTCTGGGACATATTGCTGCATTTAAATACTGAAACTTTAGCCCTATTTGGACGGATTCGATTTACACAGGGTCCGGAAGGAATTTCCACTGCTGGGCCTCTTAGCAAGGCCCTTAACCCTCAGTTGCTCAGTTGTGTAAAGTGAGATGAAAATGTAAGTCACTCTGGATAAGGGTGTCTTCTAAATGCCAGAAATGTAAAAGTAAATGTAATAATAACCAAAAAAAACTCAGTGGCTGTATGATAATAGGCATCCAGTTATCTGCAAGTTTGCACATGTCACCTTGCACTGAAGAAAAGAAAAGATGCAGCTGTATTTGTGATTATTGTTTTTCACCGTTGTTGTTGAAATTTTGGTTCGCCACGAACTAAAATAAAATCTCCACTCCAGTGCATCTTTGAGTGGTTGGATGGCATTTTGTGAATAGAGTGTGATCAAAAATGCACCTCGCTAGCAACTCACTCCTGCTTTGTAATTTTATTGCTGTTTGAAAAGACCTGTGTAAAAATGTAAACTCATCCAGTCCGAATAGGGCTTTATGGACTCCACCAACATCTACATTACTTCTACACTGGGTCTCTCATCAGTATGACTTTGCACGTCGCTGTAAATTGGTTAGCGATTAAAGAAGTTCTTGCTAATTGGTTTTTGTATTTGTAACTAACAGCAAAACCTGTATTTTTTTCTCCTATTAAAACGCCATTTAACTTCATTCAGGAATAGCACAAATACACAAAATTTTAACAAACAAATTTAGGGGTTTACCACAACACAAATATTTCAACATATTTCAATATACACTGATCAGGCATAAAATTATGACCACTTGCCTAATATTGTGTTGGTCCCCCTTTTTCTGCCAAAACAGCCCTGACCCGTCACTGTGTATTCTGACACCTTTCTATCAGATCCTGCATTAACTTCTTCAGCAATTTGAGCAACAGTAGCTCGTCTGTTGGATCACACGGGCCAGCCTTCGCTCCCCACGTGCCTTGGCCGCCCATGATCTTGTCGCCGGTTCACCACTGTTCCTTCCTTGGACCACTTTGACGTGTGATGGCAGACCGGGAACACCCCACAAGAGCTGCAGTTTTGGAGATGCTCTGATCCAGTCGCCTAGCCATCACAGTTTGACCCTTCGTCAAACTCAAAGCTCAAATCCTTACGCTTGCCCATTCTAACACATCAACTTTGAGGACAAAATGTTCACTTGCTGCCTAACATAGGTGCCATGATGAGGAGATCATCAGTGTTATTCACTTCACCTGGCACTGCTCAGAACGTTATGCCTGATCGGTGTTGTATGTAATGTGTTTCAAGGTGGAAAATTTTTTTGGTTCAGATTTAACATAAGTACCTCTTCTTTCTTCTTTCTCTTAAGCTCCTCCTTGGCAGGGTCTGGGATCGGGATGTCCAGTGGAGCTCTGAGAGTAGAAAGGTCTTTCAGAACCAGCGAGACCTGAAGAGAGACATGTGATCATCAGAAATATTATCTTCTGCGTTTTGGTAGGATGCAAAGGGATTGGTCACATCACCTGGAGCAGGTTGTCCATTTCTGCAATCTTCTGAGGGAAGAAAGTTGAGATGAGCTGCTCTGCCTGTGTGAGGGAGAAAATGCTATAGAGTTACAGTCGACTACCTCATTAAGAGGTAAAAAAAAAAAAAAAAAAAAAAAAAAAACCTGCACGGAATCAGCACTTTACCTCTCTGGTGAGCTTCTTGGTAAACCCATCAACCTTTAAAAACAAACACGGACACATGAACCTGCATATGTTTTATTAAAAGCGAATTATTGCGTTAGGAGGGGTTTCATGGCCTACGATGACAAATGAAAATCCAGCACTTACCTCTTTTTTCGACGCAGGGCTCATGTCTAAGGACGTCATCGTGTTCAGGGAAATGTTTTTAACTTAGCTGAAACCTCTTTCGCTGAAATATAGCCTGTCGACTTGCTTTAAAAGCGCGACAGAAACAAGACTAAAAGAATTGTTTCCGAGAACCCAGAAGCGCTTGAACTCGCTATAGAGAGTGAAAGTGAAAGTAAATCCGGTATGATCCGGAAGTCCCAAAAGGGGGCGGGGACTTCAATGATAGATGATATGTGAACTTGAGACGATAATTTCAGGGAGATTTTTTTTAATACATATTATTTTTAATACTTTCCACTAGACTAATCACAGAAGTTGAATTAAATCCAGAAATGAATTAAATATTAAATAATTTCTGTTATCAATCTATGTGTTATTTCAAAATAAGAGAAAGCACTTATCGTAGAATTATTACAGCAGTTGTATATTGTAATTGTTGGCGAATTGCTGTGGAATAAGGGGATTTGATTGATTTGATTTTTTTTTTAAATAAAAGTACATGCACGTGTTTTATTATTTTCATATCCTCTATGTGTTATGAGTGTAGTCTATGTGTAATGAAAATTAGAATCCTAAATTTGTGTTTGTTTAAAAGCTGTATGGGGCAAATTATCACACACACACACACACACACACACACACACACACACACACACACACCCCTGTTAAAGGCAGATAGGAAGCTACAGATTTATATCTTTTAAGCTCATGTTATGGCAAACAAACAAGTTCTGTGGTCTGTCCTTTATTATTATTATTATTATTATTATTATTATTACTAGAAACTATATGCACCGTCTGTCAACTTTTGATTTGAATTTCTCTCTAAACACATTTCAGCGGGGAAAAAATGCTAACAGATAAATAATCGACTTTATTTATAAGGAAGACGTCACTGGAGCGGATTGTAAGGTATTATCCCACTGTCTAGGGGGCGTGTCACTCTGCGTAATCACATGACACGGCTGTCTCTAATTGGCTGTTTGAGGCTAAGGCTTGTTAGAGTTAGCCGACAGCTTAGCTTTCCATCATTCTGTGTGTCGTTATAAAGACAAGTGGTGGTGCTGTTGCACTAAACCTTCACGAAAATACTGAATAATTCTCATTAAAACATTTGTTTCCTCGTAAATAGGATGTGAAAATGCCAAAATGAAACCTTCTATTAATTATTTTTGTTCGAAAGAGGGAGGATGAGGGGGTTCCTAGCCTGCTAGCTCGATTACATGCTTCTTGTTTCACAGAAATATATATAAATAGTGAGAAATGGTCAAATTTAATAAGATTTAAAAGTAAAATACAGAAAAACATGCGTCTGGGATATAAAAATAGCTACATATTTAAGAATAAGAGAAAGGAATTATTTTGAACAGGCACCATACAAACTGAAGAGAAGCAACAACAAAAAATGTTGGAGAAAACCAGAGGAAGAAACACCAGAAAGAAATACTTTTTCATTCATAGTTCAGCTTTCTTTTTGAAACATCGAAACGAACCGGGTTGTACAAGCAACAGAGCTTTTCCAAGATAGATTTCAAGGTCAGTTTAGTGTAAAAAGCAAAAATAAAATAAGGATGGTTATACGGATAAGATCGTAATCTCCAGTTAAATCTGGTGTGAAGTTGGTTAGGATTCACGAAGTGAAGGAGAATGAAAGTCTGATTGCCTCTGCCAAGAAGTTACAACTGGTAGGATCTTCAAGCAGGAATATTATCCAGAACACTATCAGGCATTTCACAGTATCATCCCTGTCCCCTGACTTATAATATGTAAATAAAAGGCACCTGGACATCTCTTCAATGCATGGAGTGTGAAACAACTTAAAGACTTCAGCTGATAAAAGAGATTTTCAGTGGTTTATTCAGTCAGGTCAAGTAAATACATTCACAACCGTTTCATAAGTCTCCTAAACAGTTTTTTTTTGGTCCATTGTCTTTTATGATGCCCGTCACTGCATGTACGTTTGTCAACACAAAGGCAACTCGGGTAAACCTCCAGCTGATTTTTTTCTGTAACCCATCAAGACAATTAACCAGTGAGTTACAGTGACTAAGTCTTAGCTTTATGTGGCTGGTGTATTTCATTATTATTATTATTATTTTTATTATTATTATTATTATTATTATTATTATTTCAAAATCATTATTGTTCTTATTATTATCATTGCAGGATTGAAAGATTGTAGCTTAAACGGTTGGTTACTTCCCCATCTCATGCTCAAACCATCTTACACGATAAGGCAAACATTTTAAAGTAGTGTATATTAAAAACAACAAGTTCTTGTCCATCAATCCCTGACTCTCTTCTCGAGCGCCTGTAGCTCCGCCTCTAGCTGCTTGGGCAGGTCGACGCCCACCTGCTGCGTGAAGTAAGCTCTTATCTCTTGGGCTTCTTTTTTCCAGAAAGGTTTGGGAACGTCAAAGAGAGCCTCCATATCGACTTTCTCTCTCAGGCCTTGTGTGTTGATGGCACCCTCTTGAGGCAACCATCCTATAGCGCTTTTTCTGGCCGCCTCGTCCTCGCTGGTGCGTTGGCAGCGGCGGAAGATCCACTCAAGCACTCTGGAGTTCTCTCCGAACCCGGGCCACAGGAAGGACTTGGTCTGCGGATCTTTCCGGAACCAGTTGACGTGGAAGATCTTGGGGAGCTGCGTGGGTCCCTTCCTCGTCTCCATGCTCAGCCAGTGGCTCAGGTAGTCGCCAAAGTTGTAGCCAAAGAACGGACGCATAGCGAAGGGGTCGTGCATGACGACTTTACCTGTGACACACAAGATACAGTTTGGTACAATTAATTTCTAGTTAAACAGCAGTGCTCTGCGGAAACCTGGATTCTGATTGGCCAGAAGGTAAAGTTGATATAGAAGATACCTTTATGTTCTGCAGCTGCTGTGGATTCCGATCTCATAGCAGCACCAACAAACACTCCATGTTGCCAGTTGAATGATTCATACACCAGTGGCACTCCTGTGAAAAAGAACAGATAGATGTTATTACAGGAAAAAAACAAAACAAAACAAAACAAAACAATAAAATTTCCCTCACCTTCTGGTCTCCGGCCACCAAATACGATGGCGTCGATTGGCACTCCTTCATCGCTCTCCCACATGGGGTCCATGATGGGACACTGGGCCGCTGGGGTACAGAACCTTGAGTTGGGGTGTGCACACGGTTTTGAATCACCTGTAAAGTATCGCCCGTTTTACTCGTATGCCTCTTTAATAAATCCAAGAAAGAAGAAACGACGGATGAGTTAATGTTAATATTCATGAGCTTATAATATTACCAGGCTTCCATAAATTTCCATGCCAGTCACTCAGAGAGATCCCAGGTGCCGGCGGGTCAAGACCCTCCCACCAAACGCCGCCGTCACTTGTCTCGCCCACATTTGTGAATATCGTGTTCTTTGAAATAGTTTCCATGGCATGAGGGTTGGTCTTCATAGACGTACCAGGAGCTACGCCGAAGAAGCCGTTCTCCGGGTTGATGGCTCGGAGTTTACCTGCGGAAAAAAAACACCTGATTTCAGTGACAGGAGGTTTTTTGTTTGCAATACACAAGAAACACGGATAAGGAGCTTGGACGTTCCGCGACGTCTCTCACCCTGATTGTCGAACTTCATCCAGGCGATATCATCTCCCACACACTCCACCTTCCAACCCGGTAGCGTCGGCTTCATCATAGCCAGGTTGGTTTTGCCACAAGCGCTTGGGAAAGCAGCCGCAATGTACCGCTTCACACCCTGAGGATTTGTGATTCCCAGAATCTAAGAAGAGAGGGAAACAAAACTCAGGCTTCTATTTCACTCAATAAGACACAGCAGATCTATGAGTTTTTACTCACCAGCATATGTTCGGCTAGCCAGCCTTCATCTTTGGCAATACGAGAGGCAATACGGAGCGCAAAACACTTCTTCCCCAGCAGGGAATTCCCACCGTAGCCACTTCCGAAAGACAGGATCTGCCTGCTATCCGGGAGATGGGAGATCAGCACCTTGTCTGGATTGCAAGGCCACTGATTTATCAATGGAGCTGAGAAACAGCGGGGGGAAAAAACGAGAATATATTACCCACGTTCAGAGAGTTTTTTAAATCGTGTTGTTCAGACCACAAAAAAAGCACCAAGGTATGTTGGTTTATGCTGGAGGCAATTCATTTGTTTGCATCTAGTGAAACAAAGCCTTTGGGGGAACTTTAATTGGTTTGACTGAAAAAAAGGTGTCTCCTTGAAAAAAAACAACATAATTACTACTGCTAAACCATAAATATCGTGTCTTTAGGGCAAATCTGGGACTGCCAAAATCTTTTGCTCTCAAAACAATTAAGAAAACTAATAATAAAACTGTGAACATAGTTTAATTGTTCTTTGATGTTTCCTGACAAGAACTTTCCAGAACTTTCTTCAAACTGAGCACAGATTTTATAATAATATTTTTACAGAGCATAATAATAATATTTTGTACCTTTTCTACATGTCTGGCTGGATTAGAATAAAAAGGAATAGAACTGATTTTCAGTTTTCAGCGAATCGAGAAGCGCAGCAGCTTGATACCTTTAAGCGGCAGAGGTCGACCCAACGAGTGCTGGCAGCGAACAAACTCCGCCCCCTCTGCCAGTTTCTCCAGGACCGGCGTACCCATGCGGGTCATTATTCCCATGCTGGCCACCACGTACGGAGAATCCGTCAACTGAACGCCAAACTTCGCTAGAGAGGAGTTCACCGGACCCATGCTGAACGGGATCACGTACATCGTCCGACCTGGAGCAAGACGACGACAAAGAGAAGATGATGTCAGAGCTCCGGTCATTTTTTGATGTGGCTGGGTTTATTTACTAATATGGGCATACTGATCATTACTGAACACTGAATTCTGGAAGTTCTTGCAGGTTCTAAGTGTCGTTTGAAGAATCACTCAAGTGGACCTGCCTGACATGCTGCCAGGGAATCGTTCATCTCTGGCTTTCTGGAAGTCGCTCTCGCTCATCCAGCTGCCGAGCTGACTCTTCACGCCATTGCTGGGGATGGGAACCGTGTCTCTCTGATGCTTAGTGACGATCACCGTCTTGCTCTCCACGCGAGCCACGTCTTTCGGGTCGGTACGAGCCAGCCAGCTGCGACACAGCGACACGTCAGCGTTAAAGAATCATGACGTTCGATCATCAATTCAGCAGTTAAAACAATAACGCCTGGCTGCTATAAGGAACAGGTTTATAGGTGCTGGAATGTACAGGAACTCGCTCATCTTGCATACGTTTCATGACGTTAATAACGTCTCAGTGACATGAATATTTACGAAAGAAAGAGTCAGGTTCCAGACCTGCTTAAATCTGTTATTAAAATCACCTGTGTGAAGTTTATGCCTAGAATTTTCTCGATTAGAAGATCATCTTGATATTAGACATTAGCTTGAGATTACGTCTGTAGTCACTGATGGAACGTCTAAAATATACAAACTAAACCCAGAAAAAAAAAAAAACGAGTATTTTGCAACAGAGCAGTAAAGCCATTGTTCAGTAATTCGAAGTCAACAAACCGCAGTTCAGCCTTCCTGCAATTCCTGAATCTCTGGATCTTCGGTTATTATACGTGTCGCAAACGGCAGTAAGCTGAAGTCGTCTCACTCACCAGTTCTCATACTTGGGCAACTTTTTCACCATGCCTTCTTTTTCCAAGCTGGCCAGAATGTCCGAGGTCTCCTGGGCCGTGCCGGTCACCACATGCACTCGAGCGGGTTTGCATTCAGCCAAGGCATCCGACACGAACTCGGCCACGGCTTTGGGGAGAGAGGGAACGCTGGCCAGCGAGCGAACCCCGACTGCGGCTCCCAAAACATCCCACCTGAGGATACGAACACAAACACAACACGTCAGCTGCTTCACACAAGCGTCATGACATGACGTGTATCTCTGACATGCCGAGAGATGAATGTGCAGCTACATGAGCTGAGCTTTAGTGTTAATATCAAGTCAACAGAATGAATAAAAAAAATGTAAAAAAAACCACACACACACACACAATATTCAGTGTCAGGGGTCAAACAATGTGCTTTGAAATTTGCCATCAGAAGGAATTTACGGGAAGTGATCCAGACGAACACAACACACCGTACAGACAAGAAAACCATGCCATCAACACAACAACACATTCATATAGGAGTCAAGTTACACTCTCTAATGCAATCATGCAAACACAGACACACACACACACATAAGTACACACACACACACACACACACACACAAATAAACACACAAATATACACACACACACATGCACAAATAACACAAATAACACAAATACCACAGGTGTGCACACAAACACGTATATGTAGTGAGTGAGCATTAAAGGCAGATGAGAGGAATGAGTGACACAAAGGATCTTTAAGTCTCACACACACACCCACACACACGCGCACACACACACGTGAAGAACTGAGCTTTAGACATCGCTTGGCTCAGTTCCAAGAACATTTCTTACCCAACAACTAGAACTATGTTGCTCAACCGCTGTGCACAATGCACACACAAGTCCACGACTCATCCCACAGTAGAGGCTGACACAGCAGGAAAGAGAGAGAGAAAGAAAGAAAGAAAGAAAGAAAGAAAGAAAGAAGACTGGCAAAGTTAATACAGACAACCAAATAAATGCAGAGGAGAGAGAGAGAGAGAGAGAGAGAGAGAGAGAGATCATATGTGGAGGGAAAGAAATTAAAAAAAAGAAAGAACTAATATTGAAAAAAAGAACAAAAAATTTAGGAAATTTTTTTTATTAAAAACAGAAAAAAACCCCACATTTTTTCTAATAATACAGAATTTAAAACAAACCACAGACAAAATCCAGAAAAAGAAAATCATTAAAAATGTAATACATTTTTTTTAAAGGAATTAAGAAAATAATTCAGGGCGATTAAGAGAGCGAGCAGGACGGAAGGAGCGAATGGAGTTTTATTGTTTGTCGAATAATGCTTGATGAGTCTCGTGTCCTTGTTCTGTAACTCATTCGACTGATGATTTAATCAGCGTGTTTGTGACCTGACAGATCTATCCATCTTTCCTTCTCCTGCTTTCTCTTCTGACAAAGATTATCTCTTCATCTTTCTGAAAGTATGTGAGACGACATTAAAGTTCCAGGATTTTACTAGGAGCAGATGTCATCGTGAGTGTATCTATCTATCTCTCATTAACTCTCAGTAAAAGCTTCTGAGCTTTGCTCCTTCTCCTTTCTTAGAAACCCAAACCACGCCTCCTTCAGAATCGGCCAATCACATAATCTGAACTGCATTGACACCCACTCCGCCTCTCTATGGGTTAACAGTCCCTCAAGCACACACACACACACACACACACACATACCCTTATGTTAATGTGTAATAGAAAATCTTGTCTGTCTATGTAGAAAGCAAAGACAGGCTGAGACACACACACACACACACACACAAATATACACACAAACAACAAAATGTGACAAAAGTATACATGTTTATATAATAAAAATAAAGAATAAAATGTATTGGTAGGGAAAAAATAAAGACTGAATAAAACAACTGAAGAAGAGAAAGAAAGATGATAACAGTAGTAACAGAAGTAACAGATGAAAGTGGACGAGTGTGTAGCAGCTGAATAAATGAACTGAAGCTACACTGAGATCTTCAGCACATCAAGCTGCGACACTTTGATGCCCTCCGAGTCCTGATAAACGCTTATCAAGGGTCATTGCTCAACCACACACACCAACTGAATCACTGAATCATCAGTATTTGATTCATGCACGAATCGTCCTCAGTGTCCTGCATAGTGTGTGTGTGTGTGTGTGTGTAATCAGTGTGTTTGCTCACTGCTGTGGTGATGTTTGTGATGTTTACACAGTGTTTGTATGAGGACAAGTCCAATGTAGACTTGAAGATGTTTACTGACTCACAGGGGTGTGTAATCCCTAAGCACTCACAAACAGCGCCTCAGCAAAACCTCATATGCTACACAGGCTCGAAGAAACACAGCACTGTGATTGGTTGAAGGTTTCCTTCGGGTGGGGGGGGGGGGGGGTGCAACTGGTTGAGGTGGACGTCTGGAGGAGCTGTACTTGTCCTGAGGGTCCAGAAGTTCAAAGTGGGATTCCTACTTACCCCCCCCCCACACACACACACAAATACCCCCTACCCCCCCTTATACCCCCCACCCCTAAATACAGGGCAAGAGTGATCTTGTAAATCAAAGCATATCATGCTGAAATTGCAAAAATAAAAAATTAAAATAAGGCAAAAAAAAGTTCCTCTCAGTTCCAATAAATGAAGGGGGGGGGGGGGGGGGGACAAACAAACAAAAAAAAAAATGTATATGGCCAGATTTATTTGTATAAAAATAGTTTGCTGCATTTAAATAAATTTAAAAAAAAAATTTTAAATAAAAAAATAATCATTAATTAGGGGGAAGAAACAAACAAAATCATGGGGCTGGGTTTATTTTGAAAATAATAATAATAATAATTTTTTTTAAATGTAAAGAAAAAATAATAAGCATTTAAAATAAGGCAAATAAAAACAAAAAAAAAATTAATAAATGCTTTAAAACAGTATACACAGGGTGAACACATTTTAAAAGTAATTTAAACAATGCAAAAAGACGCATAGAAGTGAAATAATTAGTGAAATCAGTGAAAAAACATGACAGCTTTAGTTACTCAGTAACTACATGATATCATGATGCAACACTATATATATATATATATATATATAAATAAAATAGTAATAATGCTATTAAAATATAATGTTAAATTGCATGTAAAATATCTTACCTTTTCAGACTCCCCACCAGCAGACACGACATGTCGGGAGTGTTTAAAACCTCACAGCAATCCGAGCAGATCCCGAGTGAAGCGTCTGAAGCTCGTACCGTGGATCCTCATATATGTGCGCTGTTCCGAAAGTCCAAACGGTTAAAGAACCTTGCACTCTGCACACCTCCTGCAATCACTCACGTAGCCTACGAGACGTGAAACCACGTCGTGGCTGATGGACTGGCCACGTCCACTAACTAACGTGCTCTCACGTCTCGGAGAAAAGTCCACAAGCTCACGCATTTCACTTCTTTGGGCTCGTTAACGTGTTTAATGCGTACACGCTGCACTTCAAAGGGGCCGAGCAGGAGCGCTGTGTAATATTTTATTCCCGGTTTAGAATGAACCTCCTCTACGGGAGAAACCGGGAGACGACGGAAGAAACTCGAGCTGATGCAAGCTCAGTTCCTGGAGGTGTAGCCCTTCAGCTCATTACGTAGACTTTTTTTTTTTTTTTTTCATTCATCTCAGATTTCTTTAGGACTATATACCTCTACCTGTGAGGTGTAAACAAGTCACTAATAAAAAAAAAAAAAAAAAAAAAGCCAAGTCGGCAATTTCGTTTTAAATTAATGCAATCAATGTCGTTTTTATTTTTATTTATTTATTTATTTTTTTAATGTACAGCAACATATGAGAACATTTTAACCCGCAAAATAAAAGCTTTGCATTTATCCGCCATTTTGTCCAACTTCTGTTACACTGTATAAACTTCATGAAGTGATATCTTTCTATACATAACGCAATCCGAACTGTCCGCCATTTTGTTTACCTTGTAGTACACGTTGTATATTTCTTACTCAATACAGAAATTCTCAAAATGTCCGCCATTTTGTTTCACCTGTGTGACGCTGTATATTTCTTCCTCAACATCTTTCTACACAGAACGTGTTCAACATTTACGCATCTGTGTTCAGCTTGTGTTAAAATCTATGTTTCTTACTCGTTGTATTCCTGTAACAAAGGGCTCAGTGTGTCCAACATTTTTGAACTTACATGACACACGTGTATATTTGCGGCTCAGTATCTTTCTGTGTAGAACACGCTCAGCATGGCCACCATTTTGTTGAACTTGTGGGAGACCCTGTGTGTTAAGTTCAAATATATATGTTCAGGGTGTTGCATTAAACAAAATGGTTGCAAGTACGGCGAGGATTAGGGAGTAATTAACCTGTTTTGATAGGTTTTATACTTGTATTTCAACAAGCTGTTTCCTGTTATCGCTTACGTTATGGTAGCTATACACAACATGTTTTTTGGCACATTAGCTGCGCAATCCTGACAATTACACTATTCTTTTTTTGTTTTGACTTACAAGCAAACAGAATTAAGCTTAAATGAATGGCTTTTCTACTGATTCTAAACAAAATAATGACGAATGATATAAGAAAACATGTAACACACAGGGCAGAACCATTGGATTTGTCCATTTGTGGTAATTTTAGTGCTAATTTAATATTCTGGTTTGGAAAAACTAGCGTTTCTGGTGTCTCTGCAAACATCTGGTTGCTCTGTTTAAGTTAATATTAATAATTTAAACACACACACAGACACAGATAGCTATCACTGAGAAACCGCAAAACTCGCTGATGGTGCTGCTGACACTGGAGACTCCTTCCGTCATTATTAAATAAGAGTCTCTTCACAGGAAACCTCACCATATGAATGGTTATGTATTTCTTAGATCTGAGCCAAGCAATGTCTAAAGCTCAGTTCTTCACGTGTGTGCGTGGGTGTGTGCGTGGGTGTGTGTGTGAGATTTAAAGATCCTTTGTGTCACTCATTCCTCTCATCTGCCTTTAATGCTCACTCACTACATATACGTGTTTGTGTGCACACCTGTATTTGTGGTATTTGTGTTATTTGTGCGTGTGTGTGCGCACATGTATTTGTGTGCATTTGTGTGTGTGTGTATTTGTGCCTGTCTGCATGTATTTGTGTGTGCGTGTGTGTGTGTGTGCATGTGTTTGTGTGTGTATATTTGTCTGTATTTGTGTGTGTATAAGTGTTTATTTGTTTGTGTGTGTACTTGTGTGAATATGTGTGTGTGTGTGTGTGTTTTAATAATAACACATCAATTATTAGATTATGTGAAACATATCATTTTCAAGGCCCTTTGAATGATTTGTTGCTATAGAAACCTATAGATAATGTATTAGAATGAGCTAATTCATATGAATGAGATATATATAATTATTTATTTATTAAAATGAGTTTACAGAACACGAATAGGACAAACTTTAACATCGAACGAGCTTTTCATTAATGAATTAATGATTTATTTTAGAACAAAGACACACAACCTGATTTCTAAAAAAAAAAAAAAAAAGTGCCTCACTTCGTCTTTTGTGTTCCAAAATAGAAACGTTAGACATGGCACGACAGCACAGGCATCACCTAACCTGAAAAACATGCTTACTTTATGAGGCTCTTTTATTTTTTACTTCATTCCAACAAAATTATTCATCTTACTCACAATGTCTGCTGACTTTTCACTTACCAAAGAATGAAATGAACTTCACACCATATTTATCCACAGTTTTCAGACGTATGTGAAATAAAATTTTCAGAATTTGACATCTAAAAATCTATGGGGGAAAAAAGCATGAAAATAAATGAATCGTGAAAAATCAAATGTAAAATTTGTTATCTGCCAAATACCATAAATCTCAGGTCTGATTTTTCATTATTTATTTCTTCCTTTTTTTTCACCCAGAGATCTACAGTGGTGTGAAAAAGTGTTGGAAAACAAAATCCAAAACTACATGGCCCTGTGTGAAAAAGTGTTTGCCCCCTAAGCCTAATAACTGGTTGGTCCACCCTTAGCAGCAACAACTGCAATCAAGCGTTTTCCATAACTTGCAATGAGTCTGTTACAGCGCTGTGGAGGAATTTTGGCCCGCTCATCTTTACAGAATTGTTGTAATTCAGCCACATTGGAGGGTTTTCGAGCATGAACCACCTTTTTAAGGTCATGCCACAGCATCTCAATGGGATTGAGGTCAGGGCCATGTAGTTTTGGATTTTGTTTTCCCTTAATAATAAAAACCTTCATTTAAAAACTGCATGATGTGTTTACTTGTGTTATCTTTGACTAATATTTAAATGTGTTTGATTATCTGAAACATTAAAGTGTGACAAACATGCAAAAAAATAAGACATCAGGAAGGGGGCCAACACTTTTTCACACCACTGTATGTATTTTCATTACATCAATTAATTAATTTATTTATTATTTCATTCATTTCCACCTGATTTTTGTTAAATTTATGATTAATTTTTCACTTTGTATTTTTTTTTTAAATCATTTATTTTCACATACAATTTTTTCATGATTCATTGATTGTTTTGCTTCTGATTTTTATCATGATTCGATTAGATTTTAAAAAAATAAATAAAAAATTTCTGATTAATTTCTCGCATTTAAAGACAAACCTCATTTATTTTCCCACAATTCAATTTGCATGTGATTCACTGGGTTTCACACATAACTCACAATCAAATATTTTTCCTTTTAAGCTAAATTTTTAAGGTATTAAGGTTTTAAGTTAAATTTTTTGAAAGATTTTTATTCCCCTTTTTTATTAACAAATAAATGCATTCATGAATGAATGGTGTTGCTTTCAACGTGCAGATTAACAGATCACATGCCTTCAAGTTACACCACCATGTTTTTAGAGTTAATATAAGATGATAAGTTGATATTTTTTTTAAAATTGGTATATTAGGCAAGAGGTTTGTAACGACGTTGCCTCTGTCTGGGTCGAACCTGTTCATGAGATCAGGGATTGATCTTTTTTGTAAAAATACACTATTGTCGTCACACTGATCTAGGTAAACAGTCTCGGCAACGTAGTAGTGATAGTACTGTGCTTTATCAGCCGTAACCTTTGAGCTCAGTGTTCGAGTTTTAATTGTAATCCTTGCCTCTGATCAGTGTTATCTGAGTTGGCAGATAAGAATTACAGGAAAGTTGAAGCACATCTACATCACTCGGTGTTCTCAGACGATACAGCAGTCAATTCTTGCATAAACTTTTGGTTAATGAACGTCACAGATCAGTTCGGACCTTCTCCAAACACACATTTGCGCCTGGAATCCTCTACGGTTTGTTTATATAACTTTGTAGTGAACATTATCGTGAAGATCTTGATCACGTTACACTTCCTTGAAGATAATTGCACCGTATCGCACGTTTCTTCTTGTTATTTAATTACTTATTATAATTGTTCTTTTTAGCCAAGTCCCTTCGAAGGAGCTGTTGCTATAGCAACGATATTAGCACAAGCACAACTTCTTTCGAGCAGCCAACGATTACAAAGTTTTCAGCGGAATTATAAAACGAAATGAAGAAATAAAGAAACATGAAATAACGGAAGGAGGTTTTTATTTATTTATTTAAATCAAGTCCAAAAGTACAAGGGAGAGGGGAATGTACTGCGATTGTGCTTGGTTGAAAGGTAGTGTACAGTCAAGAACCCAGACACATTCTTACGTCTCGTCTCCATCTTTCACCTGTTCAGGACTGAAACTGAAATCAGAGGAGAGGCGGGACGAAAAAAAAAAAAGAATAAAACAAAAACAAATGAACCAAAGGACAATCGAGGATGGAAAACAATTTTTCCCAACCTGATACAGGTTACAATGTCGCTCCTGCTACAACACACACACACACACACACACACACCAAGGCTGATTTTCTTCATTATTTAAACAGAATAAAAGTGCACCCATAGAAAACATCGTCTGCTCCGAAGTCAACATGCCTGTAACACTATTGGTGGACTTATTGAAAGGAACCCAATTAATCCTGTACTGCTTTTGAACACGTCCTTTTATGGCACATGACCGTCATGTGATCAGCTTATAAAGCCAATAACCAGGCTCGCAAAGTCTTCTAATTAACTTCTTAGGTAGCTAGCATGCTAAGTAGCGGGCCTAGCAATCAGCGATCATGTGCAGATGAAATACGTAGCCACGTAAACAGAGAACTTTTTAAAGAAAAATAAAAAATTTAAAATAAATATTAAACAGTGCTTCTTTACACTTCGGCCATTTTTGAAAATCTTTCAAACGTGTTAAAGGCAGAATCGCCACGCAGGTTGCAAAACCACCTTTCCTCCTCTGCTGTCTGAAATCGACATTTGAGAAAGAAAAAAGGAGGGAGATGGGGAGAGAGAGAGAGAGAGAGAGAGAGAGAGAGAGAGAGAGAGAGATGTTTTGAAGCAAAGGCACACCAGAGTCTGTCCTCGAGCTGAACCGCAGATATACATATTAAAGACGTGGACAGCCGATGCTACTGAAGCCACCGACCTGTTCAGGTCTTTGACGTTATTTTTTAGAAAGCAACATTTGTGCTCATTGTTTCCATTCCTTAACTTGCTTACCTGACCTTCATCTAATAAATAAACTAATCCAATGAACTGAAGTAGTTCGTAAACAAATAAAACAGTAAGCGACGTGTGCACAAGCTAATTAGTCTGTCTTGCATTTCGTTTGTTAAAAGCAATTAAATAAGACGTACACATGAAATGTCACGTAGCATGTAAGATACATTCCGTAGCAGGGGAAAAAACTAAACAAACAAGGTTTAGGAATAAGTTAAACACCCGCTGACAACCGTTCATTTTCGCACGTGGCTCTGTGTAGACTGACGTCATCATCCGTCTCCGCCTCTAACCCTGCATTCGCGCTAGCAAGTAACTTGTAGTTTGTCTCTCTGTGGAACGCAAAACAACTGCTTATGGGCGTGGCCTTTTTTTTTTTCTTAAGAGAAATGATATTAGCTGTACATATTGAATTAAATGAAATGAAATAATGCATTAAAAGCCGTTTGTTTTAGGCTTCTTAGCAGACTAGAAAAGTGAGCTAACTGTCCTAGGAAAAGATTTCTGCACGTGAAACAGTAAAAGGAAACTAACTGCAGTTGCAGATGTGGAGAATTGTCGGGATGCACGAGACTGGTGTAAAGAACGTCACGTACGCACACGTCGCTTGCTAGAGTGAACGTAGGGCTATAATATGTATACCTACAGTATGGTCCAAACATACACACTTGAAGTGAACACTTGCACTCGGTTACACACACACACGGGAGGCAGCGAAGCCTAAACCCTTATGAATGACTAAAGAATATTGAGGTTTGTGCTGAATGATGGGCTCATGTCCAACACACACACACACGGGATAAAAATATACTGAGTGTATACCAGTCAAGGTTTAGGCAAGGCCAACATTCTCTCTCTCTCTCTCTCACGCACACACACACACACACACACACACACACACACACTCAGAGGATGTGTGGAATGGTTCATTTCTGGTTCTTCAGCTGGTTGGAGAGCCAGTCGAGTCCCTCGTACAGGCCGTCTCCGCTGGTAGCGCACGTGGCCTGGATGTACCAGTTGCGATGGCGCAGCGCATGGAGCCCGAGCTTATCTGTGATCTCAGCCGCATTCATTGCATTAGGCAGGTCCTGAAAAGTAAATTAATTAATACATTGAATTAATCAATACATTGTGATATTAATAACATTTATTGATACTGACAAGGATTAATGATTTATGAGCAGAAATACTTAATAATTAATGAAACTCGCGTGTGTCACGCTGATATAATGAACTTTTCTAATAACAGCATGTTAAACTGAACTTGAAGAATAACAGTGTGAGATAACGCGACAATCACCTGTTTGTTTGCGAAAACAAGGAGAACGGCATCGCGCAGTTCGTCTTCCGCCAACATTCTTGTTAGTTCCTCCCTCGCTTCGTTTACTCGCTCTCTATCGTTGCTGTCCACTACAAAGATCAGTCCTGAGAGAGAGAGAGAGAGAGAGAGAGAGAGAGAGAGAGAGAGAGAGAGAGAGAGAGAGAGAAAGGCGGGTGTTGGTGGTCGTAAGAAGGAAAATGTCTACAAAACAACATCAGTTAAATGCTCCTTATGGTTTGTGGAAAAGAGTGTGTTACCTTGTGTGTTCTGAAAGTAATGTCTCCACAGGGGTCTGATTTTGTCCTGACCGCCCACGTCCCACACTGTGAAACTGATGTTCTTATACTCCACCGTCTCCACATTAAATCCTGCAGATTGAAAAAACAAAACAAAAGTGTCATTGTTTATATGCTGATGCTACACACACATCTTATATTATATACATTATATATATATATATATATATATATATATATATATATATATATATATATATATATATATATATATATATTTTTTTTTTTTTTTTCAACCAGAAAGTTTTTTTTTAATTAGAAATGACACGGGCGTCTCCCAAAAGATAATGAGACGATGTACAAGAGGCATCATTGTGGAAAAAATTATTACTCATCTTTTATTTACATTTGAACAAAAAGTGGCATGTCCAAAATTATTCATACTCTTCTCAATAAAATCAATAGAAAAGCCTTTATTGGCTATTACAGCAATCAAACGCTTCCTATAATTGCTGACCAGCTTTTTGCATGTCTCCACTGGTGTTTTTGCCCATTCATCTTTAGCGATGAGCTACAACTCTTTCAGGTTGGAGGGTCTCCTTGCCATCACCCTGATCTTTAGCTCCCTCCACAGATTCTCAATTGGATTTAAGTCAGGACTCTGGCTGGGCCACTGCAAAATGTTAATGTTTTTGTCTGCTAACCGTTTCTTCACCACTTTTGCTGTGTGTTTTGGGTCGTTGTCGTGCTGAAATGTCCACTGGTGCCCAAGGCCAAGTTCCTCTGCAGACTGCCTGATGTTGTTGTTGAGAATTTTGATGTATTGCTCCTTTTTCATGGTGCCGTTTACTGTGATTAGGTTTCCCTGGTCCACCGGCTGAAAAACACCCCCAAAACATTAGTTTCCCACCACCATGTTTGACAGTGGGGATGGTGTTCTTAGGGTTGAAGGCTTCTCCTTTTTTATGCCAAATGAATGCTACATCATTGTGGCCAAACAATTCAATTTTTGTTTCATCTGACCATAAAACAGAAGACCAGAAGTCTTCTTCTTTGTCCTGATGAGCATTTGCAAAGGCCAAGCGGACTTTTGTGTGCCTTATCTGGAGAATTGGTGTCCTCCTTGGTCTGCGTCCGTGGAACCCAGCGGTGTGCAGTGTCCGTTGGACTGTCTGCCTTGAGATGTTGCCACCAGCAGAGCCCAGATTCATCAGGATAGCCTTGGTGGTGATCCTTGGATTCTTTTTTACCTCTCTCACTATCCTCCTGGCCAGCACAGGTGTCACTTTTGGCTTCCAACCACGTCCTCTGAGATTTTTCACAGTGCGGAAGGTCTTGTATTTTTTAATAATACTTTGCACTGTAGCCACTGGAACTTCAAAACATTTAGATATGGTCTTATAGCCCTTTCCTGACTTGTGAGCAGCCACGATGTGCAGCCGCAGGTCCTCAGTGAGCTCCTTTGTCTTAGCCATGACTGTCCACAAACCAACAGCAGAGAGCTTCTGTTTTTCACCTGTTGAGTTGATTAAAAACGCTGTTCCCAATGAATCAGGGTAATTAGGATGCTTTAGAACAGCTTGGACTATTTAGATTGGTATAGAACTTTGGATTTTCCCACAGTCTGTGACAGTTGGCAAAGGGTATGAATAATTTTGGACATGCCACTTTTGGTTCAAATGTAAATAAAAGCTGAGAAATAATTTTTTCCACAATGATGCCTCTTGTACATCGTCTTATTATCTTTTGGGAGAAACTTGTGTCATTTCCGGTCAAAAAAAAAAATTGCTGGTTGAAAAAAGTAACCTTAAGTCAGAATTTGCCAGGGGTATGAATAATTTCGGGCTTGACTGTGTGTGTGTGTGTGTGTATATATATATATATATATATATATATATATATATATATATATATATATATATATATATATATATATATATATATATATATAAATTGTTGCTCTAAGAAAACACACCAGGACTTTCAGGTCTTAAAAAAATAAAGTTAAATAAATAAATAAATAAATAAATGAATAAATAAATAACTATTTTTACGGTGGTAACAGTAACTCTAAACTGCACACAGTAAGTCTAAACCACACACATGACGTGTGTTTGTACAAGCACAGTTGCCTCCTTCTCTTCACACACAAAATCTCACATTCTGCCTCTGGACACACCCTTGAACGAGACAAAGACTCAACAAGAAAGAAAAAACCCTGAAAGAGCAAAAGTATTGGTGCTGTTGTAATAATAATTACAATAATGACACTGTTGTGGTTTATTTTTCTGGGTCATTTGAGTTCCCCATAGATGAAGCTTTCCTTATTTAACTGCAATTTGTTTGATCTGTGGCTATAAAAGTAATTACACTGTGATAAATCTCCAGGGGTTCTAAATACTCGGCCACCAAACAAGGAACCTTCAGTGAGTCTGTTTACCGATGGTAGGGATGGTGGTAACAATCTCGCCCAGCTTGAGTTTGTACAGGATGGTGGTTTTGCCGGCGGCGTCCAGGCCCACCATCAGGATCCTCATCTCCTTCTTCCCAAAGAGGCCTTTAAAGAGATTCACAAAGACGTTCCCCATCCTCTCAGGACTGACCGGGGGGAAAAAAGAAAGAGAAACATTACATCAAATCACATCCAAACAGAACATGGCAGCAGTTCATTTCATATACTGCAGCTGATTCAAAACCTTTCTTAAACAAAGTTCAAGAATCCCAGCCTTAAACGTCATCAGATGTTTGTTTGAAACGTGATTGCCAACGGCCTGCTGGAAAAGGTCTCTGATTGGTCATCTGCCATGTCAATCATATCACGTCGTCTTAACCATGTTTATTGTGTTACTTATAAAACGAGGACTGATGATGTAAATAGTTCAAGATGGGTGAAAAAATAATATATGGATTGTTTGGTTTAGCCATAACTGGGTTTAGCCATAAGAAAACAAGAACAAGTATGAATTCGAATAGCCAGCTAGTATGCTAGCTGTCACCTCACCAACTGTTAGCGACATAAGCAATGCTTGTTTTACCCACCCGTTTTTTTTGACCGATCCCGCCTCCTGCTCTCGGATTGGTTAATATTCTCACACGCAGGCAACACCAAGTAAATAATTGGTCGACCCTTGGTGAGTTTTACGCTAGTAGCCAATAATAGAGCAGGAGGTGGTACTTGTCGAAATGTGGGTGTGAAAAGAAAAATAGCTAACTTAGCTATTTGACTTCCCATCTGTGACTACGTCACATCGTATTAACGTCTTCCGACAAGGTAACAAGGCAGTGATAACAGAATTATAATATCAGTGAACTTACCTGTCGCTTGTTATAAAAGGAAGCTCTTTTGGAATAAATTCAACTCGTGAATCAGGCTTCTGGAGAGTTCTTTATCACCGCTAGTTGAACCGCTGTCACGTCTAAATGGCGTCATGTACACCTCACCGACATCGGCTTCGCAAACCCCGCCCACTAACACAGACTAGACCAATCGCGTCCGTTAAAAATGGGTTTTCAGCCCACCCCTCATCGACGCTCCAATTGGAACAAAGCAGGAAGTAATCGTTTCCTATTTATTGCCGCAAGTTCAGACACACCTTAAAATAGCGACGATGCCTGTCATATTTACTCCTTCTCTCACATTCCTAACACTATTAAAGCGCAACACCGACTCTGAAACATATGAAATATGTTTGCTGTATTAATTAAATACGGTGATATGTTACATAATAATAAGTTTACATTAGTCCTGTGAGAAGGACCAATGTTGTGGAGTTGGGTGCCACTCTGATGTCACAACATGAGAATGCTAGCGACAAAGACAATGCTAATGCAGCTACAATGACATTTCATTGAAGGAGGAAACAAAATGAATTAGCTCAAACATACCGAAAGGATTTTAACAACCAGGTTTCACTCTTAGCCCCTTAAAACAAAAGAATAAAGAGCTTCTTTTCTTACCATTTTTCAGCAATGTTCTATGTCATGTTAGCGAGAAATCGTTGAGAAATAGTTGAGATGTTGGAGCAAAAATTGGACTCAAAATCCCAGAATTTCAGATTATAGTACAGACTCAGCTTGGCTAGTTAGGGATCTACGATACACAAGATGAACATCCTGTTATTAGCAGGAACATTGAAGCTTCAAAGTTAATTATCAGATAAAGAAAGTTAGAGCTTCTTAGGTCAGTCATATTCAAGCTGTTTTGAATGTTACTCATCGATAGAAAGTTTAAAGCTCATGATGATTTAGTTCTGGTCTATTTCTTGCTGACCTCGTAAAGCAGTATAGTCCATCTTTAACTCAAACTTTACAATAGTGTTAAACAGAGCATTTGGAAAAGCCTTCACTTTACAAAGACAGATTGAACATATTTTTTGTTTATTCTTTTAGTTATTGAGTCTCTCAGCGTTCAATATACTTTTCATGACAAATTTATAGTCATGTTTATTAGGTAGTGTACATCATAATTACTGCTTAGCCGGCAAAAAAAACTTCTTGGTGCAAAAAGAAGAGATAAAATCCGAATCAGCAGTCAATGAGAAGTGAAACGGTGCAGGAGATGCCTGCAAAATACCTTTAGTACTTGTATATTACAATATTACCTCCAGCTTCCTAAATAATGACCTTTGTTTAAACAAATTGAAGATGATTTCTGTCAAATTAAAGTGCTTCCAGACTTGTAAGGATCATATGATCTTAAAGACGCCTTGAGTCTCAAGACGTAATACAATCTTAGAAATGATTATTTTATTACAGGTTTCTTTTTACAGATGTCTGGCCCAGAAAAAAGTCTATCCTCAGTGATAATACAGCTACTTAGCTCCTTAAAAGTAAGTTTTCTTTAAAAAGCATTAAGCTATGTAACGGCAAAGGTTCGTCAATAAATTTGCAATTTATCTCCCAAGCACCAGAGGGTGCAAAAATTTATAATCCCACTCTTTTAACAGTAGCAATAGTTGTAGTAAGTCTGTCGTATATGTTTGCTCCGGAAAAAAGAAATTGAAAACTGTGTCATTTATCCAAACAATGATTTGACTTAGCACTTAGCAGTCGTTCACCAGTTTGAAAAACAAACGAAGCGAAGAAAGGGAATGTAGTGTCCATGGTGTTCAGGCTGCTAGAGTGGAGCAGGTGTCCGATTGCAGTCCATCGACATCTTGCGTCTCCATTTTGCCATCTCGGATCCTCCAGGTCCAGCGGGTGCTGTTGTCTGGAGCAGGGACACACAGCAGCCACATGCGCGACTCCAGAACCTCGGTGTCAGGAGAGACAAGCTTCCCATCCAATGTGGATAGACTGAACACTCTCATGGAGATCTTTTATGAAACACAAACAAGACGCTTTGTCAGTCTTGCCATACTGGATTTGTGCGCCGATTGGGTGTCGAACAAACGTCTCATTTGATATCAAAGCAATGCAAATGTGCTGGCAAAAAGATGGCATGAACAACAACAACATTTCTCTCGAATCAGACTCCTCACCTGTGCGCTTATACCGACGGCGACGTGACCAAGCTTCACCCTTAGTCTCTCTCTGATCCTAAAAGTGTCTCCACTCACATCCTCCACCCAGATGTCCACCCCGAGGCCTACACATAAGCACACACATTTACCAAAAAAAGTCTTTTAATGTTCAGCGAAACTGAAAACCTAGAGAAAAGCTAGTAAATCAACTAACTTTACCTTCAAAGCAGCACGAAGGCGGCTGATTGGTGGAGACGGACCAATCCACGTTAAAGCTCCGCTCATCTGTGAGGCTGCTGTAAGAGGAGAACACACCGGAGCTCAAGTCATCCGACCAATCCGAACCCTTTAAAGAAGAACCAAAAGATGTGTTGAGTTTCAGACAGAACAGACATACAGGACAGAAGACACCTGGCAACCTGAGATGTTCACCTTGTCAGTAAGATCAGCATCCGAAGCGCAGACGCTACGATGGCAAGCCAGAGTCAACCTGGAGTTTCGCTCACACAAGTTTAAACCTAAGACAAAAACATTAATACAAATAAGGGCAAATTCTCCAAAACAAGAACTTCTAGAACACTCCAACACTGTTATTAAATTGTCAGTCAAAGCGACAAGGATCTTTTTCAATCAGGGTGAAAAAAAAGAAGGACACTTTATAAGAAACACGTCTTAAACACTGAACATCTGCCTCTCTTATGAAAATGTTCTCTGGTCATGTGTCACTACCAAGGAGATGTTGAAATAAGTATCGAAATGATCAGTCTTATGCTGCAGAAGTGTTGGATTGAGATTAGCTAATTTGCTAAAGAGTTAAAGAGCAAATCACAGGGGACCAAGCACCTTGAGAAGGAACTGACCGCTGCTGTTAAAAGCACACTGCAGCAAATAGTTGAGGTTTGACTCACTTCTCTCCACAGAGGGTGCACACTCCTCCTCCTCCTCCGTTTCTGACCACTCCTCCTCACTGTGTTGCCACTCTGAACCACAGAGGATCTGCAGCCGGTGAAACGGCTCCCACTCGCCCTCGCTGCCCAGCTCCCTCAAACTCCCCAAATCGCTCTCCACCTCTTCATCGCTGTCTCCTTCCTCTTCTGTCCTCATCCCTACAGCTGCCCTTCGTTCTGCTGAAGAGTGCTTAGTCTCTCCTTCGACGTCATTCTCATCTTTAGAGAGCGTGTATTCATTTCTCAATCCCCAAAGCTTCTCCATCCATCTTTCCGTCCCGTCCATCTCTCCTTCGCTATCCTCGTACATGTCTTCCGATTCCATCCCATCTTCCTCGGCTGCTCGATCTCTCCACCCACTCACCCACTGAATTTTGGGAGTGGAGAGCTTTGCTGAATTGGACGGTTTGGGGAGAACATTGTATGATGGTGTAGGTGGGCAGATCTGGGGGCGGGGCAGATTCTGTGTGGCTGATTCGACAGGATCAAAGAGGCCACCTACTTTACACACACACACACACACACACACACACACAGACACTCACTCACTCAGATCCTATCCGTAAAGTCTACCAGCATCAACCTGGAACCTGGTAAGCACAACTTTAAACATCACCGACCTGCTCGCAGAGCCCGGCTGCTTTTCTCCAGCAGCTCCCTGGCTGAGTCCCTCTCTCTCGGCTCCTTGACCAATCCCCCTCTGATGACATCACAGGTCAAGGGGTCACAGCCAGGAGGAATCTCCCACAGAGGAGCTGGCTCACTCACGATCTAGACCACATTTGTTCAGAATCAACTCAAGAGACAGGAACTTACACGTGATGAATACACACAAGGCCTTGTATTTACTGTATATTATTACTACTTTAAATATTATTTGACTTTTTATTTACTGGTTTATTCATAAGCTAATTTATTTACTTTTCTTTTATGTTATTATTTATTCATTGTATTATGCATTTATTTATTAACTTGTATATTTATTGCCTTGCTAATGTAGTTATTTATTTACTTACTTCTTTATTTACTTATTTAGATATTTACTTCATAACTTATTGACTTAAAGGAGAAGTTCACTTCCAGAACAAAAATCTACAAATAATTTGCTCAGCCCCTTGTCATCCAAGATGTTCATGTCTTTCTTCAGTCATAAAGAAATTATATTTTTTGAGGAAAACATTTCAGGATTTTTCTCCACATAGTGGACTTCAATGGAGCCCGTGAGTCTGAACTTCCAAAATTAAATAAATGCAGCTTCAAAGAGCTCTAAACGATCCCAGCCGAGGAAGAAGGCTCTTATCCAGTGAAACGATTGGTCATTTTCTTAGAAAAATTAAACATTGTATACTTTTTAACCACGAAAGCTCGTCTAGCGCCAGCTCTGGGATGCACGTCCGTGACGCTACGTACTACGTAATCACGTCAAAAGGTCACGCGTGACATAGGCGGAACTACAGACCCAGTGTTTACTAGTGTGGAGAAGGAGGACCATTCGGAAGTTGTTGCGTGTGGAATGACACAAAATTATATGTACCTTTTTCTTAGTCAAGTGAGTTTGTGTTATTTGCACTCCCTTGGTCTTTGCACGTTCGCTTTGTAAACATTGGGTCTGTAGTTCTGCCTACGTCACGCATGACCTTCCGACGTGATTACATAGTACGTAGCGTCACGGACTCGCATCCCAGAGCTAACATTAGACAAGCTTTTGTGGTTAAAAAATATACAATTTAAAATTTTTCTAAGAAAATGAGTGATGGTTTGGCTGGATAAGAGCCTTCTTCCTCGGCTGGGATCGTTTAGAGCTTTTTAAAGCTGCATTTAAACCACATTTTTAAGTTCAAACTCACGGGCTCCATTGAAGTCCACTATATGGAGAAAAATCCTGAAACGTTTTCCTCAAAAAACTATTTCTTTATGACTGAAGAAAGAAAGAAATGAACAAGACAAGGGGATGAGTCAATCGTTTGTAGATTTTTGTTCTAGAAGTGAACTTCTCTTTTAATGTATCAGGTCTGTTGCTCGGGGACTCTTACTTTCAGGCAGAGTGGGTGTGTGTAGTAGCGTGTCCACGGCTGATGGCCACTGAGCATGTGCAGTAGCATACAACAGCTGCTCCAGACATCTGCTTTGTCTGAGCGAGGATCTCCACGAGCCACCTCGGGAGACATGTGGCTTTCGGTGCCACGTAGACCGTTACCTAAAACATTAACACACACACAAAGAGTTTACTGTTAATTGCTGCATTGGCATCCACTTTAAGTAAGAGTGTGTGTGTGTGTGTGTGTGCGTGCAGTGTGTTACCTCTGAAGGTCTTGGTGCTGTATCCGTTCTGGTCCAGCATCTCAGATAATCCGAAATCACACAGGAAACACTCCCTCTTGTCTTTCGAAAGCAAAACATTGTCCACTACACAAACATATAAATAACACACACACACACAAGTATTTTTTTTAATAAATAAAAACTGGTGGGGGGGCACGGTGGCTTAGTCGTTAGCACATTTGCCTCACACCTCCAGGGTTGGGGGTTCGATTCCCGCCTCTGCCATGCGTGTGTGGAGTTTGCATGTTCTCCCCGTGCCTCGGGGGTTTCCTCCGGGTACTCCGGTTTCCTCCCCCAGTCCAAAAACATGCATTGTAGGTTGATTGGCATCTCTAAATTGTCCGTAGTGTGTGAATGAGAGTGTGTGTGTGCGCCCTGTGATGGGTTGGCACTCCGTCCAGGGTGTATCCTGCCTTGATGCCCAATGACGCCTGAGATAGGCACAGGCTCCCCGTGACCCGAGAATAGTTCGGATAAGCGGTAGACAATGAATGAATGAATAAAAAATGGTAATTGTTGACCAGTTGATGAGTATGAGAGAAATGTGTCCTAATAGTGTTGTCACATTCCTTAATAATAATAATAATATTGTTGAGTCTCTGTTTGCTGTGACTGCTTTCCTTTTCCTTCCTTAAGCAATCTTGAATTCCTGAATGCTTTTCCATCTTTGTTACCTAAGCAGATGTCATACTACGACTTTGAGAATGACGTCGCAGCGATTCGAGAATAAAATGCATTCAACCGGACAAGTCGAGAACAGATCAATAAAAATGCCATTAAAACTTGCGGTAATTTGTGAAAACACTCACCTTTAACATCCAGGTGAATCACCTTTCTGCTGTGCAGATGTTCCAGAGCCTGCAGTACCTGGCAGTGGTAATAAAGAGCCAAATCTTCAGGGAAATGTCCTTTTGATTTTAGGAGCTGAGCCAACGAGCCTGAAAAGAGGGCGTGAGAAAGACTTTCAGGGATGACTTGAAGGTGAAGAAACTTGTAGAAACGTAATGTAAACCAATAACGATATCCAATCCGAACAAACCTGTTTTAAGATCCATGAAGAGGACGACATTGAGGCCGTCACGTACAGCCCCGTAAAGCTGAAGGACACGTGGCGAGTCCAACCTGCTCCATGTTCCCACTTCCTCCCAGCTGAAACTGCTTAGAGGAATCTATAGACAGTTAGATTGATGCATGGAGTCAGAGAATAACACCAGAAGGCAACATATATGAGGGAAACAAAACAAACCATGACATGCTTTTATAGAAAAATAATCAACAACACAAAGTTACTGTTACATATTAGAACGAGTACATTAATCCCGACTAATCAGAATTGAGTGATTTATTCTAAGTAATAATTGTGCTGTTATAGGACAACAAATCAACAACAATATGAAAATAAAACATCCAGTCGATGTGCTATGGAGATCTTACTCTTTTGGCAGCACATGTAAAGCCAGTTTGTTTGTCACGGACACTAAACACATCCCCATATGATCCGTTCTGTACATGGCGAAGCATAGAATATTCCCGGCCTTCTCGATATTCGGAGTTTTTCGCCTGTAAAAACTAAGAGATTTAAACATTGTGAGTTAGTCTCAGATCATTTTATTGTCAAAACCATTTCTGGAACTTTCCAAACAAGTATTAAAATAAGTAAGTTGCTTTCGGCTGCTCCCTGTTCGGGGTCGCCACAGCGGACCAACTGGTCCACACAAAACTTGGCACAGGTTTTATGCCGGATGCCCTTCCTGACACAACCCTCCCATTTTTCCGGGCTTGGGACCGGCACTGCATCCAGTGGCTGGGGTTTGGGCATTGGCTGGGAATTGAACCCGAGCCTTCTGCATGATAGGCGAGAAACCTACCACTGAGCCACCAATGCCCTTAAAAATAAATTTAAATATTATTCATAAAATGATATGCAAGTTTTCTTACCATTTGAGGATGGAAAAGGAAGCCTTTGTTTATCTTTACTTTTTCTTGATTTCTATCATGCTCTGTCTCTTTCATCATCTCGTGAAAAAACGGTGCGATGCGATAACGATCAGGATGAGTCACGACACCCTGTAGTTTTCTCCATGTTAGCTTAGAAGAGTCGCTAAAATGAAAACGGTAGTCTTGCTCTTGACCTCTGTAACAGGCTGCATCACTACTCTGAGGAAAAGCATTGTACAGGTCACAGGTATCCTCATCAAAATGGCCAGCTGGAGAGTCACAGTGCCATGCCTCAAAATGAACATCTGGAGAGTCACAGTGAACTGCCTCAAAATGGCTGACTGATGAGTCACAATGTCCTGTCTCAAAATGGACATCTGGCGAGTCACACCCTCTTTTATCAAAATTGCCATCTGGAGACACACTATATCCTCCCTCAAAATGGCCAGCTGGAGAGTCACAGAGTCCTGCCTTGAAATGTAAAGCTGGCGAGTTATAATGTCCTGTCTCAAAATGGCCCACTAGTGGGTAACACCCTCTTTCATCAAAATGGCCATCTAGAGAGTCACAGTGCCCTGCCTCAAAATGGCCAACTGGACAGTCAGAAAGTCCTGCTTCAAAATGGCCAACTGGAGAGTCAGAGAGCCCTGCCTTGAAATGCCCAGCTGGTGAGTTAGGATGATCTGCCTCAAAATGGCCCACTAGTGGGTCATACCCTCTTTCATCAAAATGGCCATCTGGAGAGTCAGAGAGTCCTGCCTTGAAATGTCCAGCTGGTGAGTTAGGATGATCTACCTCAAAATGCCCCACTAGTGGGTCACACCCTCTTCCATCAAAATGGCCATCTGGAGAGTCAGAGAGTCCTGCCTTGAAATGTCCAGCTGGTGAGTTAGGATGATCTGCCTCAAAATGCCCCACTAGTGGGTCACACCCTCTTCCATCAAAATGGCCATCTGGAGAGTCAGAGAGTCCTGCCTTGAAATGCCCAGCTGGCGAGTTATGATGTCTTGCCTCAAAATGGCCCACTAGTGGGTCACACCCTCTTTCATCAAAATGGCCAACTAGAGAGTCACAATGTCCTCCCTCGAAATGGCCAAGAGGAGAGTCAGAGAGTCCTGCATGAAAATGGCTTCCTGCAGAATCACAGTGTCCTGATTCAAAATGGCTGCCAGAAGCAGAGCCACCATATTGTTCTGTGGTGGTGAATGAGGATTCCAAATCGTAGTCAGTGATATAACCAGAGGCAGCAGAGCCTGAACACGATGAGGCAGAACCCCACTGTGCCTCAGCAAAGCTGTAGGCCAAGTTGCACGAGTCACTGTTGGAGTCAAAGCTGTACTCCCAGTCCGCATTAAGACAGCTTGAATCTGAGTCACCGTCACCTCTTATAGACTCGCTGTCGCAGGAAGAATACGACCCAAACAAAGCTTCTATGCTGCTGCCTATTTCTGCGGTATTGGATCCAGGGTCTTGCGTGGCGTCACAGGTTTTCTCGACCTCTGTATAAAGGCAAAGCGAATCCCAGTCTTGTGATACACTGGAACAGGAAATGGAACCTTTGATGCTTTCAGCATAAATGTACACAGATTCTGGGTGAGAAGTGCGCTGTGGAGATCCTCCAGTGCTGGTGTAAATATCAGAGCAGCAGCTTACTTCAAACCTCTGGCAGCTGAGACTCGCTACACTGCTGTAAGGTTTCTCAAAAGGGGCGTGCTTCTCCTTTTCCATCTTTAGAGATTTCTTTCTTGCACTAGTCCTCCAGAGTGGCCGCCCAAATTTAGAGAACACTTTTTGCCTCCTTGCACCTTCCCTAAGTGCTTTAGGACTTGCTCTACGGACAGGAGGTTGAAGTAGGCCATGTTTGACGCTGGATGGACAGAATTCTTGACACTGCTCAGCTACAATAGAGGAAATATTTACAATTAACAGCTAGATTACTATTTAGAACTAAATTAGTACCACAGTACTGTTGAGTTCTTGGTAAGAAAGTGCTGATAAATCTACTGACAGCATAGATTCTTATCCTAATAATATTTTGTTACAACTCTAACCACACCCATTTGCTACATTTACCACATCCAACCGTTTCAGGTGCAATAGTACTGTGTTCTTTACACCCGGAACTTCAATAACCACCTCTACTCCTTTAGCCACAACCATTTTTTCTCCATACCCTCTGCCTGGGCAATCATGGTTGTAATTCTGGTCTCCACCTCATTGAATTTCTGCAGAGACTCAGATTCCATTTTGGTTAAGGACTCGTCTTCCTCTTCATTACTGAGTGCAAAAAAGAGAAAAGGAAGGCAGGAAGTGAGAAATGTGTAGATCATTATATACACCTTTCAGACACAAAACCTCAGGTTATCAGTTCAACCCGTTTACCGCTTATTGAATGCAAGAGCATTTTATGCAGTTGTGAGATAACATTATTGTTTGAGACAAACCGGTGAATGGAAATATTTTATGCAAATGCATATATTGGATTTAATGCAAGTGTGGGGAAAGATTAGCGAATGTAAGAGCATTTAAGACAAGTGTGGGGAAAGATTAGCGAATGTGAGAGCATTTAAAGCAAGTGTAGGTAAAGATTAGAAAATGTGAGAGCATTTTATGCAAGTTTGGGGAAAGGTTAGCGAATGTGAGAGCATTTAAAGCAAGTGTAGGTAAAGATTAGAAAATGTGAGAGCATTTTATGCAAGTTTGTGGAAAGGTTAGCGAATGCGAGAGCATTTAAAGCAAGTGTAGGTAAAGATTAGAAAATGTGAGAGCATTTTATGCAAGTGTAAGTTAAATCTAGCAGATGCAAGAACAGTTTGCACAAATTTATGGTATGACTAGCAATTGTGAGATTTACCGTGGGTAAAAGTAGTAGAACTAGCAAATGTGTTTTATGCAAAAATGGTTTAAGTGAGCAAATGCATGAGCATTTTATATAAATATGGGGTAAATCTAGTGACTGCGGGAGCGTTTTATGTAAAATTGGAGTAAATCTACTGACTGCAAGAGCATTTTATGCAGATGTTGTGTAAAACTAAAGAATTTTATGTGAAATTGAGAGGAAATATATATATATATTTCAAAGGATTGTATGTGAATGTAGGCTAAAACTGAATTTTATCGACATAAAAGCTTTAATGAAACATAATTTGGTGAATCGAGGAGTATTTTGTCATGAAAGCGATCATTTTTCTGTTTAATAGAGATAAATATTTTGTCAACACACCACCAACTGTTTGCGTGCGTGTGTGTGTGTGAGAATGAGCAGATAGTAGGATCAGAGCCGGTGTGTATTAATAGCAGAGACATTTTGGTGCAAGCAGCAGCTTGTGTCTCAGCTGCTTCAGTCACTCTATCGGTTTCCAACATACAGCCTCACTCCTCCTCCGCTATCTTACTGCACCCTCTCCCACACTGCTACCAGCTGTCTCACACTCCTGATCCACGTCTCATCCTCCTTTGAAGTTCAACCCCTTCTCCCAGCCGACTGGCCATATTAATGGATTTTAAGGACTTCAAGCTTGCACGTTCTCATCAGTATAAACAGGTTTGATTTATTAAGCCAGAATTGGGAACTTTTTGTAAATATAAAACTGCAAACAATGCAGCATTAATGTGTAAATTACTCCAACTAATAAACAGATAAGGGTATATATATACTTTTTTAACTTACGTAAATCTCATTCCCTACCTGTTACACACACATGCTTGAGAATATTTACATATTTAATCAAATTAGCTTATTAACAAGAACATTCACTCTACATATTATTAAATGAGACACAAATCTTAATTCACGTTAAAAACGTACCGGTGGAAAGAGCCCATTTTTTCGGATTGGCTTCTTCTCCTTGATTTAAAGCAACATGAAAGCGATTGAAGGTTCACTCTTCCTGGCAGTTCATTCACTCTGAAAGTGTGTTAGCCGGCAGCAAGAAACACACACACACACACACACACATCCACCCACGCTATCTGAATGGAACCTAATCCCACTGGCTCACAGACACTAGGACAGTGTGTCTCAGATGAACTACATGCTTAACTAGATTCACGATCAAGTTCAAAACTCTGTTTTGTACTTAATATCACCGTTTTACATCATACCGTTTTTTCCCCCCGACGCTTTACACACTTCCATTCACTTCTCGTTCTCCACGGGGTCTTGTCGAAGCCGGTCCCCCAGATATTCCATCCATCCCCTGTGGCATAACCCTCATACCGCCGTGTTTCGTAACTCCTCTCTCATGCCAATCAGCAGGCGACACGCACCACAGCACATCACCCAGGGTTTCTGTTTACCCAAACAGTCGTAACGAAATACTCCATTTCCAAGCAGTTTATTTCCACATTCTTCACACGTCTCATCAGAAACAAAAGATCGATTCGAACACAAATGGGAAAAAAAAAAAAAGGAAATAAAATCTCGACTTAAACCATGTCACTAAAAGTTAGTTTAAAAATCATATTGAGTGTTATTTCAAACCTAGTTGTTTTGGAGATGTGATTCTTCAAAATCTTAACATTAGGAGTATGCGATCAGAGGCATGTATATTCAACAAGTCCAAATTTAAAAAGTGTTCAATAAATTAATATACATTTTCCTTCGACCATATAATTCTCAAGGCAACATTGGATGACCCAGGCTACTAAAATATAACGATGAATTGCTCCAAACACCTAAACACATCGACTGGTGTGCTTTCGATCGGGTTATTACTCACTGTTAGAGATACTGATCATTTTGCAACGTCAGCTATTTTTACTCCCATCCGTAATGGCAGCTTTGTGCTCATTCAACTGCAAACTGTTAGATTTGACGCCTCTATGTTCAGATACACAATACATTCAGCTCGGTCTCGGTGATGTTTAAGGTCTTTCTATGTGTTTCATACCTGAGGAGAAATGTATGAATACATTTTTTTGTTATAAAGTCTTAAAAAGGTTTTGAAACTAGGTGAGAGTACTTGCACATGAATAAATGAAAAACAACTTGAGAGCTTGGAGTGATTGGACATGAAAGAAAGCTGGAAACGTGTCATTGTTTCAGTGTTGGATTCTGTGTCAGTCAAAAACAATAAAATGATCTCTCGGCATTCCTAGAACAGCAGGGAAAATTTTTTTTTTAAAAATCGAAATGCAACTATGCTGTACTGTCCCTCATCCTGATATGGACAGCAGTTTAAGTTTAATTTGTGGACAGTGATGACGTTTCTCTACAGCGAGTTGTCCCACCACGTGGGCGGAGACGCTTTAGTGCAACGTTTTGCAGGGTCGCAGGCGTATCCCTTAGGGCAGCAGTGCTTCATGTCGTCACAACACACCGCCTAGAGACAAAGGAAAGAAAATAAATCTAATTAAACTGGCAGAAAACACTAATTGTTCACTGAAAACACTAAGTGCTGACTCCTTATAGAAAACTTCACCACATTAACAATGAACAGCTTTAATGTGAATGAGCTGTTACTATAGAAACCATACAGAACCTGCTTTAGACAATTCTGTCTAATCAGGTGAGGGAATTTGACGAAATGTTACCTGCTCAAATGGACAGCAGGCCCACTCGGAGTCGGATGACCGACAGCAGGTCTGGCTCTTAGTGCAACGTCTGGTCGCGTCACACATCAGCTCATCTTCGTCTTGCGTGTGTATGAATGTGAGTGCGACGGTGTGTGTAGTGGAAGGTTTAATGCAGGTTCCGCTCTGCAGGTCGCAGGTGTAGTCGTGAGGGCAGCAGTGCTCATGGTCCTCACAACATACAGCCTACAAAATAGAAAAATAAATAAATAAATAAATAAAAATATTCACTCACTATACAGTACATGTTCTAGTAAGCGAGACATTATTAAAAACCCCATCCCAGACGCACCTGAGACAGCGGACAGCAGCCCCACTGCCCTGTGCGTAATTGGCAGCACGTGGTGCCGGCTGCACAGCTGGTGGTGTTGTCACACTTCATGTCCCCAAGGTCGCTGGTGACCTCTGACCTCGGAGCGCTCATGGCCGGCTGCTTCTTGAACCACGGGATCTGAAGGTTTCCCTTCGTGCAGGTGGGTTTCTCCTTATCGCAGGTGTAGCCGCTGGGACAGCAGTGATCTCCGTCCCCACAACACACAGCCTGCGGAGAGATGAGCGTTCTGATAAAGTCCAGAAAGATTTCACGACTAGAAACGTGGTTATGATGGATGATGGCGGAGAAAAAAAAAATGAGAAAGTGTGGAAGGATATATAGAATATAATATAGTCATGTGTGTGTTGATGTGCGAGACCTGTGGCAGAGGGCAGCAACCCCACTGGCTGAGTTTTGTCATGAAGCAGCAGGTGTTGCCTCTGGGGCAGCTGGTCCTTGCGTCACACTTGTGCTCGTGCTGTGAGTCCGACGCCACGTTAGAGCTGGGGTCAGCGAGGGAGCTACGCATCACACTCAGCGCAGGCTGCTTTCTGACCCACGGCATGCTGGGTAGAATAAGGTGTTCACAGGACTTGTGAGCTACGTCACACTTGTAGCCCTGAGGACAGCAGTGCTCGTGATCTTCACAGCAAATGGCCTGGGAGGAGACAGACACGTACATGTGTTGTGAGAGAGAGAGAGGGAAGTTCATGCATACTTGTATACAGTGTGTGTGTGTGTACCTGTGGTAGCAGGCAGCAGGCCCAGGTTCCTGATTTCTGTTTACAGCAGGTTGTACCCGTTGGACACACTGAGGTCTCATCACATTGTTCATTCTCAGGCACCAGGGCCACGGCGGGCGTCTTGCTCACCCAGGGCACGGCGCTCGCATCTGAGACACTGTCACACGTCCCTGCCTGCACGTTACACATCGTGTTGTGAGGGCAGCAGTGTAGATGATCCTCACAGCACACAGCCTAGAGAGAGAAGAAATCAACCACATTCAGGGTTTAAACGCCATTCCACTGTCTATACGGTTTCTATAGTAACGGTTCTTTCACATATACATGTGCACCCACTTGTGGTAGAGGGCAGCATCCCCACTGCCCGGAAGCCATCTTGCAGCAGGTAGTGTCTTGTGGGCACGAAAAGGTCGGGTCACATTTTTCATCGACAGGCCTTGAAGGACGTGAGAAGGCGGGAACTTTCTTCACCATGGGAACGGAGAGAGAAAGGTCAACAGGGTCATCACAAGTGCCCTCGGATAGGTTGCACATGGTGTCCTGAGGGCAGCAGTGGATGTGGTCATCACAACACACCGCCTAGTGGAGGGGGGGAAAAAAAAAAAATCAAATCACAATTTTACTTTTGAAAAAGAATTTTAAAAAAACCCAAAAAAACAAGGAACTATAATTTGGATTTTTGATACCTCAGGCAGCGGACAGCACGCCCAACCACCGTCTGGTTTCTTACAGCAGGTACTGCCAGTCGGACATTCTGCCGTGTCGTTACAGGCCACTGAATCCACCACACACACACACACACACACACACACACACACACACACACAATTATTGTCTTGAGCAGACATTACCGGCTTCTGCTTATTTGGCCTTGTGCCCTAGAGTTCAAGCCTTGCATGTTTACCTGTATTCTTTAAGTGCAGAGTGTGCATAGCCTCAACATTCATCATATTGAGCTCATTAGACATGACACAGGTGTCGTGTTCAAGGTCACAGGTCATGCCCTCAGGACAGCAGTGCACATAATCCTCACAACACACAGCCTTATGACAAATAAAAAATAGAAATCGAGATTTATACAGGCATAAAAGAAAATAGGGGAAAAAAAAAAAAAAAAAAAAAAAAAAGAAAATACACACGTTAGGCATGGGGCAGCAGCCGTAGCTCCCATTTTCTAGTTTGCAGCAGGTTGTGTCACTTGGGCACACGGACACTTTATCTGGACAAATCACTTCACTCACACACACACACACACACACACACCCGGTCAAATAAAAGATCAGCAAGCACATCAAAAACTTCCTGCAATGTGGTGGCAACACTGAAGAGGAACTCTTCCAGAAACTGTGGTTCTCCTACTGTATCTTTTTCGGTTCCCTATAAATTGACTTCAGAAGAACATCAAGAGAAACATCTTTCAGGCTTAAGTGCGTTTACACCACAGTTCGAGGACCTATGATCATCATAAATGAACAGAAGAAGTAAACCAGAAAGGTCTTTATTGTGGAACGGAAACTGCCGAGTGTAATGGGTTATCATCACTGATAGATTAATTTGCAAACGATTCAGTATTTTTGAGTCAAGATAAACCAAGAGTCATTTATTTACAATGATTGAATGAAAATGGCAAAGCATAACATTTCCAGATTTATGATTATGAAACAAATGTCATGTAGGATAATTTTAAAAATCTGAATTGTGCAAAACATAGCCGCTCCCTGTGATTCAGTGAATCCTTTTAGACAAAGATCTAATGATTCACTGACTCATTGAGATTCCTGCAAATCATTTGATCCACTGAGTTCAAGAATATTACAAAATAATAAAAAACAGCAATAATTATTACTAATGATGACATTTGTATACCTTTTACCATCTACAGGATCAGTTACAAATGTGCTATACAACTGAATCAAATCAAATGATTCAACTATAGTGACTCAAATGAATCAGTTCATTGAAATGATTCTGTGAAAAAGCTTTTTTTTCCCCTGAGATAAGCTTGATATCTTACCATCATTACTGCCTGGGAACTTCACAGATACCTCGTTCACCACTGCATCTGAAAGGTGAATGGACACACACATGCTCATTATATTCAAGAAAGAGTGTTATTAGTGAGGCGAGGGACAGGAAGTGATGTCATACCTTTGCGGATCGCAGGGAATTTTCTCAGGAGGGGGATGGCGCTTCGCACGGCTGATACACACTTCGAGTGACGGAGGTCACAGGTCGTGCCCTCAGGACAGCAGTGTCTTTTGTCTTCACAGCACACTGCCTACACACACACGAGTTAGAATAGTTCATCAGTCTAGGGTTACACACTCCATATATACACACAAACAATCACAATGCACACAGACAACCAGACACAGAGACAGACAGAAACACACCCACAGACATGATGCATGCAGACAGACACATATAGAGATGGAAATACAGACAGACAGACAGACAGGTATAGAGATGGGCAGAAGGACAGACAGACATACCCACAGACATGATGCATGCAGACAGACAATCATGATACACACAGATCCAGGACATATATATTGAGACAGAGAGCCACAATGCAGCCAGACAGACAGACAGCCACAAGACAGACAGCAAGAAAGAAAGAAAGAAAGAGACAAGTACATTAGGCATTGGACAGCAGCCCCAAGTCCCCTCAGGCATCTGGCAGCAGGTCGTATCATCAGGACACTCAGACTCCTGGTCAGGACACACCACTGCCTGTGAGTGACAAAAATGATCAACTATAAATGGTATGAAAAAGTATGGCATGTCGAACATGCTATTTCATGCAGATCAAATGTCATTTGTGTGTGTGTGTGTGTTACCTGAGGTAGGGTAATCTGTTTGGCATCGACTCTCCTCACCCACTTCAGTGTGTGGGTCTTGTTCACACACACGCCGTGCTCCAGGTCACACAGTGTTCCTTCATGACAGCAATGGAGATGATCTGAGCAGCACTCGGCCTGCACCCCCCACCCCCCCAGACAGACAGACAGACACACACACACACTATATAAATAAATAAAAATAAAATAGTTGAGTTATACACTGTGCGTGTGTGGCATGTGTGTGTGTGTGTGTGTTTGGGCACACACACTTACGTTAGGCAGCGGGCAGCATCCGTATCCGCCCCACGCCGTCTGGCAGCAGGTGTTTCCATTTTCACACATTCCTCCGTCAGGGCAGATGAGAGCACTACACACACTCAGCATACACACCAGCACACACACACTCACACGCATCTGTGAAAAGACAGAACCTTGGTCTTAACATTCATTCAGTTTCAACACCGTTTTGTGGCGAAGCTTAACAAATCAATAGAGAGACGCAAAACAGAGGTAGAGCTGTAAAAAGTTTGAACCCTGGCTGTAGGATCTCAATAAGAGTTCAAAAACAAGAGGACACAGTCCAGTCCTTTATCAGGTCACGAGTGTGTGTGTGTGTCTAAATCATGATAATGATCACACACTTTTCTTTTAATTTTTTTTTTTAAAGTTCAATACACAGAGTATGATTCTAGGTCATGTAACTACCACTGCTTAAAAAAAGTTAATCAAATATACACTATATTGCCAAACGTTTTGGGACACCCCTCCAAATCATTGAGTTCAGGTGTTGTTTTTCAGGGGTTGGACTCGGCCCCTTAGTTCCAGTGAAAGGACATTTTTGGACATTTCATGCTCCCAAAGGTGTTCTATGGGGTTGAGGTCAGGACCCTGTGCAGGCCAGTCAAGTTCCTCCACACCAAACTCGCTCATCCATGTCTTTATGGAGCTTGCTTTGTGCACTGGTGCAAAGTTGGGAGGATGAAACTGTCCAAAATGTCTGAAGCTGAAGCATTAAGAGTTCCTCTCACTGGAACTAAAGGGGCCGAGCCCAACCCCTGAATTCAATGATTTAGAGGGGTGTCCCAAAACCTTTGGCAACATAGTGCATATTTAATGTTGTTGCTGTGGTACAAGATGAAATAAAAGCAGTCATGTGCTGTTATAGGAAAGTAATCACCCACTAGGTTGTTGTTAATACAAAACAATACAATGTAGGCCAAGGTCTGGATTTTCTCTCTCTCTCTTAAAAAAAAAAAAAAAAAAAAAGGTGTATTGATGATGTAGACGCTCACCTTTGGTGTTGGTTGGCTTCAAATTTTCTTTCGTCTTAAGACATTCACATGAAGTTCTTCAACTTCAACCTAAAGATCACACACACACCAAATATACACAAATTTATCAATTCAGTTAAAAGATTCTTTTATTAAATACTATGACTAGGGAGGCAAGTGACAGTTTTCTTTGGTTATATGATGTGTTTAGTATGTACACACACACACACACACACACACACACACACAAACACACACAGGTCAGCCATAACACTGTGAGCAGTGAGAGGTGAAGTGAATAAGACTGATGATCTCCTCATCATGGCACCTGTTAGTGGGTGGGATATATTCGGCAGCAAGTGAACATTTTGTCCTCAAAGTTGATGTGTTAGAAGCAGGAAAAATGGACAAGCGTAAGGATTTGAGCGAGTTTGACACGGACCAAATTGTGATGGCTAGACCACTGGATCAGAACATCTCCAAAACTGCAGCTCTTGTGGGGTGTTCCCGGTCTGCAGTGGTCAGTATCTATCAAAAGTGGTCCAAGGAAGGAACAGTGGTGACCCGGAGACAGGGTCATGGATGGCCGAGGCTCACTGATGCATGTGGGGGGTGAAGGCTGGCCCGTGTGGTCCGATCCAACAAGACGAGATACTGTTACTCAGATTGCTGAAGAAGTTAATGCTGGTTCTGATAGAAAGGTGTCAGAATACACAGTGCAGGACGGGTCAGGGCTGTCATGGCAGCAAAAGGAGGACCAACACAATATTAGACAGGTGGTCATAATGTTACGTTTTCTTCACAAAAAAAAAAGTGCACACTTTCACCGAGTAGTAGAAGCAGGTGAATTGGGACACAGCATATAAAGCCACTGACAAGAGGCGGATCCAAACACAACAAAAACAAGCCTTATGGCCTGAATAATAATTTTTCTAAACACGTTTTCTCAGCGATTTAATACACTTTTGCAACTTTTCTCCAACACGTTATACATATCCTTCAGGATATTTGTACAAATGAGGGATTAAAAAAAAGAAGAAAAAAAAAAAGAACTGTTGCTCCTTATGTTAGTCACATCCAGTGACGCGGCAATGCTATGCAAAGTCTTAATATGAGTCTAAAATTAACATTTTAATAACTTACTGAAGTGAATTAAATCGTTACTATTGATTTAAAAAACCGTGTGATATCTCAAAGAAAACCTTAAAGCCACCAAATTCATGAAACTAGCTAGCCAGCGGCTCGGTACCAAATTGCTGCGTAAAAAATCATCGAGTGAACTACGCAGTTTGAACAAAGGCTGGCGTCATACACTACTTAGTGATCCTAAATAGGGACGAATGAACCATTTGGGATTCTTCCGGATATATACATACAGTGTTGGCTTATATATCAGCTAACTGAATTGGTTCTTTAAATAATGATTAAAAAAAACGCCGATTAAGAGATTCGGTGTATAAAATGGCGTGGAGGACTAGCTTACCTGTATGCGCCGTGATTCCCAGTCGGGTTTAGTCTGAAAAAGCGTAGCTGCGGTAAATAATCGGTTAGGGAAATGAGCTTAAGAGTTCACGTGATACGTGACTTTGTCACATGGGACTTTGGCTGAAGTGAAAATATCCAACATGGCGGCTGAAGCAAAAAAAAAAAAAAAGTCGTTTTATTGAATAAAGCTTACTACACAGAGTTTTTAAAAAATAAATAACTAATGGAGTTTAGTTTTTAATTTTTTATTCTTTTTTTTTACATGAGGAAAGACTTGTTTAAACTGTCGCGTTCGCCTCAGACGCCATTAATGAGATTTATTTAACATTAAACGTGAAATGTTTCAGAAAACATTTCTAGTTTCTTCTTGTTCTTAAACGTCCCACTAAAGATAAATACTCCACCAGTCAAGTTCTACAATCTGTACTGTTGCGTATCTGGAGTATAATCTTCAATAAAGTTGTGTATGTAAGAAATAAATCGCTGTGTTGTGCAGTTTTGGGAAAATGATCAACGTTGATGTGGTGTGTTATTGTGTCTCCGTCACGTGTAACCATTTTTATGTTTACTAATCAAACAGGAGTGCAAAAATCTTGTACGTGGACGTGTTTACGGCTGGCAAATTTTAAAGTAGCTATTCGTAAGAATTTTTTCAGGACACCCCCATTTTTTCTTTGCTGAACACACTTTGCTTTGTAGAAAGTAGAGGGCTTTAAAAATGACATACTGCTCCTTTAATCTGATGCGATTAAAACGATTAAATAAAATCAGTGTCCTGTTTGTATAAATAAAGTGTGCTTCATAAGAACTCGTGAGTTTTTAATCCAAATCAAAATATACACAACTGAAAATGATGCGATTAAGAAATTCACAAATAAAATCTTTAAAGTAAAAAAAATACAATGAAAAAGTAATATTTTAATATCACTCATGTTCTGCTCCTCCAGAGCTGTTTTTAATCATGCAGTACAAGTTCACCTAACTTTTCTTTTTTGTGACCTAGCTACTTAACAGATCCTGCAGGATCTAGTTAATAGTTACTGAGGGGGAAAAAAAACCTAGTTTTAATGCAATCAAGTGGGATTGAATGTAAGCTCCGCCCCCTTTCTGGAGTCTTCTGATAAAGAACCCGACAAACCCCAGAGATCGGTGGATCGATCGTCTTATTTTCTGTCTGTTAAAAACAGAAGTGGATAGGCGATTATTACGAGGGCTGTAAAGTTATGTCCGTTTGGCTCAGCAGGTCGGTGTCTTCTTGATTTTTGGAGCTGGCCTGATGCGAATGTTTTGACCTCTTGCCCCTGAAGACGGTGCTGCCCTCATCCCCGCCCTCTCCTTCCTCCCGCTCGAGTCGTCCTCTCTTCACAAAGTGCTGGATGCGCGATTCCAGGCTCTCGCAGCGTGGCCGCTCCAGCAGGGGGCGATAGTTGCGCTGGCGGGATCCTTCCATGAGGCAGCATGGCATAACCAGCGCTTTATCTGAGGGTTGAACGTGAAACTATTTAGGTGCTGTTAAACTCACCTGATTGGTCAGAAGGTGGAAAATAATGAACAAGATGTATTCCTTACACACTGTGTCTGATCTCTCACACACACACCTGTGTCGGTGCTCTGCAGGCCGTTGATCATGCCGTTCAGCACCTGAGCTTTGACTGCAGTCTGAGTCCAGTGTTGGAGAAGAGAGCTGAGCACGTGGCTCTCCTCTTCAGGCTCGCTAATCCAACTCAGGCCATCGAAATGGCACTCGTACAACACCAGCGGGTAATCCACTGCCATGCTAAAAAAAATATCCACAACAATCTTGTTATTCGGACAAATATTCGACAAAACACAACATACGTTTTGTCGTGTTACCTCCTTATTACCTTCATGAAACATTTCATCTTCTATTCAAATGATAGAATACACTATACTCAAAAACCATCAATTGTGTCACCTGTACTGAGGCTTCCTGGGATTGTTCTCAACATCCAGTAGCTGGTTGATGATGTCAGGAGCTTCCAGTTTCTGGCCAATCAGAAGCAGCACCGCCATCATGCAACGAACCTGCACGAAAAAAAAAATGTAACAACCAAAATCATTGAGCTAGAAGAGAAAGAATAAAAACAACGACTAAAGCGTGTGCTGACCTGGTGGTACAGGAAGGCGAGACCTTTGACCTCAAACACGTAAAGGCGCTGAGGGTCGGCGGGGGAGGGGTGACCGGGTTGACACGGCTGAACCCTAGCGGACGTGATGGTCCTCTGGAACTGCAGAACTCCGTTACCAACGTCCATCTTACACAAGTTCCTGAAGTCATGTGTGCCTTCATATCTGCACATGACATTAACTGTATTAGAAGACACACAACAACACAAAGCAACACAACCACATTGTTTCCTGTACCGTTTGGCTGCTTCAGCCATGAGCTGGACATCCAGATCTCCACGGGGAAAGTAGTACCGGTACGTTCTGGACTGGCAGTCGAACCGAGCGCTGAAGCCGATGGGCACCTGAGACCAGCCGAGAGCCCGGATGTCTGGAGGAAGGACTCGGTTCAGCATCTTCACGTAAGGCAACTCTGCTTTCGTCTCAGCTCCACCTCCGGCTTTAGGTTCGACGCCATCAGGAACAGTCACACCCAGACCGCTGAACTGACTCGAACGCAGGTCAATAGATATGACCTACAATACAGCATCATTATTATTGTAATCACATCTCTATTTATTCTAATGCTCTTTACTTAACTTCCTACCAACAGAAGAACATTACGGTTTCTCCACCCTAACTACTGGAAGAACGTCATGTAACCGAAATCAAAAACTAGAGTAACTGGAGTAACCAAATGCAGACGTATCCTCCAGCTGGAATAATCAAGAACACTAGAAGGTGTTGTACCTGTGAGAAAGCGCTGACTCCTTTATCCGTGCGGCCGCAGCGGTGGTAATTGGAGCTCTGTCTGTCCTGGATCAGTTTTGTTTTGAGCAGAGCCTCAAACACCCGCGCCTCCACCGTGTTGTCCGTGTTCTCCTGCACAGCAAATCCCTGGTACTGCCAGCCCAGGTAGGCTAGACGCAGCGCCACGTGGCGGCGCGGGTGGGCAGCAAAGTCGAACGCTTTCTTCCCTTTCTTACTGTTCCCACCATTCTCCTGAGCCTTTGCCGCCGGCACCGTCCCCTTGTCGCTCTTTCCTCTCAGCTGGGACTTCAGTCGCTCCACTTCCTCCTCCAACGCCTTCACACGGACCTGCAAGGCTTCCTCGGGTGCGCTCATGACAATGAAGATGTCTGTCCAGAAAAAAAGACAGAGTAGGTCAATAATTTACATTTCTGGCATTTGACAGACGCTCTTATCCAGAGCGAGAATAATGAAATGATGCAGCAGGTGACAAAGTTCTTCCTGGATCTGGGGTCTCGGGGATGGAGAGGTGTTTTAAATAAGTGACCCTAGAAACATAATGTTCCTGTGCAGGGTTCTTCCTGGTCTTCCTGGTTTCCTCCCATCCTTGCCAGATTTCTGAAGAAGTGTACTTAACAAGTGTGTCACGTAGATTAGGACAGAACCTCGTTTTCTCCATTCTAAACGCTTATGGCAACTTTAACTCACATGCGCTGCTTTTTAAGCAGATTTAATGCACAAGAAACACATGTCTTGGTCCACAGATGTTCAGTTTAGGCAAGAAAAATATTAGCTCAATAAAGGAACACTACCGCTTTGGGCTTATTTTAAGACAAAAACAGCACTCGTATTACAATTAACGTCACTTTCATACAAAATATATGAACATTCTTACCTTAAATTCGACTAAAGTTGAGATTACACGTGTACATAATGCAAAAGTGCAAAAAAAACACGTTACTTCCTATCCACATGAGCGACACAAATACATGCGCATACCAAAATAAACGGTTTTGGAAAAAAAAGTGCACTAGATAGGGTATGTAAGCGTCATCGTACGAGGTTCACGTAAATAGGGAGAAAGGCGACATTTGGGATTGGTCCATGAAGAAAACGCGGAAGTAAAAGCTCAAACCACGCGTATCAAAATCAAAGTTCATTTAATGACGGCTGCATAGAGGTTTTCAAATTCCAGAAAACAAAACTGAAAATTAAAACAAGCTTATATAAATAAAATTAATAATCTAAGACATGTTTAGGATTGAATTGTGATGGTAACAGTACGTACCATTAATTTCGTATAGTTGCAATTCTACTGGTTACTCAATATGTACAGACTTTTATTTTGAATACAAGAGTCCTCACCGTCGCCATCTTGGAGCGGCTGTCTTCTCCATACGCCCCTTCGCTTGTTGACGGCATCAACTGGGAAGCCCAGTGATCAAATTAACGTTGGGCGCTAACCAAGCTGTACTGTGGGTTATTTCAATAGGAATTAAAAATCAGCTAAGCGGTTAGCTATTTATAGCTAGTTTTGAACTGGCTGAAACATGCAGAAGTATGAAAAATTAGAGAAGATCGGAGAGGGTAAGTCGGAGACGTCAGGCTTCCTGTGCGCCGGTTGGGAGAGACGCTTGTGCCGTTGCTAGCTAACGGCTAGCGTAAATTAGGCTCAAAGATCTAATTAACTTTACTGGTTAAATATGCCCGAGACACGTTATTTACTGTTAAATAATTTATTTTTATTTTACATGTAATGAATACTGGATATTTTAAGCTAGAGATTAGCTTGTGTGTATTTATGTTTATTAAACGATGCTAAGTTCAAATGCATCAAGTAATCTAGGGTTTTCGACTCTTACAAAATTTGGTTAAATGGCGGCTTGTTCTCTACAAACTTCACAGTACATCATTTAAATTCACTAATTAATACTTTTGGCCTCTCTCTCTCTATTTTCTTAACATTTTTTAATGATGAGAATCATTGTATAAATGTTGTGTGGAACAAATCACTCGGTCAGGCGCTGCTACAGGAAAATGATCAACGACATGATGATGATGATGATGATGATGATGATGAAGAAGAAAAACAACCAGGGCTACTGTTAAAACCCCCGAAAGTTGATTATTTATCTGTAACAACACGCACCTGACGTTTATAGCTACAAATGCAGAGTTCATCAAAACTGCATCAAATTGTTCAACGGTATTGGAGAATTGAATGAATAATGCGAGATGTGAATAATAATAATAATAATAATAATAATAATAATAATAATAATAACAATAAGTATCACCTGCAGGTACCTATGGCACAGTGTTTAAGGCTAAAAACAGAGAGACGCATGAGATTGTGGCTCTGAAGCGGGTCAGACTGGACGATGACGATGAGGTAAGGAACACACACGCTGGCCATCAGAAACACTGCATGATTCAAAGGATGTAATAATGCAACGTACTCCTTGTTCAGGGCGTTCCCAGCTCAGCCTTGAGAGAAATCTGCCTCCTGAAAGAGCTGAAGCATAAGAACATAGTGAGGTAAACCCCATGACACTTCTGTTCATCCGCACTCACGTTTACGTTCACGTGTCATTTCCTCAAATCACATCCTTCAACCACATCAGCTGCCATGGCTTATTGATTTCTTTGTTTCTTTTTTTATTTTAAGGTTACATGACGTGCTGCACAGCGATAAAAAGCTGACGTTAGTGTTCGAATATTGTGACCAGGTAAGATTCGTGATTTTTTTTGAATAGCACAGTGATGGAATTTGGGGATGTGCTGTTTGTGAAAAAGAATCAATAACCAAACACAGATCATCGTAACCCCTTTTACACGCTGACGTTGGAGATTCCTGTTCTATAAAGTGTTAAATAAACATTTTATCTCCTCATAAATCTCCTCATTTGATGTTAGAAACTCTGACCAATCGGCATCCAGAACTCATTCAGTGATGATTTTTTTCCTCTCTCTCAGGATCTGAAGAAATATTTCGACAGTTGCAACGGAGACCTGGATCCTGAGATTGTGAAGGTTTGAGCTCTATAACGTCGAAGTGGATTGCGTGTGTGTAAAATTACATTTGGATTGTGTTGCTGAGGTTTTTTTTGTTTGTTTGTTGTGCCGCAGTCGTTCATGTACCAGCTGCTGAAAGGACTCGCCTTCTGTCACAGCCGCAACGTCCTCCACAGAGACCTCAAACCACAAAATCTGCTCATCAACAGGGTAAAGTGATTTTCACACGTCGCTTAAAACTGAAATCAAACACACCATCTAGTTCACACACACAAGAAGTGTCCTCATCATCTTCTCATCATGGCACCTGTTAGTGGGTGTGATCCAATCCAACAGACGAGCTACTGTTGCTCAAATTGCTGAAGAAGCTAATGCTGGTTCTGATAGAAAGGTGTCAGAATACACAGTGCATGACGAGTCAGGGCTGTTTTGGCAGCAAAAGGGGAACCAACACAATATTAGGCAGGCGGTCATAATGTTATGCCTGGGCAGTGTGTGTATGGAGGAATAACACTAATCAGTATTTCTTTTACTTTAATTCTTGTATTTTATCTTAGAATGGTGAACTGAAGTTGGCTGACTTTGGTTTGGCCCGAGCGTTTGGAATTCCTGTACGATGTTACTCCGCCGAGGTAAGAGCATCATAACGTATTCCGATTGGTCCAGAGGCTTTGACAATGCAACGGCGAATACGCTATCATTTCTATAGCAACAGCTTCTTCATGCTGTTTTATGGCTAGCGAGAACATTAAAACGTAACTATAAACAGAGTAAAAACTTCACTGTGTGTATGTATGTATACATGTATTATTTTTTTGCATTAACATTGGATTTAAACATTTAAACCACACGTTTTCAGGTGGTGACGTTGTGGTACAGGCCACCAGACGTGCTCTTCGGTGCCAAGCTGTACTCTACCTCCATCGACATGTGGTCAGCTGGATGCATATTTGCAGGTAGAAAATAAACCTCGAATCATTTATGTTTTACAAGAAATAAATACATTTTGAACCTGACATTTTTATTCTGTTTGCTTTGAGAACTGGCCAACGCTGGGCGGCCGCTGTTCCCCGGAAACGACGTAGACGACCAGCTGAAACGGATCTTTAGATATCCTTCTGATCTATCTCACACACACACACACACACACACACAGTTTTAACTGTTACATAAGCACAATGTTTGTGTATAGCTGTACTTCTAGTATGTCAAAATAGTAGTTTTCTGTCGTAGCCTTCAGCAACATGCACTACTATTGTCAAAAGTTTTGGGCCGTCTGCCTTAACATGCACATGCATTTAATATGGAGTTGGCCCACCATTTGCAGCTATAGCAGCTTCAACTCTTCTGGGAAGGCTTTCCACAAGGTTTCTGGGAATTTTTGACCATTCCTCTAGAAGCGCATTTGTGAGGTCAGGCACTGATGTTGGACGAGAAGGCCTGGCTCGCAGTCTCCGCTCTAATTCATCCCAAAGGTGTTCTATGGGGTTGAGGTCAGGACTCTGTGCAGGCCAGTCAAGTTCCTCCACACCAAACTCGCTCATCCATGTCTTTATGGAGCTTGCTTTGTGCACTGGTGTGCAGTCATGTTGGAACAGGAAGGGGTCATCCCCAAACTGTTCCCACAAAGTTGGGAGCATGAAATTGTCCAAAATGTCTTAGGAGTTCCTTTCACTGGAAGTAAGGGGCCGAGTCCAACCCCAGCCCCTGAAAAACAACACCTGGATTCAGTCATTTGGAAGGGTGTCCCAATACTTTTGGCAATATAAGTGTAGCTACGCTGTGCATTGTTACTGCTGCATTGACCACAGAAGTCTACAGCTTGCAGAACTGTCAGAATTTGAACTATTATAACATAACACTGTTGCACCCTATGTAGTACGCATGTACAGTGAATAGGAAGCTGTTTGGGATTCAGCCTTATTCCGGTGTGAGATTTTGCTAGATGTCAGTGACGTTACACATTACTGTGTGTAAAGAAATGCAAACCAATCAGAAACATGAGTTCATTTTTAATGCTTGATAATGAAATTATGTGATTCACAGGCTTAACTTTATATTTAGTACATCACTTATTGTTTTAGTAGAGATGGTTTTGGATTCTTGTCTACTTTCTTTAACCCTTTAATCACATTACTAGGCACGCCTACAGAGGAACAGTGGCAGACCATGACCAAACTCCCTGATTATAAGGTAATCTAGAACTCACTGATGTTAGCGATGGTGTCTGAACTAGCGTTAGAGGATTATTGGGTTTGATTATTTGTCTCTCTTATCTTCACAGCCGTATCCGATGTACCCTGCAACTACGTCGCTGGTGAACGTCGTCCCTAAACTCAGTAGCACGGGACGGGATTTACTACAGGTGGGTCTTACTACAGGTGACATGCTGTCAAATGTGTTATAAAACATAACAGCCTATCATCTAGTATGTAAATACATTCTATTACCAAAAATTTTGGGACACCCCTCCAAATTATTGAATTCCGTGGTTGGGCTCGGACCCTTAGTTGCAGTGAAAGCAATTCTTAATGCTTCTGCATACCAAGACATTTTGGACAATTTCATGCACCCAACTTTGTGGGAACAGTTTGGCCTGGCTCGCAGTCTCCGCTCTAATTCATCCCAAAGGTGTTCTATGGGGTTGAGGTCAGGACTGTGTGCAGGCCAGTCAAGTTCCTCCACACCAAACTCACTCATCCATGTCTTTATGGACCTTGCTTTGGTCACCGGTGTGCAGTCATGTTGGAACAGGAAGGGGTCATCCCCAAACTGTTCCCACAAAGAGCATGAAATTGTCCAAAATGTCTTGGTATGCTGAAGCATTAAGAGTTCCTTTCACTGGAACTAAGGGGCCGAGCCCGACCCCTGAATTCAATGATTTGGAGGGGTGTCCCAAAATTTTTGCCAATATAGTGTATGTTCCGTTTCCACTACTAATAATTCTTGAGTTACTTAATAACTCAGTTTTTCTCTACAGAACCTTCTGAAGTGCAATCCGGTGCAGCGGTTATCGGCAGAGGAAGCGCTTCAACACCCGTACTTCGCAGATTTCTGTCCGCCCTAGTGCCCAAAACTCTCAAAATGGACCAACGTGGTCGTACCTCACACCCAGTCAAAAGTTCCTCGTCTTTACCCCCCACCCCACCCGTTTAGACACGACATTACCGATCACACATATCCGTGTTAATTCCACTCCGTCGATCATGGCCAAAGGCAACAATCCGGTTTTTTTTTTTAAAGCTCAGATGAGCAAACGGTTATTATTCTTATTCCTATTTAATTTTTATTTGCACTTACTGAACAGAAGCTAAGGGTGCACAGAGTGTTAGTTGATTCTCAGTGTTTAGTAGATTTTTAACTTCTACCGACTGTATTCGAAGGATCTAGAGAGTCTGTTTTTGTGTCATGTTATCTACAGAGATGCCAGCTGATACTATTTTGCTGTAGCAGTTTCAGTTTTTTAAACTTTTTTTTTTGCTGCACAAGCAAATTCACCGAAGGGGAAAGGGCACGATGTATGCGGTTTCTTTCCTCACTGTTGCTTGGCGTACATCTGGGCTATTTGAGTCTGCTAGAATGTTCTTGGCCCCTCTGTATAAGAACAGATTTCTCGTTTCGAGATAGTAGCTGCATTTCATGTGCTCGGGTTCAGTTTTCCAGAACATGAAAATCCAGGTTCACATAGACTATTTTTAATGCAGGCGTTTTCTGTCTTTGAGCCTTTATTAAAGTGCAGAGGATAATACATGGGCGTGATACGAATGTGTGAGACGAAGAGGTCGAATATCACAGCCAGAATGTATTTAAATTGTGTTAACAGTAATGCTGCACCTGATACACTCGCCTCAGTGTGATTGCTGCACTGAGAATCAAACAATGGTATGGGAGCCGAGTACGATTGTACACACTGTATATATAGATGTGTGTGTGAGACCCCATCATAACAAATACATCAGTTAAAACCTATCCACTTCTGTCTAAGGACATCTACAGCCTCACTAGCAGTCAGAGTCATGATAAGGTAAACCCGGACACCCGTCATTATCAGTTCGGTTCGTGATCCAAATCCAGGCCGGGTTTCCCCCCGTGCTGCCCTCAACATCCACACAGAAAGGTACAGAACAAAGTTCAGCTCCTTAACAGAAACCTAATCTCTCAATACTGCTACATTAGTCTTTATTTTGGCGTGTAAAGTCAACTAGAATGCACATATTTATTGTTTTATGAATGTTTTAGTGGATTTTTTTAAAGGATACAGCAAAAGAGGGTTACTCTTATGGCGTGAACATTTCCTGGTTTATTTCAGAAGTTTTGTGTGATTTTGTTTTCCTCCTTCTTCCCAGAATTAGAAAGATCCAGCTGTGGATGATGTAAGTAGATGGCTGGGGGGATCAACAGAAGCAAAATTAAAACACTTTACTATGAAAATAACCCAAACTTCTAAAATTTGCCAGGAAATGAACTCACTCCAGGTGTTTTTAACCCTGTAGCACACAATAAGCTTGGAATTATTATTATTATTATTATTATTTTTAGTTGTTCTCCATTTGGCACTCTGCTGTATGTGTGATTTATGATGTAAGATTTTTCACACTGATTAAATACATTTCATCAAAAAAACCCTCTGCATTTGATTGTTTGACTTTGTTTGAGGTTACTCACCCATTTCCAGACCACTTGATGAAGCTTTCTAGTAGAAACCACTTTGCTAGGTTATAAGAGGGTACGACTTAGCAGCCAGATTTTGTTGAGCTCTTCCTCAACCCCATAGAACACCTTTGGGATGAATTAGAGCGGAGACTGCGAGCCAGGTCTTCTCATCCAACAACAGTGCCTGACCTCACAAATGCGTTTCTAGAGGAACGGTCAAAAATTCCCATAAACAAACTTCTAAACCGTTTGGAAAGCCTTCCCAGAAGAGATGAAGCTGTTATAGCTGCAAAGGGCGGGACAACTCCATATCACATTCATGTGCATGTAAAGGCAGACTTCCCAGTTGTGGCCTGGCTCGCAGTCTCCGCTCTAATTCATCCCAAAGGTGTTCTATGGGGTTGAGGTCAGGACTCTGTGCAGGCCAGTCAAGTTCCTCCACACCAAACTCTCTCATCCATGTCTTTATGGAGCTTGCTTTGTGCACTGGTGTGCAGTCATATTGGAACAGGAAGGGGTCATCCCAAAACTTGGGAGTTGGGAGCATGAAATTGTCCAAAATGTCTTGGTTTGCTGAAGCATTAAGAGTTCCTTTCACTGGAACTAAGGGGCCGAGCCCAACCCCTGAATTCAATGATTTTGAGGGGTGTCCCAAAACTTTTGGCAACATAGTGTATGTCATCAGTTCTCCATGGTCTTAGGATGGATAGATGTTTGGTCCTGGGACAGGGGATCAGGGTGAGATTGGTGATGAGTTGATGGAGGATGGTGTTGGATGGAGCCGTGTCCCTGTCTACAAACATCCAGCTGTTTGAGTGATCCTGTACCTAATTGTCGCTGACAGCACTGGAACCTGATGAGGTCCTCTACTGTTGCAGCACATCTGCCTCGAGGTATTGAGATGCTTTCCTGCTCCACACAGCCGCAAAGAGCGGTTGTCCTCTGACCTCTCTCTCAACAAGATTGAATGCAGTGAATTACGACATGGTTTAATAACTACGCAAAGAAGCTGTGATTCCCACTGATTTATTATTATCTCCATCATAATCACATTCGTCATCATCAAAAAAAAAACAACATTTCAGCTCAAAAAACTGGACAATAAAAAAATAACACTGTAGTTAAGTTTTGGCAGTGAGGACGCAGCAGTAATTCAAAACAAAGAGCGAGAGAGAGTAGTGGAAGTGAATGAAATATTAAGCACACTACTGTCTTTGGTCGTATGCAATTTGGGATGCAGCCTCGTGTGCTTTTTGGGACACAGCCAGTCTTAGCGTTTAATGATCTTGTTTTGACGTATTATTAACTAATTTGCAAATTGGAACACAGCCAACATTTTCTTTCATATACTACAAGTATGTGATTTGGAACAAGGCCAGTTTTCCTTTAGTCATTTGGTGTTGGGCAAACTGTTCAGTTTGGTGGTACAGAGTTTGGGATCTGACGTTTTGTCCTTTCGTTAACTACCTTGATTACAGTTGCGGCTCAGCAGGATGGTAATATGTGGTTCGGGACGAGGCCGTTGTGTGTGTTGAACAGAAAACGCCTCTTAATGGACGTGTCCCAGATGTACTGCTTCACTACACACTTGGTGTATAATCTGCAATATATATATATATATATATATATATATATATATATATATATATATATAATTTACACACATACACAAGCAGCTATGTAGATTCGTGTGAGGATTCTGATCTTAACGTGACTGCTGTGCGACAGTGAGACAGATTTGGTATTAACATTAAACAGAAACAGAGCGATGACAGACAGACGAGGACAGAAAGGACATATAAGGCACATGAGTCAGTAAACTAAAGACCGTACTGCAGTTCATTCTCCTCTCGCTCTCGTGCTCACTCTCTCTCCTCAGATATCTTTCTGGCACTTTGGTATCATTATGCATACAGTAGTGCACCAAATCCATATTAGAGCCCTAGATCCCTAGCTAGGTGACTACTGAAAAGTCGCACGTTCCCTGAAAATTAGTGTCTTGTCATCGACTTGGATCTATTAATAAGCGTATTAGTAAACTCAAATAAATAGTTCAGATCTAGCAGACGAATTAGCTACTTAGCTAATGACTCGTCAAATAAAACCGATATTTTACACCTAAACCTAAGTTTGGTGTTGCTGCAGAAAGAACTTTGTTCGTTTTACAAAAAACAAAGAAAAAAAAACAAAACAAAAGGAAGCACCGAAATGGTGGTCATCTGACCTCATGACATGATCAGCAAATCCCAGAGGCTCTTCTCTGGGCCTGGAGGTGAGCTAGCAGTTAGCAGTGTCTGTAGCAGAGTAGCATACTCACATGGTAATGTGTGTGTGTGTGTGTGTGTGTGTCAGTTTCTTTATCAGTGTGTTTTGTGGTGGTTGCGGTGGTTGTTGTTTTGTGTCGTGTAGCCGTTCCGTATCGCTCCGTGCTTCATCTCGCCGTTCCTCTCCTCGTCCTCGGAGTCGTCCGTCTCGTCTCTGTCGCTCCTCTCGTCTTCCACGATCTCCTGAAGGACGCAAGTTTTAGTCAGTGATTTAATTCAATTCAATTATTAAAGAAGCTTTATTTAATGTTATTACAATTAAAGCTTGATAAGTGGAAGCCATTGACAGGTGTATGTGTACAAGTATGTGTGTGCGCGTGTACGTACGTTGCGGGGCAGGAAGCGCAACGCCATGCGGATGATGAGTGCGGCCCAGAATATGTGTAAAGACTGCAGCACCAGCAGAAGACCGTTAAAAAAGTAATATCCGAAGAACGGGGGGTAGATGGTGAGAGGATACACCCACGTACAGTACAGGATCCTGACACACACACACACACACACAGACAGATTACACAAGGGTTTATTTTCTTTTCTTTTGTTTAGTTCATTTTATTTATATCTCTGTGTGTGTTTGGTGGGGTGGGGGGGTTGGGTTAGGGGTTGTTACCGGAATGGGAAGATGATGAGACGGGTGACGATGAAGAACATAGCAAACACAATGAAGATGTAGTTACACGCCTTCCTCCATCCTGCGTAGTTAAACATCTTTGCTGACTGAGAGAGAGAGAGAGAGAGAGAGAGAGAGAGAGAGAGAGAGAGAGAGAGAGAGAGAGAGAGAGAGAGAGAGAGAGAGAGAGAGAGAGAGAGAGAGGGGGGGGGGGGGGGGGGATATGTAGTTAAATGTTGCAGTATTTGGGTTAAGTTTCCTTTTCCAGCCACCAGAGGGAATCATTCTAAACTGTGACTTGTGGAAACTACAAGCATCTCTTTCTCCGTTTTTTTCTTTTCCCCAATTTTTCTTTCTTTATCTCTGACCCTCTGCTCTGTTCTTTTTCTTTTCCATTCCTTCCTTCCCTTCATTATTTCCTTCTGTCTTCTTCCTTTCGTTCGTCCTTATTCTTTCATTTCTTCTTTCTTTCCTTCCTTTCGTCCTTCTTCTTTCCTTTCATCCTTCTTTCTTTCCTTATCCCTTATCCTCCTTTCCTTCCATCTTACTTTCATTCTTCCTTTCCTTCCTTCCCCTTCTTTCTACATTTCCTTCTTCATCCTATCCTCTTTCCTTCCTATTACCCTTTCCATCCATCCATCCATCCATCCATCCCCCTCCCTCTGGAGAGACAGGGCAGGATAGGAGAGACAGAGACAGACATTCTTTCTTTCTAATTCTACTTTCATAGCTTTCTTCCTTCCATCACATTTACCTGCTGCAGATTGTGTACATTTAATCTTGTTTTATTCTCCCTGAAACAATCAGACATCATTTAACTGCATGTGATTGTTTGTGTGTGTGTGTGTGTGTGTGTGTTTACCTCCAGCAAGTAGTCAGAGGAATCGTGCAGAAACATGACAAGTGTTCCTGCACGGATGTAGTTCATACACCAAGAGAAACTAATCAGTGTGATGGTGGCAACATGGTGGATGATCTGCTCTTTAAAGTCCTGAGGGGTGTGTGTGTGTGTGGAGAGAGAGAGAGAGAGAGAGAGAGAGAGAGAGAGAGAGAGAAAGAGAGAGATATTATGTAAAACAGCTGGATTTTCATCCAGATGTGTACACCACACCCCTAAAAAATGCATCACTTAACCAATAAAACTGACTCATGTTAAAATTGTGCAGCCGTTATCAGGTGACGACTCTTTTAAACCAAACAACTCTTTCAAACCATTTTATGATAAAAACACTGCAAAAACCATCAATAATCACTCTGTTTTCCTACATAAAAGTTTCCACAGCTGGAAATTCTACTTTCTGTTAGAATACAGGGGGGAGTTGATCAGACAAATGGGAACATTGTGTTTGTGCCTGTGGGTGTTAAAAAAAAAAAAAAACAACCAAATAAACAAAAACTCACTTTGCGTTTGACATCTGAAGCCACGCTGAGGAGGAGAGAGGAATAAAATCCCAGCTCCAGCATGTAGTACCAATACTGTGAGGGTAAGACAGTCTGTGTGTGTGTGATGGGGGGGAGAGGGGGGCGAGAGAGAGAGAGAGAGAGAGAACAGTGATCCACTCTGTTAGAAACATTCCTAATTGCAGTTGTAATACAATCTAAACAATCTGATAAAGTAGACTTTAAATCATTTCTGTCAGAAACGTTAAAATGTTTTATTTATTCTGTGTGGTCTCTACAAACATCCATTTAAATACACCTGCTCTCTTGCGCTCTCTCTGACAAACACACACACACACACAAATTCCCAAAGTGTGACTTACCAGGGTCGGGAATCCCTTCCACATCTCTTCCAAATCATACAGCCATGGTTTCTACACACAAACAGAGATGCAGAATTATACACACACACACACACACACACACTTGGAAAAAAATAGAACACAATTCAGATATGTTTATTGAAAGTGAGAGAGAAGTGGATGCATTTACTCACATCAATGAGAGCAACCAGGCCAGCAACAAAGGCAAGGAGATAAATCACAAACCTCCAACTGCAAACACACACACACACACGCAAATGGGAGACCATAACAAACACCCAAAAGGAAGTTAACTTTTCCAAACTATCAATGAGAAATTTACTGTGTGTGTATGTGTGTATGTGTCTATGTGTGTATGTGTGTGTGTGTGTGTGTACCTGGCCTCTCTGAACTTCTTGATCAGGATGGGTCTGTCTTGGTTTCTTCTGCGTCTGAACCAACGCTGCAGCTGCTTCTCTGAACAACCGCTTTGCCTACACAACTCCATCACAGACTTCTAGAGAGAGAGAGAGAGAGAGAGAAAGGGAGGGGGGGGGAATAGGGAGGGAGGGAGAGACAGAGGGAGACAGTGAGGGAGGGGGGGTGAGAGAGAGTGTTGTGTAGTAGAGAGTGTGTACCTGTGTTGTGTAGTAGAGAGTGTGTTCCTGTGTTGTGTAGTAGAGAGTGTGTTCCTGTGTTGTGTAGTAGAGAGTGTGTTCCTGTGTTGTGTAGTAGAGAGTGTGTTCCTGTGTTGTGTAGTAGAGAGTGTGTTCCTGTGTTGTGTAGTAGAGAGTGTGTTCCTGTGTTGTGTAGTAGAGAGTGTGTTCCTGTGTTGTGTAGTAGAGAGTGTGTTCCTGTGTTGTGTAGTAGAGAGTGTGTTCCTGTGTTGTGTAGTAGAGAGTGTGTACCTGTGTTGTGTAGTAGAGAGTGTGTTCCTGTGTTGTGTAGTAGAGAGTGTGTTCCTGTGTTGTGTAGTAGAGAGTGTGTTCCTGTGTTGTGTAGTAGAGAGTGTGTTCCTGTGTTGTGTAGTAGAGAGTGTGTTCCTGTGTTGTGTAGTAGAGAGTGTGTTCCTGTGTTGTGTAGTAGAGAGTGTGTTCCTGTGTTGTGTAGTAGAGAATGTCTTCCTGTGTTGTGTAGTAGAGAGTGTGTTCCTGTGTTGTGTAGTAGAGAGTGTGTTCCTGTGTTGTGTAGTAGAGAGTGTGTACCTGTGTTGTGTAGTAGAGAGTGTGTACCTGTGTTGTGTAGTAGAGAGTGTGTTCCTGTGTTGTGTAGTAGAGAGTGTGTTCCTGTGTTGTGTAGTAGAGAGTGTGTACCTGTGTTGTGTAGTAGAGAGTGTGTACCTGTGTTGTGTAGTAGAGAGTGTGTTCCTGTGTTGTGTAGTAGAGAGTGTGTTCCTGTGTTGTGTAGTAGAGAGTGTGTACCTGTGTTGTGTAGTAGAGAGTGTGTTCCTGTGTTGTGTAGTAGAGAGTGTGTACCTGTGTTGTGTAGTAGAGAGTGTGTACCTGTGTTGGGTATTTGCTGGAGTGACTGTAGTACATCTCGAGTGCTGGATTGTGAGCTGCATTTCTTCTTATGGTTTCTTTGATTCCCAGCAACGAGGCCAGGTACGTACCAACCGTCCTACACACACGCACACACAGATGTACACTGATTTCATCTGAACCCTAAACTGTGTTTTATTCGTCTTAAAACTGTCGTACCTTTCGAAGATCTGACGCAGTACGAGGAAGACGAACGCGATGGGCAGGGCCACCCACAAGTCCCGTGCTTTCGCATAGACACGCCCATCTCTGTCTTCGAGATCCGCCCACCCTAACCCGTCAGGAAACCAGAGATGCTCCTGCCAGAAGATATCGCTCAGCCACTGCAACATGCTGAGAAACAGACAGACAGAGAGAGACGGTGAGAAGTGGAGTGTGTAGTCAGTATTTCCCATAATACAACACAAGTGCGAGCTTTCCTAATCTCACCGCTAATATTTATCCAAGTTTATCCAATATGAATGCTAACACACTTTTGTTTATGCATTTGAGTGAATGATACTGCACAGGTTTGTGTGTGTATGTGTGTGTCTGTGGTTAGTGTCCACATTACAGACAGGAACATGTCACACACACATACAGTCTGATGGGGTATGTGTGTGTGTTTTTTTTTTGGGGGGGGGGGGGTGTTGAGTGCTAAAAATGTTATTGTGGCACTTAAGCAAGAGAGGGTGTGTGTGTGTGTGTGTGTGTGTGTGTGTGTGTGTGTGTGAGAATGGATAATGTCTCCTTACACCTAACAGACTCTCTCTCTCACACACATACACTTGCTCTCTTTCTACTTAGTTTAACTCCAAACCTGAGTATACACTCCAGTGCATCTCCAATACATCTAAAACTCTGCACTCTGATTGGCTGGTCAAGTCATATGATACAGCTCTGGCCATTCTGCCCCTGACCTATCACTGCAAGTGTGGGAGCGTGCAACAGCTGTCCAGTTCATGACTCATACACAGGCATCCCCACACACCCTCTTGTTACTCATGTCTGATTCATTTATCCCATTTCAGCAGAAAGATGCTGCATCCCAAATCACACAATCATACCCTAAATAGTGAGCCAACGTAGATTTTGGAGTACAAGTTCTGACTTCCTGGGGTCAAGAGGGTGTAGCTTACTTTAAACTTAATCAGCCAATCACAAACTTGAATATCTCTAATCTGTCTAATCACTTCATGACACTGATCGAGCTACATAAGAATGGAATAAATCACTTCTGAGGACACACTGCAAATACAGTGAAATGTTTTTGCTTCCTATTATGAATAGAAATAAAACGCTGCAGGTCCGATCTAAGGCTATGTTCTTTTTTGTGTAATTGCACAATAAGGGTATGGGCTTACAACAATTTTTAGAAAGTAACCTGAATCAAAACATCCAAAGCATACTAATCCCTACATGAGTGCACTACTTGTGAGAGTGGGTATGAGTGAATGAATCACTAGTACTCATCTTTGACCTGAACTCCCTACATTAATCAATAGGGAGCCATTTCAGAATCAAATCAATTTGTGAATCATCTTGGATCCGACTCTCTACATTAATGAACAGGAATCAAATCAATTTGTGAATCAATTTTAGATCCGACTACCTACATTAATCAATAGGGAGCCATTTAGGAATCAAATCAATTTGTGAATCATTTAGGATTCAGCTTCCTGAATTCACTAATAGAGATCCATTTAAGAATCAAATCAATTTGTGAATCATCTTGGATCCGACTCTCTACATTAATGAACAGGAATCAAATCAATTTGTGAATCAATTTTAGATCCGACTCCCTACATTAATCAATAGGGAGCCACTTAGGAATCAAATCAGTTTATGAATCATTTACAGTTCAACTCCTTATATGTATGTGCACTAAATATATCCTTACCCATACTTATTAGGGGGTCATTTTGGATTAAATTGCTCAACTCTTATATAAATACAGTGGAATTACACACACACACACACACACACACACACACACACACACACACACACACAGTGTATTAAATTATAACCTCATCCCGGTAACTAGTGCACTAGATCAGAAAGGAAGCTACTCAGCTACTCCTGATACAAAGTGCACTACAATTAGTGCACTACTTTTCTAAGGAAGCCATTTAAATTGTCCGTTTGTGATTTGTGAGTCTATTTAGAACCCTAGATGACCAGTACAAAATCGTCTGAAACAAATCTCTTCATTTCTTTAATCAGTGCACTACGTAGTGTGTTTACCCTAAAACTAGTGCACTATGGGTGAACCATTTGGGAATCATTTAAGATTCACACACACAAAAAAAATCCTTACTTAATATACCAGTGCAGAAGGTGGCTCATTTATCACTTGGCTTCGTAGTCTTTACATCTACACACTGAATAATGTTTAATATAACGGATTCTACACTCTAGTGCACTAGACCTTCAGTAGAGAGTGATTTGAGACACAGCCCAGAATGAAATAGCGGAACAATGACACATGAACGTTTCACCAAACTGTTGAGATCCAAAAAAAAAAGAAGAAAGAAGCTGAAACCAGTTAAGCGAGTGTGTGCGATTTGCATAAGTAAAATAAGTCTGTAGGCCATTATCTGTTATACCAATTCGATTAAACTGAATATCCGTATTTTGTGTTTTTAATGTACGGTTTAACATTTCTTTTTGTGTCGGTTAGCTAGCTAAAACGCTAACGTTGTCACTAGTGAGGCTTCGCAGCTGCCTCATACGCGCACACCTGTACTACACACTCATAGACACACACGTTAGTGTACTTCTATTCAAAAGTTTAAAATAACGGTTGAAAATAACTGCCGTCTCACGTGCGTTGGTCACGAGTCTGGTGGTCCACTGCTGAAACCTGGTACATAAAACGGTAGGAATCTCCGTTAAATCCGTTCAAACCGAGCCGTGGAGAAAAAACTCCCCCAAAACAACTCCTCCGACAGTCGGTTGATGTTAAATCCGTGTGCTCACGGTGAATTTACGGTTGCTGAGCTGTCTCCGTTCACCGCCGCCTAGCCACATCTCTAATGTCTTCTCGAATAAAGGTCTTTTTTTTTTTTTTTTTTTGTTAAAAAAAAAAAAAAAAAAAAAAAAATCGTTCTCCAGGCAGAAACCGGTAGCACGTGCCGCTTACCGTCACCGGAGAGAAAAAAAAAAAAAAAAAAAAAGGATTCACAGCTAAACGAAGGGGGGGGAGGGGGGGGGTAACTGTGTCCGGTTGGTCTGTTAGTTCTTCTGATAACGGACCTTTAAAAAGTTTTACCGTACGCGAAGCTCTGTTACTTTTGGGAGGAGCCTCAGACTGGAAGCGCGAAGGGGGCGTGACTGAGGGATCACGACAGAGAGAGAGAGCGCGGAGTGGTAGCTAGCAACCGGAAGTGGAGCGGCAGAGGGTGACGTCAGGGGTCCCTTAATGAATGGCTCTTTATCGGACACGGGGGTAACATTTAGTGTTATTCTGTGTACCCTAGAGTGGTGTATATGGCGCAGAATTCCAGACACCTCACAGGTTATTATTATTATTATTATTATTATTATTATTATTATTATTATTTCATCAACTGTACACATCCCAAATGACTACACTGTACCCACAATAGTGCACTTATAATGATTACGATCACAAAAATCGCAATAAAATATTGGCAACGTGTGTCCATGTAGGTCAATCACTTGAGGTTCGTCCCATTTAGATATACACAGTGCACTACATAGGGTATGAAATGACCCTTACATGCACTCTATGTAGAACACTAGATGTCCAATTATTTTATGATTCATCCCATTTTGATTCTCCTAGCTATAATAGCCTTCATGATGGCCGGGTTTTAATTAGCTCCATAACCCCTACTCTTAGGGCATAACACAGTGGTTCTTACACCCTATGTAGGGATGTCCAGGGATTTGGGACATGCTCCAATGAATTTAAGGGACTCTCGTGAACACCACCTTTCTCGTGTAAACCCTTGTGTGAAGGCCCATTGTCATCTCATGGGCTTTATTTTCTTGCACCTAGCTAGCAGAGAGAAAAACACACTGCTTTTTGTTGAGCTAACATGCTAACTTCCAGCGCTTTCAGCTTCTGCTCACACGCAGCAGCAGTTTACTCCAAAAGAGCGATGTACTGCTTCAGTAAAAGTCTCTGAACACTGAAACACATAATCAGGGGTTGCAAAAAAAAACAACAACAGCAAATCAACACTAGCCCGAAACTAGACTAATGACCAATTAAACTAGCCGGAAAACTAGCCCCAGACCTCAAAATATACCGCTCGCATACCTCAAACACACACATTTACAGTCACTGTTTTACTTTACACACAATTTCAACTTATATCACTGTATAGAAGTTTATCATAAACACAGTCCGTTACGATTAATAAAACAATCTTAGCTTAAGACTGAGGGGCTGGTAATCCTTTATTTCTGATCTATTATATGTGACCTAGAGTAAAACAGTTCAATACAAGCATTTCAGTCAAATTATAACAAGGTAATATGTCAAATCTTTAATCCCCGGGAGGAAAAAAAATCAAAGAATGTGGTGGGTTTGTTAGTGTCTGGCAACCCGGTTCTTCATTACCGCAGCTGATTTCTGACTAAACACAACACCCGCTTTCTCTCTGAACTCAATGATAGAACAGCGACACCCAGTGTTCATACCAGGAACCTCTTCAAACTTTCTGAACTGTGAGCCAGCTTTAATTTGACCTCTGAAACACCTCTCGTACATGACTGTAAAAATAAACAAATAAATAAATGACATGTCCATTATGTATCGTTTATTAAATTAATAAAAGACATGTGACTTTCAAATTATATTTAGATTTGCATATAAATGATATATTTAGATATTTACTATAATTAAATGATTTCCATGTTTATACTGTTCAGTGTATAAAATAACACTTTTAGGACAACTGAAAATAGGCAGAGGTGGAGAATAATAATAATAATAATAATAATAATAATAATCTTCTTCTTTGTCTTCTTTCGGCTTTTCCCTTCAGCGGTCGCCACAGCGAATCATCTCTCTCCACCTATCCCTATCTTCCGCATCCTCAACAATCACACCCACTAGCTTCATATCCTAATTTATTCCATCTATGTACCTCCTCTTTGGCCTTCCTCTTTGCCTCCTGCCTGGCAACTCCATGTCCAACATTCTCCTACCAATATACTCACTCTCCCTCCTCTGAACATGTCCAAACCATCTTAATCTGGCTTCCCTAACTTTGTCCCCCAAACATCCAATATGGGCTGTCCCTCTGATGTACTCGTTCCTAATCCTGTCCAACCTTGTCACTCCCAAAGTGAACCTCAACATCTTCAGCTCTGCTACCTCTAGCTCTGACTCCTGTCTCTTCCTTAGTGACACTGTCTCTAAACCATACAGCATGGCCGCTCTCACCACTGTCCTGTACACCTTCTCCTTGATTCTCGCTGAAATTTTCCTATCACACAGAACTCCCAACACCTTTCTCCACCCATTCCAACCTGCCTGTACTCGCTACTTTACCTCTTTTCCACACTCTCCATTGCTCTGTACTGTTGATCCCAAGTACTTAAACTCCTGTACCTTCTTCATCTCTTCACCCTGTAATCTTACTCTTCCACTTCCCTCTCTTTCATTCCTCTTCTCTCCAATGCAAACCTCCACCTCTCCAGGTTTTCCTCCACCTGCTCCCTGCTCTCACTACAGATCACAATGTCATCTGCAAACATCATTGTCCAAGGAGACTCCTGTCTGACCTCCTCTGACAACTGGTCCATCACCATAGCAAACAGGAAGGGGCTCAGAGCCGATCCCTGATGCAGTCCCACCTCCACTTTGAACTCCCCTGTCTGACCTACAGCACACCTCACCACTGTCCTGCTCCTCTCATACATGTCCTGCACCACTCTGACATTCTTCTCTGCTACTCCTGACTTCCTCATACAGTACCACAGCTCTTTTCTTGGCACCCTGTCTTACGCTTTCTCCAAGTCTACAAACACACAGTGCAACTCCCTCTGACCATCCCTATACTTCTCCATCAAAATTCCCAGAGCAAAAATTGCATCTGTTGTGCTCTTTCTGGCCATACTGTTGCTCACAAATTTCCACTACTTCCTTAACCTAGCTTCCACTACCCTTTCCCATAACTTCATTGTATGGCTCATCAACTTTATCCCCCTATAGTTGCTGCAACTCTGCACGTCACCCTTATACTTAAAGATCGGCACTAACACACTTCTTCTCCATTCCTCAGGCATCCTCTCACTCTCTAAAACCCTGTTGAACAAACTAGTTAAAAATTCCACTGCTGCCTCTCCCAGACACTTCCAGACCTCCACCGGGATGTCATCAGGACCAACTGCCTTTCCACTTTTCATCCTCTTCAAAGCCTTCCTGACTTCTTCTTCTTCTTCTTCTTCTTCTTCTTCTTCTTTTGGCTTTTCCCTTCAGGGATCGCCACAGCGAATCATCTCTCTCCACTTATCCCTATCTTCTGCATCCTCAACACTTGCACCCACTAGCTTCATATCCTCATTAATTCCATCCATATACCTCCTCTTTGGCCTTCCTCTTTGCCTCCTGCCTGGCAGCTCCATGTCCAACATTCTCCTACCAATATACTCACTCTCCCTCCTCTGAATATGTCCAAACCATCTTAATCTGGCCTCCCTAACTTTGTCCCCCAAACGTCCAACATGAGCTGTCCCTCTGATGTACTCGTTCCTAATCCTGTCCAACCTTGTCACTCCCAAAGAGAACCTCAACATCTGCTACCTCTAGCTCTGACTCCTGTCTCTTCCTCAGTGACACTGTCTCTAAACCATACAGCATGGCTGGTCTCACCACTGTCCTGTACACCTTCCCCTTGATTCTTGCTGATATTTTCCTATCACACAGAACTCCCGACACCTTTCTCCACCCATTCCAACCTGCCTGCACTCGCTTCTTTACCTCTTTCGCACACTCTCCATTACTCTGGACTGTTGACCCCAAGTACTTAAACTCCTGTACCTTCTTCACCTCTTCACCCTGTAACTTTACTGTTCCACTTCCCTCCCTTTCATTCACACACATGTACTCAGTCTTACTACGACTGACTTTCATTCCTCTTCTCTCCAGCGCAAACCTCCACCTCTCCAGGTTTTCCTCCACCTGCTCCCTGCTCTCACTACAGATCACAATGTCATCTGCAAACATCATCGTCCAAGGAGACTCCTGTCTGACCTCCTCTGACAACTGGTCCATCACTATAGCAAACAGGAAGGGGCTCAGAGCCGATCCCTGATGCAGTCCCACCTCCACTTTGAACTCCTCTGTCTGACTTACAGCACACCTCACCACTGTCCTGCTCCTCTCATACATGTCCTGCACCACTCTGACATACTTCTCTGCTACTCCTGACTTCCTCATACAGTACCACAGCTCTTCTCTTGGCACCCTGTCATACGCTTTCTCCAAGTCTACAAACACACAGTGCAACTCCCTCTGACCATCCCTATACTTCTCCATCAAAATTCTCAGAGCAAAAATTGCATCTGTTGTGCTCTTTCTGGGCATGAAGCCATACTGTTGCTCACAAATGTCCACTACCTTCCTTAACGTAGCTTCCACTACTCTTTCCCATAGCTTCATTGTATGGCTCATCAACTTTATCCCCCTATAGTTGTTGCATCTCTGCACGTCACCCTTATTCTTAAAGATCGGCACTAATACACTTCTTCTCCATTCCTCAGGCATCCTCTCACTCTTTAAAACCCTGTTGAACAAACTAGTCAAAAATTCCACTGCTGCCTCTCCTAGACACGTCCAGACCTCCACCGGGATGTCGTCAGGACCAACTGCCTTTCCACTTTTCATCCTCTTCAAAGCCTTCCTGACTTCATCCTTTCTAATCTTATCTACTTTCTGTTCCACAGAGTTCACCCCTTCTACTCTTTTTTCCCTCTCATTTTCCTCATTCATCAGCTCCTCAAAGTACTCCTTCCGTCTCCTCTGTACACTCTCCTCACTTGAGAGCACCCTTCCATCTCTATCCTTAATAACTCTAACTTGCTGCACATCCTTCCCATCTCGATCCCTCTGCCTAGCTAACCTGTACAAGTCCTTCTCTCCTTCTCTAGTGTCTAACCTAGTGTACAACTCGTCATATGCCTTCAGCTTGGCCTTAGACACCTCCCTCTTCACTCTGCGCTGTAACTCCTTGTATTCCTGTCTATTCTCTTCAGTCCTGTCCATGTCCCACTTCTTCTTGGCTAACCTCTTCCTCTGGATATTATCCTGAACTTCCTCATTCCACCACCAAGTCTCCTTATCTTCTTTCCTCCTTCCAGATGACACACCCAGCACCTTTCTCCCTGTCTCCCTGATTACTTCTGCTGTAGTTTCCCAGTCATCTGGCAGCACTACCTGACCACCCAGAGCCTGCCTCAACATCTGTCTAAATTCCTCACAACATTCCTCCTTTTTCAGCTTCCACCACTTGGTTTTCTTCTTTATCTCTATCTTTGACCTCTTCTTCTTACAGACCAACAAAGTCATCCTACACACCACCATCCTATGCTGTCTGGCTACACTCTCTCCCACTACCACTTTACAGTCACTAATCTCTTTCAGATTGCCTCTTCTACATAGGATGTAGTTTACCTGTGTTCTCCTACCTCCACTCTTGTAAGTCACTCTATGCTCCTCCTTCTTCTGAAAATAAGTGTTAACCACAGCCTTGTCCATCCTCTTAGCAAAGTCCACTACCATCTGTCCTTCAAGGTTCTTTTCCTTAACTCCAAACTTGACCATCACCTCCTCGTCATCTGTGTTCCCCTTACCAACACGTCCATTAAAATCTGCTCCTATCACCACTCTCTCACCCGTGGGAATACTCTCTATCACCTCATCTAATTCATTCCAGAATCTTCTTTCTCATCTAACTCACAACCTACCTGTGGGGCATAACCACTAACAACATTCAACATCACCCCTTCAATCTCTAACTTCAGACTCATCACCCTGTCTGACACTCTCTTCACCTCCAGAGCATTCCTCACAAAGTCCTCCTTCAGGACCACACCTACCCCAATGCTCTTACTATCCACACCATAATAAAACAGCTTGAATCCTGCTCCTATACTACAAGCCTTGCTACCCTTCCACCTGGTCTCCTGTACACACAGTATATCCACCTTCCTTCTCTCCATCATATCACCCAACTCTCTACCTTTCCCTGTCATAGTACCAACATTCTGTGTTCCTATTCTCAGTCCTACACTCTTACCTTCCTCTTCTCTCTCTGTCTACGCACTCTTCTCCTTCCTCTATTTCTTCAACCAACAGTAGCCCAATTTCCACCAGCGCCCTGTAGATCAACGGTGCCGATGGCGGTCGTTGTTAACCTGGGCCTCGACCGATCCGGTATGAAATTTTTACTGACACCTCGCATGATGAAATTTGGCAATGTTTTATGCCGGATGCCCTTCCTGACGCAACCCTCTCTATTTATCCGGGCTTGGGCCTTGGGACCCCCATGGCTAGATTAATAATAATAAGAAGAAGAAGAATAAAAAAAATGAACAGAACTAAGAACGTTGCTAGGTTTGGAACCTGAAAATTGGGGCGTTCCCTTCCCTTCTGTGATGTCACAGGCTTCAGTGTTAATTTGACTTTCTAACAGAGGAGTTAGTTGATTGCATTGAGAGCTAAAATTCAACGTTTAGTAGATGCAGTTCTTCCACTGCACCCACTACTGGTTGTGGCTGGAACTGTGGCCACAGCTGTGGGAGTTTATTATTATTCAATCAGGCTTGGCCTGGAGAGATGGGCGGAGACCACGGACCCACGGTACACCATCTCTCTCTCTCTCTCTCTCTCTCTCTCTCTCTCTCTCTCTCTCAAATAAGAAAGAGCAAACTTATCTGGTTGCATAAAGGTGCTCACCCCTAAACTAACACTCAGTTTAGATTTTATTAAAGCACTCAGTCTTGTTGTCTAGAGACACTACAGTTTATCATCATGACACATCCATGTGTAGAAGCAGCTTTTTTTTAAGGGTTTGATCCAAATCACTGTGCACTGTATGGTAGCTACGTCTGAACATGAGACTGAATGTGATTATGAACTCAGCCACACCCCCAACTATAAAAGGGTGTGTATACTTATGCAACCAAATTAGAGTAATTTTTTTATTCTTTTTATTATTTTTTATCAGTTTTGTCCATGTAGGTATGTGCGATTTTTTTTTTGTATTATTATTTATTGCAATATTTTGGGCATTGGTGGATCAGTGGTAGGTTTCTCGCCTATCATGCGGAAGGCCCGGATTCGATTCCCAGCCAATGCCTCAACCCCAGCCACTGGATGCAGTGCCGGTCCCAAGCCCAGGAAAAATGGGAGGGTTGCGTCAGGAAGGGTATCCGGCGTAAAACATTTGCCCAGTTGTGCGGACCAGTTGGTCCGCTGTGGCGACCCCGAATGGGGAGCAGCCGAAAGCAACTCTCTCTCTCTCTCTCTCTTATTTATTGCAATATTTTGATTACTTTTATTGTACTCTTCCTCGCTGGATCAAAGCTCCATGTCTGATGAGGGTGGAGTCAGTGTCTCACACACCGACGACAGCGCCGTCTCTGAGGTAATCTCCAAACTGCAATCACATACAAGATTCAAAACTATCATAAAATGATGAGATGTGTAAAATATATTAATATGTTATGGCCACTTTGAAGACTAATGAGACCCATTGTCACTTTTTGAATGGAAAGTTTGCTATAATTTGTATTTAAAATATATACTTAAGTTATTATTGGCAGTATGAACAATATTCTTTTACTTTCTTTGTACCAGTAATTTCATCCAAGCTTAGACATATAATAAGTCTAAAACTCAACAATAGTCAGTGGGAGACAAAACTAGCTAAAGCGCCCTTAAACCTTAAACATTTTCTCTTCTGGAGAATGATGTCTGAACATGTGTAGAAGTAAATAAAACCAACAAGCTTCATTCCTTCATTCTTCCAGGACTCTTTGGCTGAAGCCTGAAGGAGATATGGGAAGGCGATGGAGATGAACAGTCAGTTGGAGAGGAAGAATAACTACCTGAAACTCAAAGAGAGCGTACTGCTAGAACACCTCTCTCAGAGCCAGATACTTTATAAAGACCTCTGGAGAGTAAGTGAGAACCAGCCATTTATTGTTCTGCTTATTAAGCAGCTCATGACAAATTCCATTAACTTAATTAGCTGACAACATCAACAACAGAAACTTACCCTGAAACATTAATATCTGCATTATAGGAACCTGAGAGAGTTGTTCAGGCACACATCACCCTGAAGGTGCACTACAGCAGGATAAAGGAAGAGTACAAGAAGTTCCTAAAGGTACGTTGTGTGTCAGCTGTAGGTATTTCCCCTTCCACATCCCTTATCTTTCTCTATTTAATACACAATTGTATATTTCTAAAGTAAATAATAAGTAAGTAACACCTGCTTACTTCTATGGCTGCGTTTTAGAAGCGTGAACAAGAGCAGCTCTGTCTGGCTCGAGTGATGGAGTCCAGTGCTAGACTGGAGAATCAGAATATTGACCTGCTGTTTCAGATGGACACACTGCGATGCTCCATGCATCAACTGAAGGAAATGCTTTTTGAAGCACACGGGAATCGTGCTGAAGAAAGGGTAAGAGAGATTCATTGCATGAAGCAGTTCCTTTTGAAATCCTGGGAGGATTCATGATGTTCATGTTGTATGAGGAGTTACACTACAGGCGATATGTAATTAACTAAATTAAATAAATAAATAAACTAAAGTTAAACCTCATCTGCTCTGCGGCTGTTTTAGGAGCAGAAACGAGACTTTTAAGGTCAATTGGAGTTCCCAAGACTTTAACATCCAACGAGGAGTTACTAGTGGTAAGTTTTTCTTCTTCAGTAGCCATAAATAACTCTTCTTGTGAACTGCGTGTTCATTCATCTTTTTGATGAGTTATAAACCAACTCTTCAAAAGCATCTGATTCTTTGTGTAAGTAAACAAGCTTTGGTTGTTCTACTTGCAGGTATCTCTATCTTAAACTGAGACTATGCTTCTGAAAGTGATGAAGTGCAACACTACACTGGAGCAGGAGAGATCTGAGCTGATTTACCATGTGCATTTACAGCGACACTCACTGCAGGAGCTGGAGGAAATGCTGTCTGATTCCGAGAGGAAGTATGAGGCTATAAAGCAGGTAAGACAATCGTTGTGTTAAAGAGCTCCTTTTGGAATAAACTGAGATGGTTCATGCTGAATGAGTTGAAGAGAAGCACAGGCTCTACATGGACTTGAACAATGTTTTAAAAACTGTCTCAAAGGGAAGTGGCTCGTTGTAGATACGAGTAGTGATGTGTCATTCATGAACGATTTGTTCATTTTGAACAAATCCTTAATATGACTCGGGAACAAAGAGTCGTCTCAGAGAGCTATTCATTCATTCATTCATTGTCTTCCGCTTATCCGGAGCCAGGTCGCAGGGGCAGCAGTCTAAGCAGGGATGCCCAGACTTCCCTCTCCCCAGACACTTCCTCCAGCTCTTCCGGAGGGACCCCGAGGCGTTCCCAGGCCAGCCGAGAGACATAGTCTCTCCAGCGTGTCCTGGGTCTTCCCCGGGGTCTCTTCCCGGTGGGGCATGCCCGTAACACCTCCCCAGGGAGACGTCCCGGAGGCATCCGAAACAGATGCCCGAGCCACCTCAACTGTCCCCTTTCCATGTGGAGGAGCAGCGGCTCTACTCCGAGCTCCTCCTGGGTGACAGAGCTCCTTACCCTGTCTCTAAGGGGGGAGCGCCCTGCCACCCTACGGAGGAAGCTCATTTCGGCCGATTGTATCCGGGATCTTATCCTTTCGGTCATGACCCAGAGCTCATGACCATAGGTGAGAGTAGGAACGTAGATTGACTGGTAAATCGAGAGCTTTGCCTTTTGGCTCAGCTCCTTCTTCACCACAACAGACCAGTACATAGACTGCATTACTGCTGCCACTGCACCGATCTGTCTGTCAATCTCACGATCCATCCTTCCCTCACTCGTAAACAAGACTCCGAGATACTTAAACTCCTCCACTTGAGGAAGGAACTCCCCTCCAACCTGGAGGGTGCAAGCCACCTTTTTCCGGTCGAGAAACATGGCCTCAGATTTGGAGGTGCTGACGCTCATCCCAGCTGCTTCACACTCAGCTGCAAAACGCCCCAGTGCATGCTGTAAGTCCAGGCTCGAAAGAGCCAACAGGACAACATCATCTGCAAAAATCAGCGATGAAATCCTGTGGTCCAGCTGGTCCAGTGTTCCACGACCAGGACGAAAACCGCATTGCTCCTCCTGTATCCGAGGTTCAGCTAACGGACGGACTCTCCTCTACAGTACTCTGGAATAGACTTTCCCTGGGAGGCTGAGGAGTGTGATCTGGTTGGAACACACCCTCCGGTCCCCCTTCTTAAAAAAAGGGACCACCACCACGGTCGCCCAGTCCAGAGGCACTGTCCCTGACTGCCACGCTATGTTGCAGAGATGTGTCAGCCAAGACAGCCCCACAACATCCAGAGACTTAAGGTACGCAGAGCGAATCTCATCCACCCCCGGTGCCTTGCCACCAAGGAGCTGCTGAACTACCTCAGTGACTTCAGCTTGGGTGATGAATGAGTCTACCTCTGAGTCCTCTGCCTCTGGTTCCTCTATGGAAGGCATGTCAGTGGGATTGAGGAGATTCTCAAAGTATTCCTTCCACCGTCCAACAATATTCCCAGTCGAGGTCAGCAACTCTCCACCTCCACTGTAAACAGTGTTGGCAGAGAGCTGCTTACCCCTTCTGAGGCGCCAAACGGTCTGCCAGAATTTCCCAGAGGCCGTCCGATAGTCCGTCTCCATGGCCTCACCGGACTCCTCCCAGACCCGAGTTTTTGCTTCCGAGACCACCACGGCTGTAGTTCGCTTGGCCTGCCGGTATGCCTCAGCTGCCTCCAGAGTCCCCCGAGCCAACCAGGCTCGATAGGACTTCTTCTTCAGCTTGACGGCATCCTTTACTTCCAGTGTCCACCACTGTGTTCGGGGATTGCCGCCGCGACCAGCACCAGAGACCTTGCGGCCACAGCTCCGGATGGCTGCGTCAACAATGGAGGAGAAGAACATGGTCCACTCAGACTCAATGTCCCCAACCTCCCTCGGGATCTGGTTGAAACTCTCCTGGAGGTGGGAGTCGAAGACCCCCCTAACAGAGGGATCAGCAAGATGTTCCCAACAGACCCTCACAATACGTTTGGGCCTACCAAGTCTGTCCGGCATCCTCCTCTGTATGCAGATCCAACTCACCACCATGTGGTAATCGGTTGACAGCTCCTCCCCTCTCTTCACCCAAGTGTCCAAGACATGCGGCCGAAGGTCAGATGACACGTTGATCATTGATCTCCGGCCTAGGGTGTCCTGGTACCACATGTACTGATGGGCACCCTTATGCTTGAACATGGTGTTCGTTATGGACAGGTTGTGACTAGCATAGAAGTCCAGCAACAGGACACCACTCAAGTTCAGATCAGGGGGGCCATTCCTCCCAATCACGCCCCTCCAGGTATCACTGTCGTTGCCCACATGGGCGTTGAAGTCCCCCAGCAAAACTATGGAGTCTCCAGTCGGAGCACCTTCCAGCACCCCTCGCAGGGTCTCCAAGAAGGTTGGGTACTCCACACTGCCGTTCGGCCCACAAGCTGAAACAACAGCGAGACACCTATCCCCGGCCCGAAGGCGCAGGGATACAACCCTCTCGTTTACCGGGGAAAACTCCAGCACATGGCGGCTGAGCTGGGGGGCTATAAGCAAGCCCACCCCAGCCCGACACCTCTCACCATGGGGCACTCCAGAGAAGAAGAAGGTCCAACCTCTCTCAAGGAGTTGGGTTCCAGAGCCCAGGCTGTGCGTGGAGGCAAGCCCGACTATCTCTAGCCGGTACCGCTCAACCTCCGTCACCAGCTCAGGCTCCTTCCCCCCCAGTGAGGTGACATTCCATGTCCCAAAAGCCAGATTCTTTGTCCAGGGTTTGGGTCGTCGGGGCCCCCGCCCATGACTGCTACCCAAAAGACATTGCACCGGACCATTATGCTCCTTCCTGTGGGTGGCGGGCCTACGGGAAGGTGGGCCTACGTCTTTTCTTCGGGCTGTGCCCGGCCGAGTCCCGCAGGCAAAGACTCGGCCACTCGCCTGTGTGCCCCAACCCCGGGCCTGGCTCCAGGGTGGGGCCCCGGTGATGCCAGTCCGGGCGACGTAACGGTCCTTGATTTTATTTCCATAAAGGTCTTGAACCGGTCTTAGTCTGACCCGTCACCTAGAACCTGTTTGCCTTGGGAGACCCTACCAGGAGCACTAGGCCCCTGACAACATGGCTCCTAGGTTCATTCGGGTACTCAAACCCCTCCACCACAATAAGGTGGCGGTTCAAGGAGGGGGACTTCTCAGATCATGTTGGAGAAATATGCAATTGAGCTACGCACCTGCAGATGTCTATCCCACACTGCAGGAGCCCAGTCCAGTGCTTTTCTGGTTAGTAGGGACATTCGAAAGGCGCATTTGGTACTAACCTCCCAGTACACACACACACATTATATATATATATATATATATATATATATATATGAAGAAGAAGTTGCTTTCGGCTGCTCCCTGTTCGGGGTCGCCACAGCGGACCAACTGGTCCGCACAACAACTTGGCAAATGTTTTACGCCGGATGCCCTTCCTGACGCAACCCTCCCATTTTTCCGGGCTTGGGACCGGCACTGCATCCAGTGGCTGGGGTTGAGGCATTGGCTGGGAATCGAACCCAGGCCTTCCGCATGATAAGCGAGAAACCTACCACTGAGCCACCAATGCCCCATATAGATATATATATTTCAGCTCCTAGTTTCTAATATTTGATTATGGCACTATACAGAGACACACAAGTATGTACATTAACGCGGTTTTTGTAACACACTCACACACAAAATCACATCTGGCTTAATGCTTTAAAGCACTACTGAAGTTAACAATTTGGCTAGTTCATAAAACAAACACAAACCTTCAAACAACCAAAACAACAAACAAAAGTTACCTTAAATCCCACCCCCTTACCTCTTATAACCGATCAGTATCATTTCTGCTCTCACACACACTTTCATATTTAAGGGTGCATTTAAAACACATTTTATCATAAATGTACATGTATACATATGATTAATAAAACAGACAAGAGAAGGAAAGAGCATGTGTGAGTGTGTGTGTGTGTGTTTGGGGGGGGTCTTTTAGGAATGGCTCTGCTTTGTTCACAGAATTCATGATTTGCACATTTGGTGATATGTTTAAGTCTCAAACGGTTCTTTAGTGAACTAGGTAGGGAGTAGTGAATGCACCATTAATGCTGTATTATTTCACACCCTTGGTAGTGCACTAATACAGGGAATAGCTGGATGTAGCTGGAACAGTAAATGCATCGACATGTAGTGCACTACATAGGCTAGAATGTTAATTGTGAAGTGCACTTAAACAGGGAGTAATGATCTGAATCAGTATTGATTGTCTTGTGGACATATAGTGCACTACATCGAGGTTAAGGACTATATAGGGCACTATACAGGGGGCATTATTTTACACCTTTGCCAGAGTGAAAATCTCTGTGTTGTCCACTTGATATGTAGTCCACTTATCCAGGGAGGAACGAACATAGTGCACTAAAGGACATTTAGTGCACTACACATGAAGTGGGCGCTTACTTATTACATAAAGTGCACTAATATACAAAGGCAGAGTAAAAATTCTTTACAGTGCACTACATGGGGAAAAGGGGGATGGGGTGCCATTATTTGTGCCTCCTATGCTTAAAATGCACTGTATAGAACATTTCACGCCAAACTTATATATCTGTGTATTTCATAGGCTGTGGAAAAAAAATACCCCTAACAGTGCACTACATGTCCACAAGTGTACTACAAATAAAGATAAAATCCATATATATTGGCACGAAAGCAGGTGAACTGCACCTTCATCACTGGAGGGTTAGACTGGAATTAAGGTTGCCATAGAAATGCAGAAAAATCTAGTGCTTTTAAAACAAAAAATCATATAACGATTTTAAAAAAGGTCTCACTTTGAGAAAAAGCCCAAAAAAAGAAAGGTGAGAAGAGAAATGCACACAATTTCCACTTTTACCCCAAAAACAGTCAATCAGCAGAGACGTGTTTACACTGGAGCTATGATGCTAATGTGCATAAAAAGCCAGTTTAGCATCATGTAATTTAGAACCATGTAGCATTTGTCATTAAATCTAAATTTAAATGGGAACTACAGTGTCATCGTGGTTTAGCTCAATGCTAAACTGATGGCTATAAGCGTCCAGTCTGTGTTAGCTACATTAGCCTTGCAGCTCCTCTGCAAAGCTGAAAAGGTAAACCTCACACAAACACTCTGAGTTACACGCCTTCATATCAGCCGGTTTCTCCTTCACACACTCAGCATCAGCTCCATTCGATACACACACTCCAACATGCTTCTGCACACCTGGAACGCATGGGATGGAGCCCTGACACACACACACACACACACACACACACACAAAATTTATATAGTGTGCAATACTTTTTATAAAAATTATTACATTTTACAAAGTATCTAGAGAAATTAATGTTTTATTTTTCAGTATCTTAAAAGAACTGCATTTGTAAATCATTTTAAACCTAAAACATCCACTTGGAAATAAAGTGACTGCTCAAAAAAATTTCCTTTTATAAAACTAAAACTTTAATTTTCAAGTTATTCTCGAGTTATTTTGTAAAATATCTCCTGGTGTCACACGTGATGTAGGTGGAACTACAGACCCAGTGTTTACTAGATTGTCTGATTATTGTCACATTTTTCATGTTAGAGCAGTGTTGGGAGTAACGCGTTACAAAAGTAGCGCGTTACTGTAACGTCCCAACTTTAGTCAGTAACGAACATGTAATGAGTTATTTTTTTTTAAATTAAGTAACGTAATTATAGTTACTGAAATTTAAATGTGTCCGTTACTTCATCTTGTGTGAAATGGACAACTGCAGACCAGCGGAAAAATACTTCTTGTTGTCTAATTTGTGATCTACTGTCGGCCGATCTTATGGTGGCGCACTCAGCAGTGAATCTCTCAATCAGCAGTAACTTTCAGACACTCACACAATGGCAGAGAGTTCGGGAAGTGCGAGCTTGCTGTCCTGGAAATATGGACATTATTTTACTCTGGTTGAGAGTAAAGAAAAAAATATTGTGGTGAGTTGTCGACCGTGTGCTGGTGTGAAAACGCTATCTACATCAAAGACTAGCAATTCGAATCTTCAGAAGCACTTCTTAAAGCAACACACTTTGACAAAGCTCATTGCAAAAGCCCCTGATCATAACAATGGTGAAGACGGAGCCACTCCAAGCAAACAACTAAGGCTATAATTTGAGTGTCACAGATGCACCGACCACAGCCACTCAACCACGCCCCCAATCACCGGAGTTCTAGCACTGTCACCTGCACCCAATTACCAGCGCACCATTTAGCTCCCTCACTCCACTCAGTCGTTGGCTAGTATTATGGTTGCTTCCTCAGAGACTTCTCTTCCTGACTGTGCTCTGTGGATCTATCGTCTGTGCTTCTGCTGTGCTTTTTCACCTTGGGACTTTGTTAGGGTTCTAACTACAATGTTTCAGTTTAACGTTTTTTCAGTGTCTTTTATTTGTGTGCCGTTTCAGTTTCTTTGTTTTCACCAGTGTGTTTTGTAATTAAAGTCCACTCTGCACTTACCTGCTACCTCTCGGTCCTCCTCCTTGGTAAAGTGTGACAGAATACTAGCCCCAATAAAGACTAAAAGTCACACCGAGATGGAAGCTGGAGATCCAATCACACCGGACCCAGTCACCGAACTTGTCTCTTCCCTGCGTGCCGCCCTTCAATCATCATTCACCCCATCTACTCCATCTGCATCCGCCTGTCCCATGGTCGTACCGGCAGCTTATTCGGGTGAGGTGTCAGAGTGTCAGGGTTTCCAGATGCAGTGTCAGCTGTACTTCGAGATGCTTCCCCATCAATTCTCTGGAGACTGCGCAAAGATCGCATTCATCATCTCACTGCTGTCAGGAAAAGCTCGTCGCTGGGCTGAGTCAATGTGGACCACGGAAAGTCCGGTAATGCAATCCCTTGACCCTTTTTTAGTGCACTTTAAGGATGTGTTTGGCACGAGCACTTCCGCCTTATAAGTACATGACGAACTGTTCAGTTTGTGGCAAGCCAATCCGGGCCATTCACAACTACACACTTCATTTCCGCGGCCTCTAGCGGCTGGAACGAGGTAGCGCTACTATCGGCTTACCGGCGCAGCCTAAATCCCAAAATCCGACAGCCGATGGTGATATATGATGACTCTATGGGACTGGAACTCTTCATGTTGAAGGCCCAGCATATCTCACAACGTTTCTTTGCGGTCTCCATCGAGGAAGGGACACCTTCTGCCACCTCATCCTCCTGCAGCTCCCCAGCACCAGAACCTATGCAGATGTACCAGTACCGCTTATCGGCCGACAAACGCCAACGCCGTGTACACCAAAGATTATGCCTGTACTGTGGAGAAAATGACCACTTCCTCCAAACTTGCCCAGCCCGTCCTCCACGCCCAACCATGAGTACTATCCATATCAGCTCTACCGTAGCTACTCCACGTTACCATGATGCCGTGTTAATCCATGCCTCTCGATCCTTCTCGGTGAAAGTCCTCTTTGACTCTGGGTCATATGGGAACTTCATCTCCTCACATCTGCTGTCCGCCTACAAGGTACCCCGCCAAAAAAAACCCATTCGTTACCGGATCACCACTATTCAGGGAAAGCCGTTGGGCAAGGAGCTGGTGCAGTGGAAAATGCCGGAATTGACTCTACGGATTGGCTTCATGAGGAGACATTATCTCTGCTGGTGCTGGAGGAGTCAGTGGTAGATGTCGTCCTGGGATGCCCCTGGCTGGCTAAACACCAACCAAACATCAGGTGGATTTCGGGAAGCATTGATCAGTGGAACAACTACTGTCTATAACACTGTCTGCGATCGCTCCCTTTGCACACCCCAGAAATGGCCCTCCTAGGGTCTACCACCATTGAAAGTCCGGTGTCCTCTACCCAGGCCAACCTCCCAGGGGAGTATCAAGATTACCAGGATGTCTTCAGCCAGATGGCTGCTACGAAACTGCCGCCACACCAACCATGGGACTGTGCGATCAACCTTCTGCCTGGTGCCAAGCTCCCCAAAGGAAGAGTCTACCCACTCTTGATCCCGAGAATAAGGCCATGGAGGAGTACATCAGCGAGGCATTACAACAGGGGTTCATTTGACCATCCACCTCTCCGGCGGCTTCCAGCTTCTTCTTCGTGACCAAGAAGGATGGAGGGCTTCGACCCTGTATTGACTACCGTGTCTTCAACTCCCAGAAAAAAAGGTAAAATTTGCTTACCCTCTACCTCTAGTACCTGCGGCCCTGGAGGAACTACATGGAGCTCACATCTTCTCCAAGCTAGACCTTCATAGCGCGTACAACCTCACGCGCAGCCGACGAGGAGATGAGTGGAAAACGGCCTTCATAACTCCATCGGGACATTATGAGTACCTGGTCATGCCGTATGGGCTCCCTAACACCCCTTCAGTCTTTCAGAGTTTTATGAAAGAGATCTTCCGGGACATGCTCCACAGGTTTGTCGTTGTCTACATTGATGATATTCTCATCTACTCTCCCAATCTTTCTGATCATGTACTTCACGTTAAACAGGTACTCCACCGACTCTGCCATTACCACCTTTACCTCAAGCATGAGAAATGTGAGTTCCACCAATCCACTATCCAGTTCCTGGGCTACGTCATATCACCTGAGGGGATTCAGATGGATTGCGCCAAAGTGGAAGCCATTAAGAGCTGGCCACAACCCGGCACCATGAATGATCTGCAACGTTTTCTACGGTTTGCGAAATTTTCCCGTCGATTCATCTCAGGGTACAGTGACCTCACCGCTCCTCTCATCTCCCTCCTACGTAAGAAACCCAAGAATCTCAGCTGGACATCAGGCACAATCGAAGCATTCCGGAAGCTGAAAGCCACCTTCTGTACGGCCCCAACTCTAGTCCATGCTGACCCAACCCGGCCTTTCATTGTAGAAGTGGACACTTCTGCAATAGGAGTGGGAGCAGTCTTGTCCAAATGGAGAAGTGAAACCCCAGTACTCCACCCATGTGCCTACTTCTCCAAGAAGTTATCCCCGGTGGAGCAGAACTATGATATCGGGAACCGTGAAGTGTTAGCCATAAAATTGGCCTTAGAAGAGTGGCGGCACTGGCTGGAGGGAGCGAATCATCCATTTGAAGTCATCACGGATCATCCCTGCAGTATCTCAGGGAAGCTAAATGCCTGAACCCAAGACAAGCTCGGTGGGCGCTGTTTTTTACCTGATTCAACTTCTGTGTCACTTACCGTCCTGGAAATAAAAACACCAAGGCCAACGCTCTTTCTAGAATCCATTCCCTAGACCCAATGCCAGAAGAACCAGAACCCATACTCCCTCTAGACCTGTTTGTGTCTCCCATCACCTGTTTGCTGGATGATGATATTCGTGCTGGCACTGAAGAGGAACCTGCTCCACCAGGAGGTCCAGATGGTAAAGCATATGTGCCAACATCCCTACGTCTTTCCCTTCTGGACTCGGTACATGCTTCTCCGGGATCTGGCCACCCAGGCAGGCAGCGAACCCTCTCACTCCTCAAGGAACGGTATTGGTGGCCCAACGTGGCCGAGGATGTTGCCCGCTTTGTAAGAGGATGCTCAGTCTGTGCCATGGTCTCCACCTCACGCCGTCTATCAGAGGGTAAACTGGTACCACTCCCTATTCCACGCCGCCCCTGATCCCATCTGGGTATTGACTTTGCCACGGATTTACCAGTTTCTAATGGCTTCACCACATTCCTCGTCACTGTAGACCGTTTCTCCAAGGCCTGTAAACTCATCCCACTCAAAGGCCTACCTACAGCCCTGGAAACGGCAGAGGCCGTCTTCAGACATTTTGGCATTCCGGAGGACATCGTGTCTGATAGAGGGCCTCAATTCATTTCCAGAGTGTGGCGAGGATCCTTCAAGCTGCTGGGGGCGTCGGTGAGTCTATCCTCTGGGTATCACCCACAGACAAAAGGCCAGACTGAACGTAAGATCCAGGAGATCAGGCGCTACCTCAGGGCCTACTGCCACGACCATCAGCACGACTGGAGCCAATACCTTCCCTGGGCCGAGTATGTGCAGAACTCTGTACGCCAAGAATCAACCAAACTGACACCCTTTCAGTGCATTCTCGGGTACCAGCCACCTCTCTTTCCATGGTCAGCAGAACCGTCCGAGGTACCCACCGTAGACCACTGGTTCCGAGAGAGTGAGAGGGTATGGGAATCAGCGCACGTCCATCTTCAGCGGGAAGTCCGACATCAGAAGGTTCAGGCGGATGTCCGCTGCCGTGATGCACCTCTCTATCATCCAGGTGGAAGTCTGGCTCTCCACTCGAGACATGCGCCTCCGGCTCCCCTGCAAGAAGCTGAGCCCTCGCTACATAGGTCCCTTCACCAGCCTGAGGCAGATAAATGATGTGACGTATGAACTTCAGCTTCCACGTCAATAACACATTTCACCGACCTTTCACGTATCTTTACTTAAACCGTTCAATGATTCTGTTCTTCCTCCTCCGCCCGAAATCGACACTGACGACACAATCTACCAGGTCCGGGAAGTCGTGAACTCCAGGCGACACGGCAGCCATCTCCAATATCTGGTCGACTGGGAGGGGTATGGTCCTGAAGAGAGGTCTTGGGTGTATCGGGATGACATTCTCAACCCATCGCTACTCGTGGAATTCCATCAGCGCCTCCCAGGGGACACGGTCGCTCTTGTCGCCGTTCCCGAGCGTATGGAGACGCCCGTGGGGGAGGGGGTACTGTCACGGATGCATTGACCACAGCCACTCAACCACTCCCCCAATCACCGGAGTTCTAGCACTGTCACCTGCACCCAATTACCAGCGCACCATTTAGCTCCCTCACTCCACTCAGTCGTTGGCTAGTATTATGGTTGCTTCCTCAGAGACTTCTCTTCCTGATTGTGCTCTGTGGCTCTATCGTCTGTGCTTCTGCCGTGCTTTTTCACCTTGGGACTTTGTTAGGGTTCTAACTACAGTGTTTCAGTTTAGCTTGGTTTTTCAGTGTCTTTTATTTATGTGCCGTTTCAGTTTCTTTGTTTTCACCAGTGTGTTTTGTAATTAAAGTCCACTCTGCACTTACCTGCTTTCTCTCGGTCCTCCTCTTTGGTAAAGTGTGACATTGAGGCTATAATAAATAGCGCTATAAAATATGTATATTGCGTTTTATTATTAATTGCTTTTCCTACAAACAGTTACAAGAGCAGATATAAGTAACTAAAAAGTTACTTTTCTAAGTAACTAATTACTTTTATACACAGTAACTGGTAAAGTAATTCAATTACTTTAAAAATAAGTAACTAGTGACAGTAACTAGTTACTATTTTTTTTAACTTGCCCAACACTGTTGTGAGAGTGATACTGAAAGCTAGAAGGATGAGACATAATTATGCCACAAAGTCCAGATTCCAGAGAAAATAACCAAGCATTTCCTTACTTTGTAACTATACGACCTAGATGATGAATAGGATTTAAAATGCCTCACAGAAACATAAAAATCCTGTCAGATTAACTCACCCTGGTTTAATATAATTATTTACTTTTAAAATATGACTTAAAAATCCTCTTAGAAATCCTGTCAGGTTAGCTCATGCTGGCTAAGTGGGTGAAAGTTTTCACTAGAGATTTCTTTTTTTTTTTTTTTTACTTAATTTCTTTTTATTGCTTTTTAATTACACATGAACATAAACATTTCCATATCTGATAACCAAGACATGCCTTAAAATAAATAAATCAATATATAAAATAATAAAATATAATAAAATAAGATAAAATAAAATAAATAAAAGGCTTCTCAGTATTCTGTTCTATTCTTCTCACCTCTGTTTTTAGTCTTCTATCAACACATTTCGATCCGCCACATTTTAAAAACAATTTGAAAGGTCCCCAAATTCCATCAAAACTTATGTATTTATCTCCATATATATGTAAGTTATCTTTTCCATTAACGTATTTGTTACCATTTCTTTCAGCCAACGTCCTATGTTTGGTGTATAAATACTTTTCCAATTTAAAGAAATAAGCTTGCAGCGTTTTGCTTGCAGAATACATATATTTATAAATATATATTCCTTCTTTTTTATCGTGATCTCCTTAGGAAATAAATGAAATAAAAAGATTGAAGGTGACAGTGGTATATTAACCTCAAGGATCTTTTCTATCATTCCTTTCACATCGTTCCAAAATTTCCTAACTTCTTCGCATTCTCATATACAGTGATACAGCATTCCTTTAAAGTTGCTGCATCTTGAACATGTCACAAAAGCTCTGGCTTACCAAGCACGCTTGTTGTGCCGGTGTAGATGAATCAGACCCAACGCGGAGATAGAGAGCAGACAGGGGTTTATTAAACAAAAGAACATAGATCCACACAGACAGTACATAAAAACGAGGACTAGCAAACAAACTCAGACAGACGGCCACTATAAATAAGGAACATGATTAAGACACATTGGGAACAGGTGAACGAAGGCGGGAACACATTAGGGATAGGCGTGGCTAAAACAAACACATGGCAGAATAAACACAACCCCTGCTGAAGGCCCCCTATCCCCCGAAGGTCCATCGGGGGATCTTGCCCACCGTAACAGAACAAGCGTCTTGGATATTTTCATTATATTTATGCAATACAACTGGAGTTATGTACATCCTTATCAACCATTTATATTGTAACAATTTCAGACGTGTGTTCAATGTTAGTGATTGAGTTTCCTTGCACGCTTCCGTCCAGTCCTCCATCTGAATATCATCTTTGAGATCCGATCTCCAGGCTTCCAATTTATAGTTTGAAGATTCTTTTGATCCTGACACCAGCATATTATATAATGAAGAAATTACACCTTTACTAAAACAATTTCTTGTCACTTCTTTTTCCAAACTAGACAATGGTGGAATATTGAGGGAATTATTTTGTGACTTGAGGATGAAATTTCTTATTTGTAAATACTTAAAGAAATGTTTTGTAGAGATATTGTATGCATTAACTATTTCCTTAAAAGATATGAGTGTTGTTAACATATAAATCTGCTATCTTTCGATTGCCTTTGCCAGCCCAAATCTTGAAACCTTGAAGGATAGAAGTCACCTAGGTATTTTTTCACTTCAAACCATACGGCGATCATATTTATAACTATAGGATTGGAAACCCTTTTTTAAAGATCTTTCAACGCTGATTAATATAAATACAGATTTAAAGGTAGACCAGAATTAATGGAAGCTGATTCCATATTTACCCAAGACGGATAGTCCTGTGATAAAAAATAAAACATAATTGTTCATAACATAAAAGTTGCACAGCCCAATAATACCAATGAAAATTAGGACACTGTAGACCTCCTCTATCATATGGTAAATATAGAAGTGCCATACGGAGTCTGGGACGTCTGTTATTCCAAAAAGAATTTAGTGAACATTCTTTTAAGTCGTTGAAATATACAGGTGCATCTCAATAAATTAGAATGTCGTGGAAAAGTTCATTGATTTCAGTAATTCAACTCAAATTGTGAAACTCGTGTATTAAATAAATTCAATGCACACAGACTGAAGTCTTTGGTTCTTTTAATTGTGATGATTTTGACTCACATTTAACAAAAACCCACCAATTCACTATCTCAACAAATTAGAATACTTCATAAGACCAATAAAAAAAACATTTTTAGTGTATTTAGTGTACATTTTAGTGTAACATTTTTATGTTGATCAATTGCATATGTTTGTTTAGAGGGAATTTTGCGAGGAGTCAAAAAACTACATGAAAGACTGAATTATTGTATGTGCAAAAGTAAGTGAAGCCTGAAAGCTGAAGCTGGGCAGAAAATGGGTGATGCAACAAGACGACGACCCTAAGCATTTAAGCAAATCCACCAAGAAATGGCTGAAAAGAAAGAAGTTTCACACTCTTGATTGGCCTAGTCAGAGTCCGGATGAGTTCTGCAAGGAGCAGTGGGCTAAAATCCCCAAAGACAGATGTGAGAGACTGGTCAGTGGTTACAGAAGACGTTCTGCTGCTTAGAGCTCAAGATGGAACCGCAGACGGCAGCCACGGTGTTTCGGTGCGCTCTACTGTTCCTTGTTTTGTGCGGCTATTCAGTTTTGTGCCACAGCTCTGGTGGCTCCTATTCCAGAGAAGAGCTCATGAACATCAGAGCTACTACCCCAGTGGACTTATTTCCAAGTTTTCTGGCTTCTACCGTGGATTTACTGGCTATTTTGATCAAAGAGGCACGTAACAAAGTGAAGTCCCGCATAAGAGGGAAACGCTCAGGTGTGCTCATGCGGCTCCGCTGGCGCAGATTACGCACCGTGCTCCCTGGGATATTCCTCTATAACGTGCGCACACTTTGCAACAAAATGGATGAGCTGACCCTGCAGATGAACAAAAACAAAGACTTTCCTACATCTTGTGTTTTGTGCTTCATGGAAATGTGGCTGTGTGATCTTATACCGGACTCTGCGCTACAGCTAGGCGAACTTAATCTTCATAGAGCGGATAGACACACAGAGCTCTCCAGCAAAACAAAAGGTGGTGGAATCTGTTTTTGTATTAACAACAGTTGGTGTAACAATGTGAAAGTACTGTCTCAACTCTGTTCCCCCGGACCTGGAGGCCTTCATCATTAACTGTAAGCCCTTCTACTCTCCCCGTGAGTTCTCCTCATTCATTCTTGTCTGTGTTTACATTCCACCGCAAGGTAATGTGCGCGTAGCACAGAGTGTGGAACGGACAAACCCGGATGCCTTGGTTATTGTCCTAGGAGACTTTAATAAAAGGTAATCTGTCACACGAACTGCCAAAATACAAACAGTTTTTTAAGTGCCCGACCAGAGAGGGGAACGTACTGGACCATTGCTACACCACCATCAGCGGTGCTTGTTGTGCTGTCCCTCGTGCCGCACTGGGCCAGTCTGACCACATCATGGTGCATTTGATTCCTGCATATAGGCAGAAATTAAAACTCAGCAAACCTGTTGTGAGAACATCAAAGAAGTAGAGCAGTGGGGCTGTGGGGGAACTTCAGGGGTGTTTGGACTGTACAGACTGGGATGTTTTTAAGTCTACTACCAATGGTCTGGATGAGTACACAGACACTGTGTCGTCCTACATTTACTTCTGCGAGGACAGCATCATTCCATCATGCACCAGGGTGAGTTATGATAATGACAAACCCTGGTTCACAGCCAAACTCAGACGGCTCAGGTCAAAGAAAGGGGCCGCATTCAGAAGTGGGGACACAGGAAAATACAAGGAGGCTAAGTACAGATTTAGCGAGGAGGTGAGAAGAGCTAAAACAGAGCATGGTGAGAGAATGAAACAGCAATTCCAAGCCAAAGACTCTGCCTCTGTCTGGAAAGGGCTTAAAGCAATCACCAATTACAAGCCTAGAGCCCCCTACTCTGTGAATGACTTGCGACTGGCCAACAGCCTGAATGAGTACAACTGCCACTTTGAAAGACAATGGAATAGACCTGACCTCCCCCAATCCTCCCCCCACCAGCTATTGATCAGCGGTAGCTCCTCCTCCTACACTTCCATACCTGTATCACCCACACAGCTCCACATCTTAGCGCCACCCCACCCCCCACCCTTCGCACCTCTCACTATCAAAGAGGAAGATGTGAATAGTCTGTTTAAACCTCTGAACACCTGCAAGGCTACAGGCCCGGACTCCGTCTCCCCCTCCCTCCTGAAGCACTGTGCCAATCAGCTGTCCCCAGTGTTCACAGACATTTTTAATACCTCACTGGAGACCTGCCATGTGCTAGCCTGCTTCAAGACTTCATCCATCGTCCCAGTCCCCAAAAAGACAAAGATAACAGGACTTAATGACTACAGACCCGTCGCCCTGACTTCTGTGGTTATGAAGTCTTTTGAGCGCCTCGTGTTGTCCTACCTCAAGGACATTACAGACCCTCTCCTGGATCCACTACAGAGCCAACAGATCTGTAGACGATGCTGTGAACATGGCCCTCCACTTCATCCTTCAGCATCTGGATTCCACAGGATCCTATGCCAGGATACTGTTTGTGGACTTTAGTTCTGCTTTTAACACGATCGTCACAGCTCTGCTCAGAGACAAGCTCTTCCAGCTGAATGTGCCTGACTCCATGTGCAGTTGGATCACAGACTTCCTGAAAGACAGACGGCAGTTCCTGAGGCTGGGAATGCATGTTTCTGACTTCCAGCACATCAGCACTGGATCCCTCCAAGGCTGTGTATTCTCCCTTTATACCAACGGCTGCACATCTGGTCACCAGTCTGTCAAACTCCTGAAGTTTGCTGATGACACCGCCCTCATCGGCCTCATCTCTGATGGGATCGAGTCAGCCTACAGGGGTGAGATGGATCATCTGGTATCGTGGTGCAGCATGAACAACCTGGAGCTCAACTCCCTAAAGACAGTGGAGATGATAGTGGATTTCAGGAAGGACCCAGCCCCCCTCCCCCTCTGTGACTCTCCAATGACATCTGTCGAGTCCTTCTGCTTCCTAGGCACCACCATCACCCAGGAGCTCAAGTGGGAGCAGAACATCAGCTCCCTCACCAAGAAGGCTCAGCAGAGGATGTATTTCCTGTGGCAGCTGAAGAAGTTTCTCCTCCCTGTGAAGATGTTGGTTAACTTCTACACTGCCATCATCGAATCTATCCTCACATCCTCCATCACGGTCTGGTTTGCTGCAGCTACATCCAGGGACAAGGCCAAACTGCAGTGTGTCATCCACTCAGCTGAGAAGGTCTCCCATCTCTCCAAGAGCTATACGTCTCCAGGTCCCGGAGACATGCAGCCAAGATCGCAGCCGACCCCTCTCATTCCGGAAATGAACTCTTTCAGTCCCTCCCCTCTGGCAAGAGGCTCCGGTCCATCAGGACCAGGACCTCACACCACAAGAACAGTTTCAGCATTTGTCATTAAATCTGAATTTAAATGGGAACTACAGTGTCATCATCTTTTAGCTCAATGGTTTATCTCAATGCTAAACTCAATGCTAACCAGTCTGTATTAGCTACATTAGCTTCGAAGCTCTGCTGTAAAGCTGAAAAGGTAGACCTCACACACCGGACACGTCTCAGGTGATGGGCTGCATGTGGGATGAGATGGTGGGCATTTCATTTGTAGCTAAAGAGCTAGTGTGTGGGGGGGGTGTGGGGGAGGGAGTGTGGGCGGTGCTAATCATGATCGACAGATCTGCAGCAAAACAGAGCTGTTAAAATGTTAAAGTCTAAATTCCTGGATTTAGACCGATGTCAGTCCGTGATGCGATCAGGCCAGAGACTGTTCGGAGATTGCAGGAGGCACAGCAGACCGACTTGTAGTAGGTGTAAACGCAGAGCTGAGCCTGGACCACCATCAGACAGTTGGAGCGTCGGTCCTTACAGCTCTCACCTGTCAGGAAAAAAAGGAGGGAGAGATAAAAAGGGATAGAAAGAAAGAAGAGAAAGTAGTGCAATGGATAGAAAAAGGGAGGGATGGAGAGAGAAATACAAAATAGTGAGGAAGAGTGAAAGAAAGGGGGTGGGGTCGAGAGGAGGAAAACAGAGGGATGTGAAGATGGATAGATGGACAGAGACAAAAAGATGAGAATGTAAGAAAAAAGGAAAACATAGAATAATAAAGACATAAAGGGAAGATGAAAAGAAGGAAAAAAGGAAATAAAGCGTGAAAGAGGGTGGGGCGGAGAGATAAGAAAGAAAAAGAAAGAAAGAAAGAAAGAAAGAAAGCAGGAAAGAAAGAAGAGAAAGTGTGAAAGACGGGAGTGGGGGGGTTGGAATGAAGGAGGAAGGGGAAAAAAAGAAAGCAGGAAAAGAAGGGGATGAAAAGTTGAGTAATACCAGATAATAATAGATACTGTTGGTGTTTGAGAGGGTGGAATGAAACCCAGACAGAAACATACTGGTTTTCGCAGACTTGTGGTGTGTGTGCGTACATGTGTGAGTGTGTCTGCATAGGTGTGTACGTGCATACTTGTGTATATTTGGGCATATTTGTGTGTGTGTCCTGAAAACCACTTCCTGTTGTCTGGTTATTGTCACATTTTTCATGTGATAGTGAAAGCTAGAAGGACGTGACATAATTACGCCACAAAGTCCAGATTCCAGAGATAGTGTCGAAGTGTGTTTGAGGAAGATGTGTTTAAAAAAACATAACCAAGCATTTCCTTGTTTGGCGTTTGCTCTCTGGCCCACCTTCTTGTAACTAGACGAACTAGATGATGAATATGATTTTTATCTCTGTATCATCTCAAGTTAAAACCACTCCAGTACACCAAAACTGACCAACTGCTAAAAGCTAACATGACAAAAAAAAAATGATGTGCTGAATTAGCAGACTTAATTGGAGAACCTGAATAAAAAACATACACAAAATTAGTATAATCCAACCACCTTCCACCATCCAACAACCAGTATGCTTGATTGACAGCCCTGTGTCCAAGTCTCTGCCTTCTAACATGGGTTAATTACACAGGAAACACAGTTTGTTAGGTTAACTTACCACTAACTAGGCTCATTTTTTCACATCACCACATTTCACATTCTTGGTTAGCTTTCTCTTGCTAAGCTAGCTAGCTTTCATTCACTGGATTAGCTTTTTTTACTTGCTAGTTTAATTTTTGCTCATTAGACTCGCTAGGTTAGCTTTCAACTGCTTAGATAAGTTAAAGCTAGCTGAAGTTTACACAGACAGTAAAACACCACAAACTGTTCAGACGTTTTAAAGGCACGCAATTTATACTGTTATTAATATAAGAATAAAGAAAATAATTTGTTTTTTAAATAAACTTGAAAAACCTAGCAAACAAGCTATAACATATGCAACCACAACAGTTTTTGCCAAAGTTAAGAATTATTTCAGTAAAGAATAAGGTCAGAATTTTGATCCATTTATTTATAGTTACGTTGTGGAATGCTAGTTTGCCATATTACCAAGAAACCTTGAAGTATAAACTCCTGAGCACTGAAGATACAGCTTTAAAATTCCACAGGTTTTATTTTTATTTGAATCTCTTTATGTGATGAAACCTGCACACAAAAGATCCTGAATCTTGTAGCCAGAAAAGTGTAGAAAAGATGTGTACAGCTTCACCACGTAACAAAGATCTTATGTTTTTTCAGAAGCTGAACAATAAGATGTTTATTTTATAAAATATTTAAACTAGTTTTACTTGTCACGCAGCTGAAACACAGCAGAGGAACATTCTTCTATCTTCTACAAAATCACCTCAAGGGCAAACAAAAGCACTGCTGTACACTGTAACCCATGATACCTGAAGTGCTTTTGTTAGCGTTCAGTCAAACACTGACTGTAACGTTGAGTTATTATTTTTCCTGAGAGAACTTGATCTTCAGTGTGTCGAGCCTCAATGAAGATGAATGAATGAATGACTGAGGTAGCTGTAAATACTTCAAGTCTCACAGAACATTTTGCTCTTTGGAGCTACATATTTACACATGTAATTAGATTTAAACATGAATTTTTAACTCAAATGTTTGGTGACTTGTTCATTCAAAGGATATGTACTTATTATTTTATTTAGACTTTTCGTGGGTTTTTTGTTCCACCTCCATGCAGAAAAACCACCAGTGATCGAAAAAATATAAAATCTAGAGACCTGCTCGAGAAGCTCAAACCTGTGAGAAGTCTTCTGAGGTTCTACTGGATGAATGATTCTACCAATGAACCATATAATAAAGATAGAATTTGGCTCTTGAATTATTATCTTTTCATGAACTCCGATTTATAATTGAGGCCTGAGACACAACTGGAAGCAAACTAGTTTTACCTGTTACACAGCCAAAACAGAGCAGGGGACTTTCTAGCCTAGAAATTCAAAAAAGAAATTGAAAATATAGTAAGTCAGAAAAGTGAGCAGGCTGTGAAACTAGCCATTATAAGTAAAGTCATCAGCTGGTAAGTGACCTCACTCGTTATCTGATGATGTTCTGGATTGTGTGTTGCATCTTTCAGTATAATGTCTAACATGTAGTTCCTCATAAATAAACTGTAGTTCCTCATCAATAACCCATAGTTCCTCATAAATAAACTGTAGATCCTCATTAATAATCTGTAGTTCCTCATAAATAACCTATAGTTTCTCATTATTCAAATGTATTCATTGTGATCTTTAAGGTCCAATCATCTACCATACCTCAGTTCTAAATCTTTATTACTATATCATCAACTAAATCCAAACAAAACACTAACACTAAGTTGGCAAGAGTTTGTCCTATAAACCCTTTTTTAATCCCAGAGTGCGACTGCTTAAACCCGAATTCCGAAATCGTCCTAGTTCACTAGGTTTAGTCCGACACAGCTTAAAGGGGTTTCAATTTAAAAGTATGCCAAAATTTCCTGGATGAAAGCCAACTTGCTAGGAATGTGTATCTGCGATTTCTAAAGCTGTTTATCACCTTCAGTGCGTTTACTGAAAAATAGACGCATCACTTTGAAGTTCTGGGAATTTTTCTGTTATGCCACTAAAATGTATTAGGCTCTTTATTTACAAAGGTTCTGGATAAGTGAATAACATGAATAAATGGTGAGAGCAATGACCTCTGAACTCTACTCGTGTCAGGAACCTCTGGACAGTTCCCTGCCAGGTCTGGAGGGGGTGCTGGCAGGTGATTCTATGGAGCCTGCTTTATCATGTGTATTTTGTGCCACGCCTTTCCTATTGTTCTCGTTCCCGCTGTTTCACCTGTTCCCTATTAGCCTTAATGTTTAGCCCTATATATAGGGATCCTTTTGTACCTGTCCTTGTCGGCTATTGTTCTATGTTCCTGTGTTAGTGTGTTTAGGTTAGTCTTCCTTCTGTCTCTTCTGTGTTTATGTTAATAAAGCAGTGCTTATTTAAATCCTGCATCTGGGTCTGCCTCCATGGCGTGCCAGCACACGCAGCAACCATGGAGGTCCGGGTTTGAGCCCCTCATAGGGAGGGGGCTCCTGGACGATACAACTCGCTGAAGGGCCCAACAGTGGCAGTGGTGGGATTTGAACTAAAGACCTTTTGGTCAGCCGACATCTGTAAGACACAGAACCATCAAAAACATATTGAGATTTCTAAACAATATGGCTGCCACATGCCAATCATTTTTAGAAATTCAGAACAGAGTTCATTTACTCAAACAGCTGGAACTCAGGACTGGGTTGCATGGACTCACAGAAAGACCATTAAATCCAAGGTGGTCTGTAAGGTCTGCATCATAGTCATCAAGAGAGGATAGAGCTGTTTCTCAGGAAATATTAGTCTAAGAACAAACTAGAAAAAGATGGCCACCATCAACCATGAAGACAAATAGGGAGGGTGACGGCTAACACATGCTTCCTCTGAAACACCTGGAGCCATCCAGCAGCATTTTTTCAAACAGTTTCTCACATTATGGGGCAGCTTAAGTGTTCTCTTGAAGGAAAATGTCATCTACCCTCTTCCGCATACCTTCATACAGGGGAACGAGGGTACATCTCGTCCACACGATTCTTTTATAATTTGGAAATTTAACCAACTAGAAAATAATAAAATGATAACAAATTTTAGTTGGACATATTATAAAAAAAGAAAACAAATGAATCCTTTAATCCACAGTGACCAGGACAAATCAGTATATTGCTCTTCTTAACCAAAGCAGCCTTTACTTTGTCTACTTTGTTCCTGTATTAAAGTCAAACCCACCTACGCCTTTTATTTGTCTATTCGGAACAGCTGAAATTTCTATTCTGAACTCGAAGCAGAGGAATAAGGATTCTTTGATGAGACTCAACCATGAAATCACAAATAAGAATAAATTTATTAAATTAATCGCTCATGATTATGATGTGATAACTTAAAATATATTTTGTACATGTTGACATTAAATAATAAATATGTTCCTGTGACCCAATCAAAGCTAAAAAACAATAAAAATCTGATCAAATGCTAATATTCTGATGTTTTAACAGCCCCGTGTCTGAGCTTCTCAGTCTGCAAACATCAGGACGGTTCAACCACTAGTGATGTTTATGTCCATGCTGTAATGCACACATCTGGTTACAGAGTGTTTGTGAAAACTTTCAGACTAGTTTTACTGCATTACTTACATTCTTTACCTGAATTTGAAAGAAAGTGTAGAGTATAAAAGCCAGCAGGCTGAGAAGCCTCACTTGGTGTTAACTCGTCGGCTTACGGTAAGTAACTCCACTCCTTCTCTCCTAATGGATTGTGTATTGAATAGAAATGCAAATAAAAATTAGACGTATATTTAGAGATTAAAAGTAACACTGCACTCTACATTTTGAATGCTTTCAGCACTGTAAGACCTGAGCATTTGATCTCCAACCTGCAATTCTCCAAACCATCAAGACCAACATGTTTGTATGCATGGGTAAGTGAAGCTTGTAGTCATGTACACCTTGTGGTCCTTAAGCCCCAATCATGTATCATAAATTCGTCCTAAATCTGCACTGAATCATCAGCTGAATCCAAACAAAATACTAACGCTTTAAGTTGCTGAGAGTTTGTACTATAAACCCTGGTTTAATTTCCGAGCCTGAATTCTGAAGATTCTGTAGGTTTACTCTAACCTAGCTTGAGACAGTTTGAATTTAAACCTATACCAAAACTTTCTGGTTGGAATGTGGATTTGACACATGACCCAACGTCAGCGACTCACTGCCTAATTGGCTATTTCCAGAGGCAGGCAATAGGTGTGTTTGACTTGAATATGACGTCAAATGACCGCGGGAGTAATTTAAGAGTCTGCACTCGAATATGCTCTACAAACGTTCTTGCGATCCTTTGATAGACTACAAGATTAGCAGTCTGGTGGATTAAATGAATAGGGTAGTGGTGACAGCAGCACCAAAGGAGGCCTGACGTATTGTCCCAGTCCGCCACTGCCCAAGTGTCAGTGCTTAAAGCCACATTCTGAAATCCGCTTATTTCCGCTTGTTCACTTAAACATAGTTTGAAAGGGTTTCAATTAGGGTTCACAGGAAGTTCATTTAAAAATGAGACAAGAATGAATGATATATGACTTATACATCATGAAGGAAGCTCTTACTTTCTTTCAGGTGCATTTTCCATGGATCAAATTTTCGCCATGGACCATGAAGCAAGGATTGATCAAGAGCCAATCAACATAGAGCTGAACTATCTAGGCTTCCTATACTCCAAGCTGAACACCACAGAGAGCAGGCTCACTGAATCTTGGTTCTTCAAACGTTTTTCCTCTGAGAGCTACAAAATGAAGGTGGTCCTGAGCTATTCATGTTATGTTATTAGTAACATTTAATTACAAAGATTATTCCCATGAACCAAACCAGCTGAATAAGCTATTGTTGTGTGAGCTGTAAAAAAAATGTCAATGTTGAACAGATATATTTTGCAACAAAAATCATTTTAAATCAGCATCAGCAGCATGTTGACTGTTGAGTCGAATTAACTGATTTAACACAATTGCAATGAGAATATTAAAAGAGCATTTTTTCTCTGAAACACCAGCTGCACTAATAAGAAATGTCTACAGCACACTCGTCCTGCATCTTCCTGCAACAGACTAGACATTCACAGATTTTACTTTGGCAGCATAGTAGCTTTATTCCTAATGCTGTCGAATGAATCTGCCATGTGTTTTCCTCATCCTTTATCCAAACTACTTCAATTTGTCCTTATAGATTTAAGTTTATATAAAGCTTCCATGTGCAGTCTTGGTGCTAGCTGTGTGTGAAATTGATTGATGAACAGCTTTATTAAATTGTGTGGTGCGCCTGGATACACTGAGGAGCATGATTTGTCCGGGGAGGGAGTCAGATGGGAGTTTGATTGGGATAAAATTACTTTTTTTTTTTTTACATGTTTATTCAATATTAACATGATCAATGTACAATGTGCTTGATTGGGATGAAATTTAAACAGGTTTATTGAGTTAATTTGATTATATCATGTTCTATGAAACTTTAGGCGAGCTAATCAGATGTGTTTTGACAGCCAATGGAAGCTTACAAGCGACGTATTGAAGACCTCTGCCCCAAATCCTCCACCCAGGGCGAGACTGGCCATCCTGAAGCTGAGAGTGAAGAGGATCGACAGGCAGGGACATCCTCTACAGAAAACATGGCACGAGTACTGCTACAGCTTGGCTTGGCTGCCGCCCCACTGGGCCGTGGTGCCGAGCGCCTGGAGGAATACTGTGCCTGGGATCCGAGTCGAATAGATCCAGATCGAATATATATGGTCTGAGTAGAAATGAGATCTGACTGGTCGGCAGGTATATACATATGGCCTGAGTAGAAAAATGCCAGGTAATGCAAATTTTATGTAACCACGAGAATGTGTAATCCTGTATGTTTGTGTTGTTTTTAAATGTTGGTGTTTTGTCTGAATGAATAAAAAAAAAAAGGGATGCAATAATTGTATGTTTGTGTTTCATTCTGAAGTACAGACAGAATTTTGATATATATCTATATTTTTTATTCTTTTGTTATTAAAATGAAATCTGATGAATTCTTGCTGATGTCGCTTGAGTGAGAATGGGACGTTCTGTCCTTCTGTGGTTATTAAAGTCCACTTCATTTATACTTCCTGTGTAATAAGATGAAATTGGTGGAAATGGGGTGATATTTGAAATGTTTGTCATCTGCTGCAACACGTAATCAGAGATGGAAAGCATTACTATAGAAATGATAATGTATTCAAAAGAACAACTTAATATCAACCTGTGTTTCACATGTCCACTACTCAACACTTTCTGTGTCAGATTTGAGGATTCACCAGTGCACTTCAACCATTTCACTTCCAGACAGTTCAGTGTGCCTGGACTATAAAGTTTATTTCAAGATTAAAAATCAATTAAAATTCTTTTAATTCAAGATAAAAAAAAAATGTATTCAGTTTGCTACCTTTTTTAAAGAAATCACTAAACATGAACAAAAAAAATAACACAAAACAAAAAACACTACTTTTCTCAGGACAAGACCCTCTGACTGCTGTGTCCTAATGGGTGTGGCCTAATATTCTAATAAACACAACTGATTGACAACCCTGAGACTCCACCTGCAGGAATCATGAACGTTCAGTATCCAGATTGCGGAGTGGCCAGATCCTTAATCTTGTGGCCAGAAATGTATGCAAAAGATAGTAGTGTGTGTGTGTGTGTGTGTGTGGTTGTGTGTGTGTGTGGTTGTGTGTGTGTAAGCAGTGTGGAAATTTTAGAAAGCCACAAAGAAGCTGTAGAAAACCTGAAAATAGGAAGTGTGGAAAATACAGGAAGTACAGCCTGTGGAATCTGAAAAAAAAGAAAACAGGAAATAGAAGGTGTGGAAAAACACGAAAGTAAATCCTGTAGAACACCAACAAGAAGGAACTACGGAAAAATCAGGAAGAAGTTATAGAGAATCAGGGAGGAGAAGCTGTTAAAAGCCAGGAAGCAGAAAGTGTGGAAGTGGAACAGGAAACAAACAGGAAGAGAGAGAGAGAGAGAGAGAGAGAGAGAATAAAGGAAGGACAGAAGGATTCATGGAGTTTCAGAAATCTCTCTCACACACACACACACGCACACTTATTTTGCAACTTGCTTTCGTTTTTTCTCCTCTCTGACATGTTTGCGTTGAAGCCAGATCTGCTGTGTCAATATTTAATTACGTAAACAAACCCACAGACACTTTAATGGAGGAGTCAGTCAGCCGCATCACACACTTCTGTCAGGAAAAACTATAATTATGGCTGACAAAATTAATTATCAAGTGTGCTGAGGGAACACACACACACACACACACACACACACACACACACACACAGGCTGAGACGAGAGGACAAATTGAATATTGCAATTTCTCAGGAATGAACTGGGGACTGAGAGAAGAGGCTCATCATTAGATCATCATCATCTGCTGTCATGTTTTAATTGTTTGGTCCCCGGAACAGACGCGTGACTGTAATCACCACATCGCTTCAGCATCTTCATCACCATACCATCATCATCACGTCAAACACTGACTGTCCACACAGACCTCGTTTCACAGCCAGACACACACTTCCTGAAGGAAACACTCCGTTCCCCCGGGTAAATGTTTTAAAATTAGAACTCAGAAATGTTTTTAAAGTAAGAACAAACTGAGAGCTGATTCATGAGAAGAAAATCAGAAACATATTTATTTACTAAATCTTCTTCTTCTTCTTTCGGCTCTCCACAGCGAATCATCTCTCTCCACCTATCCCTATCTTCTGCATCCTCAACACTTGCACCCATTAGCTTCATATCCTCATTAATTCCATCCATATACCTCCTCTTTGGCCTTCCTCTTTGCCTCCTGCCTGGCAGCTCCATGTCCAACATTCTCCTACCAATATACTCACTCTCCCTCCTCTGAACATGTCCAAACCATCTTAATCTGGCCTCCCTAACTTTGTCCCCCAAACGTCCAACATGAGCTGTCCCTCTGATGTACTCGTTCCTAATCCTGTCCAATCTTGTCACTCCCAAAGAGAACCTCAACATCTTCAGCTCTGCTACCTCTAGCTCTGACTCCTGTCTCTTCCTCAGTGACACTGTCTCTAAACCATACAGCATGGCTGCTCTCACCACTGTCCTGTACACCTTCCCCTTGATTCTCGCTGATATTTTCCTATCACACAGAACTCCCCACACCTTTCTCCACCCATTCCAACCTGCTGCACTCGCTTCTTTACCTCTTTCCCACACTCCCCATTACTCTGGACTGTTGACCCCAAGTACTTAAACTCCTGTACCTTCTTCACCTCTTCACCCTGTAACCTTACTGTTCCACTTCCCTCCCTTTCATTCACACACATGTACTCAGTCTTACTACGACTGACTTTCATTCCTCTTCTCTCCAGCACAAACCTCCACCTCTCCAGCTTTTCCTCCACCTGCTCCCTGCTCTCACTACAGATCACAATGTCATCTGCAAACATCATTGTCCAACGAGACTCCTGTCTGACCTCCTCTGACAACTGGTCCATCATCATAGCAAACAGGAAGGGGCTCAGAGCCGATCCCTGACGCAGTCCCACCTCCACTTTGAACTCCTCTGTCTGACCTACAGCACACCTCACCACTGTCCTGCTCCTCTCATACATGTCCTGCACCACTCTGACATACTTCTCTGCTACTCCTGACTTCCTCATACAGTACCACAGCTCTTCTCTTGGCACCCTGTCATACGCTTTCTCCAAGTCTACAAACACACAGTGCAACTCCCTCTGACCATCCCTATACTTCTCCATCAAAATTCTCAGAGCAAAAATTGCATCTGTTGTGCTCTTTCTGGGCATGAAGCCATACTGCTGCTCACAAATTTCCACTACCTTCCTTAACCTAGCTTCCACTACTCTTTCCCATAGCTTCATTGTATGGCTCATCAACTTTATCCCCCTATAGTTGCTGCAACTGCACGTCACCCTTATTCTTAAAGATCGGCACTAACACACTTCTTCTCCATTCCTCAGGCATCCTCTCACTCTCTAAAACCCTGTTGAACAAACTAGTTAAAAATTCCACTGCTGCCTCTCCTAGACACTTCCAGACCTCCACCGGGATGTCGTCAGGACCAACTGCCTTTCCACTTTTCATCCTCTTCAAAGCCTTCCTGACTTCATCCTTTCTAATCTTATCTACTTTCTGTTCCACAGAGTTCACCCCTTCTCTTTTTTCCCCTCTCATTTTCCTCATTCATCAGCTCCTCAAAGTATTCCTTCCATCTCCTCTGTACACTCTCCTCACTTGTGAGCACCCTTCCATCTCTATCCTTAATAACTCTAACTTGCTGCACATCCTTCCCATCTCGATCCCTCTGCCTAGCTAACCTGTACAAGTCCTTCTCTCCTTCTCTAGTGTCTAACCTAGTGTACAACTCGTCATATGCCTTCTGCTTGGCCTTAGACACCTCCCTCTTCACTCTGCGCTGTAACTCCTTGTATTCCTGTCTATTCTCTTCAGTCCTGTCCATGTCCCACTTCTTCTTGGCTAACCTCTTCCTCTGGATACTATCCTGAACTTCCTCATTCCACCACCAAGTGTCAGACTCATCACCCTGTCTGACACTCTCTTCACCTCCAGAACATTCCTCACAAACTCCTCCTTCAGGACCACACCTACCCCATTTCTCTTACTATCCACACCATAATAAAACAGCTTGAATCCTGCTCCTATACTACGAGCCTTGCTACCCTTCCACCTGGGCTTCTGTACACACAGTATATCCATCTTCCTTCTCTCCATCATATCAGCCAGCTCTCTACCTTTCCCTATCATAGTACCAACATTCAGAGTTCCTATTCTCAGTCCTACACTCTTACCTTTCCTCTTCTCTCTCTGTCTGTGCACTCTCCTCGCTCCTCTACTTCTTTGACCAACAGTAGCCCAATTTCCACCGGCGCCCTGTAGGTCAACATATATCAAACACGTTCTGAAAAGAATATTTTACATAAACGCTAACTTTGCTAATAGCAAACGAGCACAAAGGGTCCACATAGGGAAGCTAGCAGAACATGCTAATATCTTTATGTATATATAGATATATAGAAGTACAAACAATTAATAAAAATGAAATAACATGGTACAGAACATAAAGGGTTTAAATCTGTAATGTGGGCTTTTTCTCTGTGGTGATTGGTTTATATGACAAAACTCAGAAGCGGCAAAAAAATGAATATTAAAAATCTTTGTATGAAGGTGAAAAAAACTGTGTGTAGTGCTCAGTTTTCACCAGCAGATGGCAGGAACGTGTTAAACACCACACTACTACACAAGCCCTTTCTGTGTTATCCTCATACAGCGTATTAAAATAAATGTTTAAAAAATTTGAAATGTACACGTATATTAGAAAAGAAGAAACTTTATGGCAAAAACCTGCTATTCTTGCCTTGGGCATATTTTTCAATGTTGGTGAGGACCCTATGAGGACAGATATTGGACAGTTTGGACTTTGTGGGGAAATTTAGTTGGTACGTAAGGGGGTATGGGGTATGTTGGTACATAAGGAGGTATGTGGTCCTCATATAGGGGTGTGTGGTCCTCATAAGGGAGTATGTGGTCCTCATATGGGGGTGTGTGGTCCTCATAAGGGGGTATGTGGTCCTCATAAAGGGGGGTCTGTGGTCCTCATAAAGGGGGGTCTGTGGTCCTCATATGGGGGTGTGTGGTCCTCATAAGGGGGTGTGTGGTCCTCATAAGGGGGTATGTAGTCCTCATAAAGGGGGTGTGTGCTTTTCATAAGGGGGGCTGTGGTCCTCATATGGGGGTCTGTGGTCCTCATAAAGGGGGTCTGTGGTCCTCATAAAGGGGGGTCTGTGGTCCTCATAAAAGGGGGTCTGTGGTCCTCATATGGGGGTGTGTGGTCCTCATAAGGGGGTGTGTGGTTCTCATAAAGGGGTATGTGGGCCTCATAAAGGGGGTGTGTGCTTTTCATAAGGGGGGCTGTGGTCCTCATATGAGGGTGTGTTGTCCTCATAAGGGGGTATGTGGTCCTTATAAAGGGGGTGTGAGGTTCTCATAAAGGGTTATGTGGTCCTCATAAAGGGGGCCTGTGGTCCTCATAAAGGGGGAGTCTGTGGTCCTCATAAAGGGGGGTCTGTGGTCCTCATTAGGGGGTGTGTGGCCCTCTCAAGGAGGTCTGTGGTCCTTATAAAGGGGGTCTGTGGTCCTCATAAAGGGGGGTCTGTGGTCCTCACAAGGATAATTAACTGTGAATGTGTGTGTTTTTCACCACTAACATTTTAACTCTTTTTTTTTAATATCTAGTCTTTATTGATTATATTGCTAAGTTAACATACAGTATCATGGCCAAGATATCAAGGTTTTGAGAAAGGAATTGTTTCGGGTTTCATTTAGCGAAACAAAATCATTGTCTCTTAGTATCATTATTCCCGAACCTGTCTAAAACAATCCATCAGCTCTGATAACAAGGGCTTTAAAATAAAAAAGCAACTTTTGGAAAATGAGCTCACCATCAGCTGCTGAAAAATGTCTGCTGGAGGATTTTCTCATTCCCGTGACCCCGTGAGTGCTTCTAACACGGCAAATGTCGGGGATTTTCCCATCTCAAATTATTTCCCCTCTCAACTCTGAAAGGAAAAAATGCAGAGTCATCACAGAGCGGTCATGGCAAGAGAACTTCCTGAGCTAGTCACAGATACTGGAGATGGAAATGTGGTGAGGAAAATATTTAATTAGCACAGAGTTTCATGCTGAAAATAAATGGCAGCAAAATGAACAAATTACTTCAACTAATCACCAAATAAAGTGTGTGTGTGGTGCTCATACCATAGAAGCAACAGATAGTTCAGGAAAGTGACAAGCTACGTTTTATTACCATCAACAGAGAGAAAAAAGAAAAGGTGGTGAGGGAAAGAGTGTTTATAGCTGCTATAACTTAAGCAATGATGTGAACTAGCTTCTTTTCCATAACTTTAAATGTAGCTATAGAGTAACTGGATAAAAAGTACTTCATAAATGTTTAAAAATAGTAAGGCACAATGTTGTGGAAGAGGACACTTCAGGATTTTCCGTAACAGGAAAATAAAAACAGGATTTGTTCTACTTCATTACACTATAATCTTGTTCTGAATTGTTGTGACAGCAAAGCATTCATCTCGCTAACAAAAAGGTGACATTAATGGTTCATTTCTTGCATGAGCAGGTTCTCTGAGGAGGCAAAGATCAGATTTTGTACTCCTTATAAACCTAAAGAAAACAAAACGTTGCCATGTAGTGATCCGAACATAACAAGCGCTAACACATCACTCTTCATTAGTCATTAGCATCTTTTCTCACGAGGTTCCTCTCTCTCAGTTCCTTCCTCTTTCACATTATCAATCGCTCAGCTTGGCTGATTTTTTCCTCTGCAACAGCCCACTCTTTGTGATACCAGTGAAATCAGGGATTTCCCAGTGTTCCCAGCACAAGAGGAACCTATGAGGCATACCCACTCATGCTCTGAGATATTACAGCATGCGTACGGCAAGTGTGAAGTCATGCGCCTCTACGTCCGTCTCTATGTCTGGTCTCGGTGTTGAGGTGCAACAAGAGTCGCCGCAGCTGCTGCAAGCCGGATGCTGAGAAATGCATTGTAGGATTAAACTAGGAGGCTGCAGTTGTCTCACACAAACACACACACACACACCTTCGAGTTATCTGAGGTAGTGCCTCTTGGTTCAGCTAGGTACGTGGAGAGAACTCGTATTCTATAGAGACGCTTACAAAATTTAGCTACAGGCAATAACTGGTTGTCATGGTAACTAACCACTTGCCTGGTTGGCTAAGTAAGCTGTTACGTTCAAGCTGAAAATTGTAATAGTTAAAACTGCTGCAGTCTACAAGGAATTAAAAAAAAGCTTGCTGTTATTGGAATATGAGGAACTTAATTCCACTTCGTCACAACACCCTGTTGTTTTGTTCATTTTTTGCCCATAACTGCATGACACGAAATGTTTTATTCCCTATGTATCACTATCACTTGGAGTTAGCAGTCTCCCCAACATGCTTTATTTGACAAGATGCTACAGTATGCATACACTTCCTGCTCAGAAAATGACTACTGACACCTCATTGGCCAAACACCATCCAAAAGCAAGAGCTCATTTGCATACATTTGAAAGATGCACACTGTTGAACAAAATACACAAGCATAAATACTAACTGACACCAACTTGCCATATAGGAGGAGGGGCTCCTAAAAGGAATGCTGTGCTGACCCTGCACTCTGGGGAAGATGTCACCTCAGTGCTTCTCTTCACAATAATCAACATTTCAACTGTAGTCATTATTGCTGCTCTTTTTCTTTTGTCCTCGTGCTAGAGAAAGGCCTCGTGTTACCATTAGGACGTTCTTTCCCTGAGGGCATCGATGCCAACCAATAATGTGTCGCACTATGACGTCCTACAGAACAACTCAGATCTTTCATTCGGGAAGTGGGACGATGTGGCACCCAGAACAGAGAGAAAGAGTTTTCAACACGGTCTTGCCAAGTCGCCCTGCCCTCGCTGGAATCTTAAGGGCTGTTCTATCATTTCAGGATCATGAGTTACCCAAAAGGCAATGTGATCTGAAACATTCAGTTTTAGAAAAGATACTTAAGTTTTTGAAAACCATATTAAGAGTAAAGTGAGTGATTTAATACAGGACCGGGACTCAGATCTCAGACTTAACCACTATTCAAAAAATTATACAAGATATCAGCTTGAGCGAGGAACAGTAAAAGTTTGACTTAACCCCAACACTCAGGCTGTGACGAGTGCTCGGTCAGCTTGTTCTTCAAACCATGGACATATTTCCTTTACAGATAGAGTATGGAATAGGAAGGCCAGAATACCGACTTGCGTAACCCAACTACAAATAAACTTTATTTTGGACTCTTAACATGCGTCCATAGAGTTTTATCCTTGTTGCTGTGAAGCCAAAGCCTATCCCAGGAACACTGGGTGTAAGTGTAGTTAAGACTGATTTGCTGCTCTGAAAGGTAAAACACTCGCTGACCTGCTGAGGCTAAATTGGAGCGGTGTGAACTGACCCAAAAGCTTTGCTTTTAGTGGAGTAAGAAACATAGATCTGTGTTTGCTCGGGCGGTCACCGGTCAGCATCTGAGATCAGGAAATGCAAGTTTGTGGGCAATTTTACTGAAGTGCAAATACGTTTTACCAAAATAGAAGATCCAAGATATGAGTAAGGAATGTCATGAAGTAGAATTACTGTTACCACCCTGAGGTTGAATAAATTCCAATAACAGTATGCTGCGTTTTATTCCTCTTTCACCACATCAATTTTCCAGATCTGTGAAACAACTTCCTGTTGTCATTTACACATGTTCTCTCACCAGCCTCTCATTTATCTCAAGTAAGAGCTTCATCCTGGTCAGGGTTATGGTAGATCCAAAGCCTGGGAACACTGGATATGAAGAAGGAATACACCATGGATGGGATGCCAGTACATTACAGGGTCCCCTGAGTAGTCAGAATCAGAGTACTCCACTTGGGAGGTGGGAGGAAACCGGAGAACCCTGATGAAACCTGTGGACAGACAAGGAGAACATGTAACATTGTACATAGACAGGAACCGGAGCTCAGGGTCGAGCCAAGAACCCTGGAGCTGTGAGGAAGCAGTGCAGTCTGGTACTGGTATCAGCACTTGTCCGGCATGGTACCTGCAATTCAATGCCATTTGAGTCCACTGTTTTACCTTTGAGGGTACATGTATACTTTGAGGAACAACAGAATATCTACCTTCTTTCTGAATTTGGAACTTAAGACCCTTTTCTACCATGCAAGATTTAGTCTGGCATCTGCTTCCGTTTTTAGTTAAAAACTCTGTTTTTCAGAGTTACATTTCTGGAATTTACCCCAAGGTGTGGATCTTAAATGCGTCTCAGATACTGATGACCGATCTCATCTTTCAAACTGGCTCGGATTTGCTAATTTCTCAAAGCAGCAACATTGCGAAATGATACAGACGTAGCAAATGAACCACTCCGGCCAGTATCGCAGTCCCCGGCTGCAGGAGATCATCAGGGAACTCTGAGACTTGGCATCATTGCTCTCACGCAACCATTCAATCATTTCCCATGTCCTCTCTCTAAGGGTACTTTAGTGGTCAGAGAAGTGAAGCACATACAGACACACTGGCTGTGGGATCCTCTTGTTTAGCCCACCCTCGCTCTCTTCCTCTCTTTTGTTCCCTCTCTCCATCTCTCTCTCTGGCATACAGGCTGGCATTTGAGTAACAGATCAGAGAAATGTGAGCAGATTTTAGCCTCTTCATCTCTTCCAAACTCTCACCCAGTAGCTCACTCGTTGGCGTCGTCATGGTAAGTTATATATGTTTACCTAGACTGACAGAAACACTGCTGTAAAGACTTTGCTTTGTCCTCAGGCCTAAACTGAGCTGCTGTGCCAGTGTTGGTCTTACTGTAAGTGCTCAGGGTTTTATACCTTGTCTTAAACATTGTTATAAAACATGGGGTATAGTACATAATACTGAGAAATACCATCACAGACTAACACTAGCATTCACCAAACGCTGTTTCACCAACGAAATTCTCCAGACACGAGTTCTCTATTAAACACCAAAATACACCAACAAAGACCAATATTCATCACCTAAAACAATATTTTATGCGACATTTAATACCAATCACAATCTAGACCACTAGTATTGTACACTAAACACCATCCACCACCATCAAACACCAATTTAGCAACACTCCAAATACCAAAACTCTCCAACAAACACCACTCTGCTTTGGTCAAACACATTCTCTACTAAACACCAAGCACCATCAAACAACATTCTCCAGAAATCAGCAACTCTCGCATATTTTCAACATAACAATACCATCATTTTCCACCAGACACCAATTTCGTCACCATCAAGACAAACACCACCAAAAATGGTCCATGTAAATAAACATTTTTAACCAACACTCGGTATTTTGTCCATCAACCACCAGCACACAATCACACCAGCATTTTCAAACACAGACTGGCATCCACCTGAATTAAACACAAACAATATCCATGCCTAAAAACATCTAGCACTTTCCATTAAGCACCAGTGTTCATCAATATTCACCAACAAATACCATAATTGTCCATAAAAACACTAACATTCTCAAACAAACACCTGCACCAAGCAGCAAAATATTCCAAATACTAGTGTTAAGCTTCAAATACATCGAATTACCTTTAAACACTGGTATTTTTTAATCAAACTAACAAGCTTCATCAAAAGCCACAATTTTCCTCACATTCTTCAAAAAATATTGGCATTCTCCAACACTGCAACATTCGCTACCAAACATTACACGTTCTGACAAACAAATACTCCAACAAAGACCATCAAATATTAAGACTGTCCAACATTTTCTACAAAAAACATTCCTTAAATCCAAAACAGCAACACTTTTCAAACAAACATCAATCTCTAACATTCCTAAAGACCAAAATTCCCAATACACCACACCAACCTTTCCCAAATTTTCCACCTAACGTACATTAAAAACAAGCCTTTTTTTTTTTAAACTAAACACCAATCTTCATTAACCAGCAAACACCAATATTTTACATCAAACATTTATAATAAATAAGCAAACAAACAAATAAGAAAATGTGACTATAATCCAGACAGGCAAAGTGGGAACAGTTTGTATAAGATAATATTTATTGTAAGTATGAGTATACAGATATATTTGTGTATTTGTTTTTGACTGCATAGGATTCTTAATAAAACACCAACCAGCACCAAAATCCATCACCCCCTCAACCCTCGACACACACCAAGCTATTTAGTGTGAAATTTGGGATGTAGCAACATCGAAGTCTTTTTGTTGGAATCAGACGGATCCTACGAGTGCCGATCAACGTGCTGACCCTTTAATCCGTAAAAGCCGAGCTGTGTACCCAACACCGAGGTGCTGACCTGTTCCTTCTGCAGAGAATCATAAGACTGATCCCGCCACACTCACATTTTTTATCCGCCTCACCGGGGAACGTGTCCTTTCTGCCCCGATGCTCACACGGATGAGAAGGAGGATAATTGCAGACGTTTTTCCTGCACGGGTTGAGAAGAAGGCCACGGGTTCAGTTCAGAGTTGCTTGTTTAGGAATGTGAGCATGACTGAGAGAGTGCGCCTGTTGGGTTCCTGTATATGGGGTACAGATAAAGAGGAGGTCCAATCTACATGTACATAGAACCTAATGGAATTTCACTAGAAATTTCTAGCATGTCACATTGTTACAGGAAAATAATCAACAAAGAAGTGATGTAATGAAGGAATTGATGATTTTCCAATAGCAATATATCCCCAGAGTGTTTCATTTACTCCAACACTTTACAATTCCTTCAAAATGTCTCTTCATTTATATTTTTGTCTCCGTTCTCAGAGGCACTTTATGCTTCTTACATACGAAGTGTCACCCCAGTCAGTTTACACATGTTCTACAGGACAATCCTATATATACAAATACAGATCCTTCTGCTTTATGGAAACTGGAAGAGTCCAGTGGCGGTATTTTGGCAGCAGAAAAAGATTCCTGATTGTCTGCAGAGTAAAAAATGCGTCTCAGAGAGAAGCGGCTCGAATGCACACAGACTCCATGCCGACTAAATGAAGTTTGTCGATGGTAAATCTAGCAGTAGGGGGAAACTGGACGTGTCCCAAATGTGGAGGAAAGAAATTCCCCCTCCGTTCACCCGGACAGCACACACACACACACACTTATCTTTTGTTCCACTCAGCAAACAGTGTGTGTAGTCTGTGAGAACTGAAAACAGACTCTTGCTTGTATTAATGAAGGATGACAGGTGCAGAAATCTCAACTCACTTATTAACTTTATCAACCTTTTTTTTAAGAAACTAAATTAAATCCAACACTTATTTTCCAGCTTTTAAAGAAGTGTGTTTAAATTAGCAGTTTAATAATAATTATTATATTAATAATAATAATAATAATAATAATAATACAGAGATGAAGAGAAAATGTAAGAAATATAAAGACAATTATTTAGTAGATTTTTGGATATTTATCATTAATACATTTATTTAATTATTGATAGTTTTATTTATTATTAAAATAATTATTTTTTTTATAATTATTTAGTTTTTTTGGTTCTGTAATGAGCAAAATTTGTTGTTCAAGGCAGATAAATAAACAGTTTTATTCATTTTTTTGCTTTAAAAAACTTATATTATAGTATCATTTTATTTTTATATACTATCATAGCATGGAAATTTGTAGCTTAATAATAATGAAGCAATTGTTGGGGAAAAAAGAAAAAGTATTATCTTAATTATATTATGAAATATACTTTAGCTTACTGCAATCATTATTCCATTTTATAATAACAAATAACAGGAAATAAAAATGCATGCTGTTTTTCTTTATTTGAAATTGAAAAATGTAATATAAAAATTTAAAACTGAAAATAAACAAGATTGTTATAAAGACTTAAAAAATTTGCATTTTATTTTTTATTCTTCTTTTTAAATTAAATTAGCATATAAAACATTTTGTAGTCTAGTAATAATGAGTTAATTGTTCAAATTTACTTTGAAATGGTGCAAAATAAGAAGTACTTATTTAATTCTGTATTTTACTTCTATGTATTTATTTGTAGGTGCCTTTTTTATAGGTTTTAATTTTGTTTTTAAAATACTTTAATTATATAGATTATAAATGCAAAAAGGAGATTTAAAAAACAATCTATTAAAAAATTAATTAATTGATTTAAATTGAACTACATCGCCTGTAAGTAGAAGAGTTCACTGTTTGAAATAATTCTCTGAAACAGTAGCCTGGGGAACAGAGCCAGAGTTTGTTTACATTGAAAAAAGTCTTCTTTATTTTCACTGTGGCTAATAATTAAAGCCCAGTGTAACGCTGAAGGATAAATTCAACACTCTCACTGAGACAGCTGGGGATTAGTCACGGCTACTCGTAGCTGAAAAGTACAGCAAATGGGATCGTAAATATTTCTATTACGGCCGAATATTCGGAGTGACGTATCGAGTGGTGACAAAAAACCGGAAACTGAACCACTAACAGAAATAATGAAGTGTTTCTCTTACCTCAAGCCATGTTCTTCTGTTTTCTCTTCTCTAACACAGAGCCACACACACCATTCACACCAGTTTCAGCCTTGTTAATTAGCTGCTAGCTGAATCAGGTGTGTTGGGAGAAGGGAAGAAGTTACTCCAGGTTCAGGATTGAGAAGTAGCAGCTTTCAGCATGGAACAGCGAAGTGACTAGCTGTCTGTTTTTACATGTGATTTTTCCACATTTCATTTCTTTTTTTTTTTTTATATATATGATTCTTTCCCATGATTCATTTATTTTCAAATATGATTCTGTACACCTGATCCCATAGATTTCACATATGATTCTTCACACACAATTCATTAATTTTTTGTAATTATACACATTATTCAATTACTTTCCCATATGATTCTTTTACACATGATTCGTTTTACTCTCACATGTGATTCTTTCACATGATTCATTTGTTTTCACACGTGATTTATTTTATCATGGGGGGGGGTCATGTAAAATGGAAATAAACGAATCCTGTGTAAACACACACACACACACACAGCCTATGTGTAAAACATAATGATATGAACATAATTGAATCATGTGAAAGAATCATATATGGAAAAAAAGAATCACAGGAGAGTAAAAATCAATGAATCATGTGTGTGTGTGGGGGGGGTGGTGGTGGCTTCGACTTAAAAATAAAGTAAAAGACGTGGAAATAAATGGATAAATAAATAAATGTGGGGAAAATTGGATTACGTGGGATCATCATCAAAACGTGGGTTACAGATGTGAAGTTTAGCTCGTGTGAATTTTTTTTTTTTTTTGTTAGGGTTAGAGACTAACACAAATTGAGTCATGCTGTTCCCAAATTTAATTAAGTACACACACACACACACAGCCGAAACTGCTGATGTTGCACGTTTTGTGATTAGTGAAACTTTATTCTAATTTAAGATGTGCTCATGAGTTTATTGTGGGTGTGCACAAGCAAGACCCCCTTGGGGCGGGCGGGGGGGGGGGGGGCACTGAGAGAGAGAGAGAGAGAGAGAGAGAGAGAGAGAGAGAGAGCTTTGTAGATTTTTTTTTCTTCTTCTTCTTTGCATTCGTGTGGATTCTGCACTTTAATGCACTTGCACCGGAATAAATCTGAACCGGTGATGGTGCAGGAGCGGAAATATCCTGCAGAGATATAGGACCGCTACATACCGGAGAAGTGCCGGTGATCTTGGTGGTGCGCGCGCCACTTCCCGGTGCGGTGACGGACCGAACAGGATCTCTCTCATCCTCGCTCACCGGCTTCAGGAGTTTTACTTTTTAATCCTGAGAGGAAATGGCTGATAAAAAAAGGACCTGGACTTTGCGACTTTGCGTGCTGCTTGGGTCTATTCTCATTATGTCATGTATCGAGGTAAGAAAAAAAAAAAAGATAAATTAATTAACTACTCATAAAAAAATGTAAAAAAAAAAAAAAAAAAAAAAAAAAAAAAAGAATGAATCTTGCATCTTGGGTCATGATGAGCTAGTTCTTATTATATACATTCACAGAACATTTCGAAACAAATCTTCACAGTGTACAGGAAATATAACCTGTAGCGTGATGTCGAAGATTTAAGGGGAATGACGTCATCAATTTGCGTTCTGCACGCTCGATATTATGACAACAAATAATGCCAACATTTGACAAGGATTACACAAACACAAACTGTATGATACGATGTTTTTGTATTTTCGTCAAAATATATATATATTTCTTATATATATTCTTATTGATGAGAACGCAATATTTATCTGCGATAATCAAGAAATTGTTTTTGTTGTGTTTAATGGAATTAAAACTCTTTAAAAAAAAATTTTAGGTTGTGTTTTACGTCACATAAACAGTTTTTCGAACATTTTGTGAAGTTTTAAAATGATTCTTGTTATTATTATGGTTACATCAGGAGAGAAAGACAGTCTGGTGAGGGAACGAGTGTTTATAGCTGCGATATCGTACGTGACAGATTGTTTTGTGTACACGTAACGCAACCATTAATGGATCAAAAGTGTATCACGTGTCATTCTGAAATAAATAAAATGAACATGTTGTCACGTTGTTGTTGTAGAAGAGGAATAAAAGACTTTTTTGGGTTTTCAGGGTGCTGAATCCGGTTCTGTCTCACTGCTGGAGTCTCTCCGGTTACCTTCTGATACAGGTGAGAGCTCGGCAGAAACCTGAGGGTATTACTACAGAAGCTTCCAGAAACTACAGAATGGTTTTTGTTTGTTTTTTGTTTGTTTGTTGAAGTAAAATTCTAGCGTTTTAAATTCTTTTGAAATTAGAAACTAGAGGCAGTGTGTAGAACAGCACGGTTTTTGGTTTTCTCTAGCTACACGCTAACATCGGCTCCTCGATTCCCGACATGTTTACTGTCTACATTGTTGTAGAAAGTAGCTCCGCCCACAGCTCCTCCAGCTGTAGTACAGACACAGAGGAGTGTGAACAGCCCCGCCCACCCTGCTGTCTCTTATCCAATCACAGTCATCCACTCAATCTGTCTATCCAGCTATCCCTTCATCCCCTTACCTTTTCTTTCTTTCTTTCTGTTCTCTTTCTTCCTCTATACATTTCCCACCTTTTCTATTTTCTTTTTTTATCTACATCTCACTTTTCTTTCTTTCTTTCTTTCTTTCTTTCTTTCTTTCTTTCTTTCTACAGCTCACCGTCTCCTTTCTTTCTTTCTTTCTTTCTTTTTCTTTCTTTCTTTCTTTCTTTCTACAGCTCACCGTTCTCCTTTCTTTCTTTCTTTCTTTCTTTCTTTCTTTCTTTCTTTCTTTCTACAGCTCACCGTTCTCCTTTCTTTCTTTCTTTCTTTCTTTCTTTCTTTCTTTCTTTCTTTCTTTCTTTCTTTCTTTCTTTCTTTCTTTCTTTCTTTCTTTCTACAGCTGACCGTTTTCTTTTCTTCTTCTTTCTTTCTTTCTTTCTTTCTTTCTTTCTTTCTTTCTTTCTTTCTTTCTTTCTTTCTTTCTTTCTTTCTTTCTACAGCTGACCGTTCTATTTTTCTTTCTTTCTTTCTTTCTTTCTTCTTTCTTTCTTTCTTTCTTTCTTTCTTTCCTCTTCTGCTCTTCTCTTTCAACACACATATTCACCATCATTGAATCCATTTACTCAGTCATCCATCCATTCATCCAGTATTCACTCACACTCACACACACACACACACACACACACACACTGTTTGTTTACTCCTGCTGGTGTAAGGTGGTTGAGCAGCTGAAGGCAAGCGGAGGACAGGAAAGCGTGAACTGTACTGAAACCTCCTCCTCTCACTCGAGCTCTGACTGATTTGGAGCAAAGCAGTGAAAGGTGAGAGTGTTGTGTGCAGACGATCTGAAAGACGCCCGTGTCTCTGTGATTGACAATGAGACAGGAAGGATGTCTGGAGCACGCAGACTGCAGGATGGCTTTATTCTTGGACCCGTCTCTTGATATTTTTAGGGTTTAGTCGCTCCCTCTGAGAAGACTACTGAAGGGTTCAGAAAAAAACAGAAAAGATCAGAGTCAAGCTTGAGGAATAGATATATCTGATCTCAACAGAAAGACAGAATCTATCTATCTATCTATCTATCTATCTATCTATCTATCTATCTATCTATCTATCTATCTATCTCTTCTTCCATACTGTAGGTTTAACCTGGTTGTGTGTTTTTGTGTTACAGAGTATGAGATCGTGGCTCCGTACGAGGTGGACCGTCATGGCCGCTATGTCTCGCACGCTGTCGCTCATCATCATCGCAGGAGGCGTTCGCTGGACGAGCGCGGGATTGACCCTGCCTCCACAGCCCATTTCCGGCTCCATGGCCTCGGACAGAACTTCCACATGGAGCTGCGTCCATCTGTGGGGCTCGTTGCTCCGGGATTTACCGTCCAAACTCTGGGGGAAAACGGCATGGAAAAGCTGGAGACCTTCCCCAGAGAGGAATTCTGCTTCTATCAAGGGTCACTGAGGTCAAAGGTCAACTCTACGGTGGCGCTATCCACATGTGCCGGGATGGTGAGTCGGATCAGTCCGCAATTAAAGGGGTGTGGCCAGATGTCAGGATGATGTTTACATAAAGTTAGCAAATTTATTCATAAAAATTGCGTTTTTTCTTGTAAACACTTCTTGCTTTGCCTGTGCTCTTTCACTGTTTAGTCATCATTTATAGAGATATATACAGGCTACTGATGAAACATATGATGACAAACAAGAACAGGAACTTAAATGTAACTATAAATGGATTTATTTCTGTCATAAATATTTGATTTTGTTATTGATGATTTGTTATTTGATTTGTTCTGTCATAAATATTTGATATATTTGATAAATAAATGATTTATCATTTATTTCTGTCATAAATAAGAATCAGGACATAGGAAAGTTGCTGTGGTTTAAAGGTAACGGAGGAATAAAGCATTCTGGGATTGTTAATGGTTAACGCTTGCGTTGTGTTATCACAATTCGTACGTCTTTCTGTGAAATAAAGAAAAGATGACGGAATGAGGCAGTGACAATAATGTGCCCTCGGATTTCTCATGACTTTTTCAGCAAATTCCTTTTAACCGCATGAATTCGAGGTCAGCAAGTGTTTACTGGAGGACAGAAACTCCTCTGTGAGGCCCAGGAGACACAGAGTTCCCCTGACTTGCCCCATCCTCATCCTCAGCTGAGATATTTGTCATTTTCACATGATGAAGAGTTGACAGTGATGTCAGTCAGTGCTAGACGGAGCCTGTCCCGCTTGAAGTTTTTGACTTTGCTAGCATTCTTTTTTAAAGTTAGCATAGAAACCTGATTAGCGTTGTCATGGAAACTTGAAAAATGATTCAGAAAGTTGTAATTTCTCTGGTCATTTTTTAAAAATAGACCAGACATAATTTTATTTAGCTGCTAAATCAGTAAGAGTTTCACAATAGCACTCTGCTAGTTAACTTGCTAGTAAGTTAATATTTCCTTGTTAGCTAAGCACAGGTTCCTATAATCCAGTAGTGTGTGGTTTAGGATGGAGCCATGAATAGACTGAAACATTCACTCGATCACTGTTTATTGGTTTCATTCATTTCTCTCTCACCGTTTGGTTCTCTGCTTTAAGTAGCCAAATGTTGTTGTTGTTGTTGTTGTTGTCAGATGGAGGTGATTAAAAGCTTTGTTGTTTCCAAGTACTGAGCAGCATCATGGATTAATTTGTGCATAAAGACAAGACGTGCCGAGTGAATCAGGGTACTTGGTAGAGTCCCCGAAGATCTGGTTCTGAGCCATGGCATGTTAAAGCTGTTTTTAGAAAAGGAGGCGTGGCCTTTGTTTCTCCACCTGTCATTCCCACTGAAGGAGGCGTGGTCTTTGTCTCTCCACCTGTCATTCCCATTAAAGGAAGAAGAGCCTTTTGTTTCTCTACCTGTCATTCCCACTGAAGGAGGCGTGGCCTTTGTTTCTCCATTTACATTTCTGGCATTTAGCAGACGCCCTTATCCAGAGCGACTTACATTTTCATCTCATTTTTTATACAACTGAGCATTTTTGGGGTTAAGGGCCTTGCTCAGGGGCCCAGTAGTTGCAGCTTGGTGGACCTGGGATTCGAACACACAACCTTCCGATCAGTAGTCCAATGCCTTAACCACTAAGCTCCACCTGTCATTCCCACTGAAGGAGGCATGTCCTTTGTTTCTCCACCTCACATTCCATCTGAAGGAGGTGTGGCCTTTGTTTTTCCACCTGTCATTCCCACTGAAAGAGGCATGTGCTTTGTTTCTCCACCTCACATTCCATCTGAAGGAGGCGTGGCCTTTGTTTCTCCACCTGTCGTTCCCACTGAAGGAGGCATGTCCTTTGTTTCTCCACCTCACATTCCATCTGAAGGAGGCGTGGCCTTTGTTTCTCCATCTGTCATTTCCACTGAAGGAGACGTGGCCTTTGCTTGTCCACCTGTCATTCCCACTGAAGGAGGTGTGGCCTTTTTTTCTACACCTGTCATTCCCACTGAAGGAGGCGTGGTCTTTGTTTCTCTACCTGTCATTCCCATTAAAGGAGGAAGAGCCTTTTGTTTCTCTACCTGTCATTCCCACTGAAGGAGGTGTGGCCTTTGTTTCTCCACCTCACATTCCATCTGAAGGAGGCGCGGCCTTTGTGTCAGAGTCTAATGCTGCTCAACAGCATCAATGTTAGAGAATTCTGGAGGTAATGAGCAGGAATTTTAAGTTTACACCACTAGCATAAATCTTCATAGTGTCACAAACTTTAAAAAAGCCTGTGTGTGTGTGTGTGTGTGTGTGTGTGTGTGTGTGTGTGTGTGTGTGTGTGAGCGAGGTGCTTCACTGGAATGTTAATTGGGATTTTCATTGTGAATCCAGTCTCGGCTCAAAAGCCCCCCATGATGTTCCTGTGTTTCAGCTAACTTGCGGGTGACGTCACGTGAACTTTGGAGAGAAATCGTAAAAAAGAAAAAAAAAATGCTACATAATGAGATGGAAACATTACAGTTAATAAAAAGGTCAGGCTTTATCGGCATTAGCTTAGAGTGTGAAGAAAACGCAAGAAGTCTGTGAGGAAAAGACATAATCACAGAAGGAATAACAGAAGAGCGAAAGAAGCCACAGCAAAGTTAGCATGTCCACTGAGGTAATTCTGTTTAAAAAAAAGAAAAAAAAACTAGCTAGCAGCACTGAGAGATTTAATACCCAAAAAAAATTGCTTTTCAACTCGGTGTGTATTAACCTGAGAAGAGTTTAGAATTTTTACTCTAGTGTAGTTAGCATTACTGTAGCAGTGTATGATGAGAATGTAGCATGAGAGATTAGCATGAGGAGTTAGCGGGTTGCGCCAGAGGCTGCACGTGGGGCAACACTGAGACGTGTGTATGTGTGTGTGTGTGTGTGTGTGTGTGTGTGTGTGTGTGTGTGTGTGTGTGTGTATAATGGATCCTTGTCCGGATCTGTATTTACAACCGCTATTTACGCCTGGCTATGTAATCTGATGATGGGTGTGTAACCACACACACACACACATATATGCACAGAGATCATGGTGCTATGAATTGTGTTAGCTAAGGCTAACATTCGGAAACGATTGAATGATTGCGGTATTAATGGCAATGATATGGTTTAACTTACTTGTGTGTGTGTGTGTGTGTGTGTGTGTGTGTGTGTGTGCATGTAGTCAGGTCTGATCCGCACTGAGGACGCTGATTATTTCTTGAAGCCGCTCCTCCTGCACCAGTTGCAGCACGAGAACTACACCTCAGCCCACGAACACCATCCGCACATCCTCTACAGGATACACACACACGCACTGGAACGTCGGGGCGGAGCCAAGCGGCGTCACCGACGTCATAGTCACCATGACGACTACGGACATGGAGCACACCGGAAGCAACACTACTGCGGAAGAAGGAAGAAATGTATGTAAGGACATGATTTATTTCTTTTAGAACTTGTTTACACTGTTCTGCATAGCAACAAGAAATGCTCTATTATGATTGGCTGGATGCCGCGCATAATTTTAATACTTGGAATACTGGAATGTAACCATGGCAACAAGCAGATAGAACGATTCATTCTTATTTGTTATGTTGATGTAGTTCTTCTTCTCTCTCTCAGATATGCCGCAACCCCCCGCTGAAGATGTTTACATTTCCCCAGACGAGTATAAACCAGCAGCGAGAGGAAGACGAGCGGCGACGCCCATGACTTATCCCAGACTCAACGTGGAGACGCTGGTGGTTGTGGACCAGAAGATGATGGAGAATCACGGACGAGAGAACGTCACCACATTCGTCCTCACTGTCCTCAACATGGTGATTCTGTCTCTCAATCTGTCCATTCATCCATCTTTCCATCTATCCTTCCATCCATCCATTTTAACATCCATCCATCCATCCATCCATTCATCCATCCATCCATTTTAACCATCAATCCAACCATCCATTTTAACCATCAGTCCATCCATCCATGCATCCATTTTAACCATCAGTCCATCAGTCCATCCGTCCATCCATCCATCCATCCATCCATCCATCCATCTATCCATTTTAACCATCAGTCCATCCATCCATTCATCCACCCTTTCATCCATGCATCCATTTATTTATCTATCCATTCATCTACTTTAATTATCAGTCCATCCATCCATTTTAACATCCATCCATCCATCCATCCATCCATTTTAACCATCAGTCCATCTATGCATCCATCCTTCCATCCATCCATCCGTTTTAACCATCAGTCCTTCCATCCGTCCATCCATTTATCTATCCATTTATCTATCTATCCATCCATCCATCTTATATATTAGATTAGATTCATCCCTCCATTTATCCATCTATTCATCCATTTTATCCATCCATATGTCCATCCATCCATACATCCAACAATCCATGTATATCTTTGTCTATCCATCCACTCATCCACCCATCTCTCTGTCTATCCAAGTCTCTGTTCATTGCTTTTCATTCCTTTCCTTCATCCAAAAATGGTGACGTTGTCTTTCCATCCATCCATCCATCCATCCATCCATCCATCAGTTTTTCAGTTCACTTTCTCTGTTCATTCCTTTCACAGACACCCTTACTATCCATTTTTTTCTGTTCATCTCTCTCCTACTCCTCTTCTCATTCCCTCCTTTCTTTCTTTCTCTCTCTCTCTCTCTCTCTGCAGGTCTCCACACTGTTTAAGGACCGAACGATAGGAGGAGACATTAACGTGGTGATAGTGGGACTGATCCTGCTGAGCAGTGAGCAGGTGAGGAAACGACTCTGCATTCTGTTTCCACTCTTTCTCTTCTCCTCCTGACGCTCCCCTCTTTTTCATTCTCTCTCTCTCTCAGGACGGTTTGGTGATTAATCATCATGCTGATCATACTCTCAGCAGTTTCTGTCAGTGGCAGTCGGCTCTGGCGGGTCGTGAAGGTCGTCGTCATGATCACGCCATCCTGCTGACGGGACTGGACATCTGCTCCTGGAAGAACGAGCCATGTGACACGCTGGGTACTGCACACCTTCACCAGCATTTAATCCCTTCTTTCTTTATTTCTTTATTTCTTTCGTAATTATGTCTGTTCTTTAATGTCTTCTTGTTTCTTTTATTCCTTTTTCCATTATTTTTCCTTGCTTTCATTTGTTTTTTCTGTCTTCCGTTCTTTCTCTCACGCTCCTCAGAACATCTCCTCCGTCTCCTCTTCAAGAGTTGTGAGAACGTCTCTCTTCCAGATTCAAAGCCTGTTGACCTTTGACCTCTTATCCCTCTAGCCATATTAGCCTGTTAGCTGTGCTCTTTAGCCAGCAGGCGGCGGTTCAAAGACACCTGGGAGGCGATTGGGGGCGTGGGCTGTGATTTAAATCCTCTTTAAAGCCTGTAGTGTATGAGAGGAGGGAGCTAGTGAAGATCTCACGCCTGGCTCAGCTCAGAGGAAGATTAAAGCTTAGAGCTGTGTTCATTCAGCCTCTCGCTCTCATCACTCTAAACTTTTAGAGTGATAGATAGATAGATAGATAGATAGATGGATAGATGGATAGATAGATAGATAGATAGAATACAGTGGTGTGAAAAAGTGTTGGCTGATTTCTTTTTTTTTTTTGCATGTTTGTCACACTTTAATGTTTCAGATAATCAAACACATTTAAATATTAGTGAAAGATAACACAAGTAAACACATCATGTGGTTTTTAAATGAAGGTTTTTATTATTAAGGGAAAACAAAATCCAAAACTACATGGCCCTGTGTGAAAAAGTGTTTGCCCCCCCTGTTCAAACATAAATTAACTGTGGTTTATCACACCTGAGTTCAATTTCTCTAGCCACACCCAGGCCTGATTACTGCCACACCTGTTCGCAATCAAGAACTCACTTAAATAGGACCTGCCTGACAAAGTGAAGTAGACCAAAAGATCCTCAAAAGCTAGACATCATGCCGAGATCCAAAGAAATTCAAAAACAAATGAGAGAGAGAGAGAAAGTAATTGAGCTCTATCAGTGTGGAAAAGGTTATAAAGCCATTTCTAAAGCTTTTTGGACTGCCGCGAACCACAGTGAGAGCCATTATCTACAAATGGCGAAAACATGGAACAGTGAAGAACCTTCTCAGGAATGGCCGGTCGACCAAAATTACCCCAAGAGCGCAGCGACAACTCATCCAGGAGGTCACAAAACACCCCACAACAACATCCAAAGAACTGCAGGCCTCACTTGCCTCAGTTAAGGTGAGTATTCATGACTCCACCATAAGAAAGAGACTGGGCAAAAATGGTTTGCATGGCAGAGTTCCAAGACGAAAACCGCTGCTGAGCAAAAAGAACATAAAGGCTCGTCTCAGTTTTGCCAGAAAACATCTTGATGATCCCCAAGACTTTTGGGAAAATACTCTGTGGACTGACGAGACAAAAACTGAACTTTTTGGAAGGTCTGTGTCCCATTACGTCTGGTGTAAAAGTAACACCGCATTTCAGAAAAAGAACATCACACCAACAGTAAAATATGGTGGTGGTAGTGTGATGGTCTGGGGCTGTTTTGCTGCTTCAGGACCTGGAAGACATGCTGTGATAAATGGAACCATGAATTCTGCTGTTTACCAAAAAATCCTGAAGGAGAATGTCCGGCCATCTGTTTGTGACCTCAAGCTGAAGCGAACTTGGGTTCTGCAGCAGGACAATGATCCAAAACACACCAGCAAGTCCACCTCTGAATGGCTGAAGAAAAACAAAATGAAGACTTTGGAGTGGCCTAGTCAAAGTCCTGACCTCAATCCCATTGAGATGGTGTGGCATGACCTTAAAAAGGTGGTTCATGCTCGAAAACCCTCCAATGTGGCTGAATTACAACAATTCTGCAAAGATGAGTGGGCCAAAATTCCTCCACAGCGCTGTAACAGACTCATTGCAAGTTATGGAAAACGCTTGATTGCAGTTGTTGCTGCTAAGGGTGGCCCAACCAGTTATTAGGCTTAGGGGGCAAACACTTTTTCACACAGGGCCATGTAGTTTTGGATTTTGTTTTCCCTTAATAATAAAAACCTTCATTTAAAAACTGCATGATGTGTTTACTTGTGTTATCTTTGACTAATATTTAAATGGGTTTGATTATCTGAAACATTAAAGTGTGACAAACATGAAAGAGAGAATGCTTCAGGAGGTGCTTTAAATGAAATTGCTCCTGATCTTCCTCCAGGTTTCGCTCCCATCAGTGGGATGTGCAGTAAATACCGGAGCTGCACCGTTAACGAGGACACGGGACTCGGACTCGCCTTCACCATCGCTCACGAGTCTGGACACAAGTAAGAAAGCTTGCTTAAGCTGAGGATTCATTGTCATTTATTTATGGTTTAAAAGTCAATTTTTACTTGTGATGCCGTCAGTTTTGGGATGATCCACGACGGAGAAGGAAACGTATGTAAAAAGTCCATAGGGAACATCATGTCCCCAACACTAGCGGGAGATAACGGACTCTTCTCCTGGTCACCCTGCAGCCGTCAGTACCTCACACGCTTCCTCAGGTACGGGCGTTCTGTTTCTCAAGGTAGCTATAATGAGTTTTTGTATTTAGTTAAAAATAAACATTACACCGTTGTTACTATAAGATCTAAAGAGAGATCTCGAGCTAAACCGGGAGCGCCCTCCTGCAGTCTCCGGTGTCTAGACGTGGCGTCATCTTTTTTAAAGCCACTATTTACAGTGCCGTCGTGCTGAAACGGAGCCAACATGGCCGCCGTGCTGATACCATGATATAACAGCAGTTTCAGTTTTCAGCTTAAATTAAACACAGGTGTGAAATATCAGCTTCCTCACAGACAGTCTCGTCTGTGTGTGTGTGTGTGTGTGTGTGTGTGTGTGTGTGTGTCCAATGTTTATCTGCCACAAGCCATGCAGTGTCGTGGTGTGATGAAGCAGAGGAACCATAGACGCAACATCACTGTGACTTTCCTCGGTGTTCCTTAACTGTTTTTCTTCTTCAACCACAGCAATGCCACGGATAGAGAGATGGACAGACAGAAGCATATAGGAATAGATGGATGGATAAATGTATGGATAGACAGACAGAATGATGGATGGATGGATGGATGGATGGATGGATAGACAGACAGAAGGATATATGAATGGATTGATGGGTGGATGGTTAGACAGACAGACAGAAGGATGGATGGATGGATGGATGGATGGATGGATAGAAGGGTATATGAATAGATGGATGGATGGACAGATGCATATATGAATAGATGGATGGATGGACAGATGGATATATGAATGGATGGATGTATGGATGGATAAACAGACAGAAGCATATATGGATGGATGGATGGATGGATTTATAAATGCATAGATAGACGGATGGATGGATGGATGAATGGACGGATGGATGGAAGCATGAATCAGAGTGGATAGAAGTATGAACAGATATTGTAAATAGAAATAGATTTAGGCATGGACAGATGATTAGATAAATAGATGAATGCATGGATGGACAGACAGAAGGATATATATGAATAGATGGATGGTTGGTTGGTTGGTTGTATTGAAGGGTGAATAAATGGATGGACAGAAGGATGAATCATGGACAAATAGATAGATGAATACAGGATGGATGGATGGATGGATGGATGGCCATACAGATGGACAGACTATATATCAGTGGCTGGATGGATGGATATATGTATGATAGGATGGATGGACACAAAATGTACACATTTTGTAAATAAATTAAAAGACTGGACTGCTGAATGGAAGGATGGCTGAATGCACAGATGAACAAATGATGGAGGGGATTAATGATGGGATTAATGGATGGAGACAAATAGGATGGATAGGGAGATAGGGGGAAGAATGGAAGTGTGTCTGGAGAGATGGATGGTTAAAGACTGAATGAACTTAATTACAGGAAATGATCCCTGTGTGTGTGTGTGTGTGTGTGTGTGTGTTCTACCAGCACTGCTCAAGCTACGTGTCTTTCGGATGAACCAAAGGCGATGAAGGAATACAAATATCCGGAGAAACTTCCCGGCGAGCTCTATGACACCGACACTCAGTGCAAATGGCAGTTTGGAGAAAAAGCCAAACTCTGCACACTGAGCTTCAAAAAGGCAAGAAAACTTTCTGTCTGTTCTCGCTCAGACTCCGAGACCCCCGCTGTTCTTAGAGCCCGTCTGCATAAACTCACTGAACCCAACCCGCAGGCTTTGTCCCGAACAGAGAGTTAAAATAGGACAAGGTCCTTTGGGATGTATAAGAGAGTGCAAAAAGTGCAGATTTCCCCATAGCCGCAGACATTGGTTCTGAAAATATAACTCCATTTACAATGGAACTCTGCCAATGAGAGTCTGAACATCGGCTTAGGATGAGGACGAGGACTGTGGAACGAGGGGGAATTGAAAAAAAGTCAGACGCCACCACGAGATCTGTTTTTATTTCATTAGTGTAACTGGCTCGAACATGTAGTGACTTGAGGAGTGCCACATGTCATACTGGGATTATGACCATTAAAAGAATATGACTTTGTTGTGTCTTTAGGCAACTGGGCAAAAAATATGAAGGACAAGATAAGCTAGTTAAATCGTTCGCTTATGTTAAGGATTTAGCAAAATACTGCGTGTACACTATTGTAATGTTATTGTCCCTGCTGCTGTCAGCCAATCAGAATCCACGATACTGGACTCTGTGATAACATGGTAAAGATAAAGACGATCTCTTTAAATCTCTTGCTTTTGTGTGTATCAGGACATCTGTAAGGCCCTGTGGTGTCATCGCGCAGGACGAAAATGCGAGACCAAGTTCATGCCGGCGGCCGAGGGCTCCAGTTGTGGCCCCGAGATGGTGAACATCACATTAACACCATGAGACATTTCACATGCAGCTGGTTTTTCTTATTAGAACATTAGCCGTTTCAGTAAACCTGACTGAATTTCTATAAAAACTCTTCCATCAAAAGCTGGAGCTTGCTTCTAAAGATCACTAAAGGCTAAGGATAACAACATGGCTACCTAGCACACAGCCGTTATGTCACTAAAGTAACAGAGGAAACAATACAAGGAGTATTAACATTTACCTTTTGCGTTAAAATAGATTAAAATAAGTAACGCTAAGATTAAGCAAGCTAGCTCACAGCTGGTCATGCTATTACACTGACAGATGCTGGTTGTGTCCTAAATAAAGATTTTGTCAGGTTTTTGTGTGGAACTGGGAACATAAAAGCTAGCTTAGAACAAAGATCTCAATTTAACTAGCTAGCATTCAATTTAAAGTTAAAATTTCTTATATTATGGACAATGCAGGCGGCACGGTGGCTTAGTGGTTAGCACGTTCGCCGCACACATCTCAGTGTCCTGGGTTCGAGTCTCGCCCCCACTCATTGTGTGTGTGGAGTTTGCATGTTCTCCCTGTGCTTGGTGGGTTTCTTCTGGGTGCTCCAGTTTCCTCCCACAGTCCAAAGACATGCTTCTAGGCTGATTGGAGTCTCTAAATTGCCTTGAGTGTGTGTGTGTGTGTGCTCTGCAATGGGTTGGCACTCCGTCCAGGGTGTATCCTGCCTTGATGCCTGATGACGCCTGAGATAGGCACAGACTCTCCATGACCCGAGAATAGATCGGATAAGCGGTACAGACAATGGAATGGAATGGACAATGCAAGTACAAAGTAACAGTGGAAACAATAGGGAATATCTACATTCACCTCAGATGTGTTGGTAAATTCTTAATAGCTAGCTAACTGCTAACTCTGCGGTTTTATAAACAAACCTTTGTAAACATATATCTATACTTTAGCATCTGAGCTAATCCTAATGGAATGATTTAAGATGTGTGTGTGTGTGTGTGATCTTGCAGTGGTGCCGTCGTGGAGAGTGTGTGAAGTGGGGTGCTGAAGGTCCTCAGCCAGCTTACAGTCACTGGTCCGAGTGGTCCGATTGGTCTACCTGCTCGAGGACGTGTGAGAGTGGAGTGATGTACCGAGAGCGACAGTGCAACCACCACGAGTGTGTATTCTCTCTCTCACACACACTTGACACATAACCTCATTACTATTTGCTCTGGCTTCCTTTTTGAAAACCCCATCTCTCTATCTCTCTCTCTCTCTCTCTCTCTCTCTCTCTCTCTCTCTCTCTCTCTCTCTCTCTGCAGGCATATGGATGTAGGGAGTGTGTGTGAGGGCATGTCTCGTGAGTATAAACTGTGTAACACTTTCGACTGTCCTGCGAGTGCGGTGGACTTCAGAGCGGCTCAGTGCACTGAGTTTAACACAAAGCCCTTCCGGGGCCTTTACTACAGATGGAAACCTTACACGCAGTATAAAGGTGTGTGTTTTCAGACACACACACACACTTAGTAAAGACTTGTGTAATAATTGATATTAAATCCTGCTGAATGATGGTGTGTATGTTTTCCTATTGAATGTGCAGAACTGTATGAGCTTGAGTGAGTGTTTGCTCTCTTTTTCCAGATCATGAGCTGTGCAAGCTCTACTGCTTCGCTGAGGGCTACGACTTCTTCTATGCGCTTTCCAACAAAGTTCGTGATGGCACGCGGTGTATGCTGGACAGCAACAATGTGTGCATCGACGGCGTGTGTGAGGTAATGTGTTCTTACATCCAGTATGCAGATATCATGTAGATATCGTGCAGATATGTGGTGGGATGTTTCCTTCAACTTTTGTGAATATTCTAATGATGACCTCATTCAAAGGCTAGGATGAGGTCTAGGCTAAGCTAGCAAAATTGCATACTACTATATTACACTAAATAGAATGACAAAATATCAAGCCATTGAGTTTATAGCAAATTGCCATAGCAAAATATTGAGAAACTTTAAATTGGAATTGCTTTTCAAAACTGTTGATATCAATCTTCGTCTATATGTCAACTACAGGGTTTCTGTTTGTGTTGTTGATCTGGATTACAAATCTAACACTGTCCCCAACAGAAAGTGGGTTGTGACAAAGAGCTAGGTTCGACAGCAGTAATGGACATGTGTGGTGTCTGCAATGGTAAAAACTCTACCTGCAAACTCTACAAAGGCAGATACACCAAGCAACACTATTCCAACCGTAAGGCCAATACACTAAACACCATTACACTAATTGCTAAGCCAATACACCAAACAGCATTACACCGAATGTAAAGCTCATATACCAAACCGCATTATACCAAATGTAAAGCCAATACACCAAACAGCATTCCACCAGTTTTTAAGTTATTATACGAAATTGCATTACACCTAAAAAGCTTCAGGTTCTTGAGTACAATATCTTTCTTTTTTGCGTCTTAGAGTACTATGGAGTGGTCACTATCCCACCAGGTGCCCGTAGTATTCGTGTGGTGGAGTCAAACTCCTCCAGATCTTTTCTTGCACTGAGGAACGCACACGGAAAATACTATCTAAATGGTCACTGGAAAGTGGATTGGCCTGGACGTTACTCTATTGCAGGATCAGTGTTTGACTACAAACGGCCCTATAATGGTCTTGAGAGTCTGACCTCGACTGGACCAACCAGTGAAGCTCTAGTGGTAGAGGTAGGGTCCTTATTCCCATGCTCTAGCTGATTGATAAAAGGCATTAAACTTTATCAGTTATTTTTTTTTAACGCACTGTTTACAGATCCTGCTGCAGGGTTTGAACCCTGGTGTGAGGTGGGAATACACGCTAAATAAAACCAAGACGGAGAAGGTAACCAAACCCAAACACAAATACACGTGGGCTGTGATTCGCGGCGAATGCTCTGCTACTTGTGCTGGAGGTACACACAGACAAACACATGGCACATGGTGTTCTCTTTGATAACGTTTTCTCGAGCAAAGTCTCCTTTGTAAAGGTATTGTTCAGTCACTGACCTAGTCATGACCTTCTGTGTCAGAAATGTTCCTTGATTAGGGTTGTTTCCTGCACACTTCGCTCTGTTCCCATCCTGTCAGTGGAAATGAGTAGAGAGGGACATTGTCTCTTCCTACTTGACCCTATAATTACTCAGTGCCCTTAGGTTAGCGACAGGATTAGTACCTACATAATAGTGTACTTCACATATGAGCTTGAAAAGACCAAGAACGCCACAGTAACACTAAGAAGTAGAAATATAATACAGTAACGTGGATGCTCATAAGTGAGTAATGTTGTCTGGATGGTACAGTGTTCTCTCTCTCTCTCTCTCTGTTTCAGGCGAGATGAAAACCAAGTCAACGTGTTATAAGGATCAGCGGGTCCAAGTGAACACATCCTACTGTAACCCCAAAACTCGTCCCAAAACCGGCACCGTTTCCTGTAACACCCAACCCTGCCCTCCCAGGTAACAGCACCAGGATGAATCTTTGTAGGAACTAGAACTAATGTGCTGAACTCTATAGACTGTGGAACCGGGGAAAGAATCAAGAACTGACTCAAAACCAGCAGCTTGGAACTTAGAGGAGAGAGAACTTAGAATTCAGGTCCAAATGATGTGGGTGGAGCTAAAATGGTGCAGATAACTGATTGGACACCATTGCCAAATTATAGAGATTGAATGTTTTATTTCCTCAAATTTTTGCAGATTACAAGGAAAAAAAAGTTTATTGTGCCAATCATTGGTGTCCACCCCAAACTTCTGCTCCTCCCACTTTCACAGATACTATTAAGTGACATGGGAATAAATAGTTTCCAGAATGGATATCTCTCTCTATCTCTCTCTCTCTCACACACACACACACACACACACACGTGTATATTTTTACACATTGCATCATGGAAATAAGAAGATGATCATATTTAAGACCTGACATCAGCATGAGTTCAGTTTACAGTGCAACACACACACACACACACACACACACACACACACACACACACTCAGGATGCATGTGAGCACAGGTCATATCAGATCTCCCTGCACTGGAGTGTGTGAGGTGTAAATCCACAACACACACACACACACACTGCAAAGAAAAACACACACAGGAGAAAATATGTTACTGTAGATGGATGGATAGATAAATAGACTGAGAGACAGACAGACTACCAGACTTACAGCCTGAGAGGCAGATAAACAGACAGACATGTGGACAGATAAGCGGATAAAAATATATAAGCGGACGGACTGATGAATACGCAGATAGAAAGACGGGCCGGAGTGAAAAATAGAGAGACAGACAGAATGGCAGATTGTTAGACAGACACAAACACCTAGATAGACGAAGTAATTAAAAGGCAGACAGACAGAGATTAGCTGACGGATGGACAAACAGACAGACAGAGGGATTAGCAGGTGGGTGGACAGACAGACAGACAGACAGAGGGATTAGCAGATGGGTGGACAGACAGACAGAGAGAGAGATTAGCAGACGGGTGGACAGACAGAGAATAGCAGACGGGTGTACACAGACAAACAGAGAGATTAGCAAGCAGACAGGTGGACAGACAGACAGACATAGATAGACAGCGAGACATCTAGAGTTAGATATATTAGACTGACTGACTATTTGTCAGTGTTTGTACCTTACTGATCTTATACTAATCTTATGCTGTGTCTGTGTGTGATGATGCAGGTGGAGTGTGGGAGACTGGCGTGTGTGTAGTCGTACGTGTGGTTCAGGGGAACAGAGTCGACAGGTGCAGTGTGTCCAGACGGCGAGTCACACTCGGGTGAAGGTGTTGAGCGATGAGCAGTGTGTTCAGCCTCCACCTGAACGCACACACACCTGCAACACACACACCTGCCCACCCACATGGAGCGTTGGCACCTGGACACAGGTGAGGACACCACACACATGCATATACTGCACTCTTCATACACACACCCTAGGACATTTATTAGCGGAAAGACACACCCACTAATCTCTGATGTGTGTGTGTGTGTGTCTGTGCCAGTGTTCACGTAAATGTGGTAAGGGTGTACAGAGAAGGGCAGTGATGTGTGTGCGTAGAACACCAGGATTGCGTGACCTTGTTCTCCCGGACAGTGAGTGTGTGTTCCTGCCCAAACCACACAGCATGGAGAACTGTGTACTGAAACCCTGCCCAAGAACACACACCACACACTGGAGCCTCACTCACTGGCAACAGGTAAGACAGACAGACAGGCAGGCAGGAAAGATGGACAGACAGTTAGTGAAACAGACAGACAGCGAAACTGAGAGACAGACAGACAGAGATGGAGAGACAGACAGAGACGGAGAGACAGACAGACAGTGAAATAGACAATAAGACAGACCGAATAAGACAGACAGATTGTGAGACAGACATACTTAGAAGCAGACTGAGATGGAGAGACAGATATGCAGGCAAAGAGATGGGCGGACAGACAGTGAAAAGGAGAGACAGACAGACAGAGAGGCAGTGAAATAGATAGTAAGACAGACAGAATGAGACAGACAGAGAGACAGACATAGAAGCAGACTGAGATGGAGAGACAGACAGACAGACGGAGGCTGAGAGACAGTTAAATGGACAGACAGAGCGACAGTAAGACAGGCAGACAGCACTCCTGATATAAGAGTAACACAGCATGGCTGTTCATGTTAGCTGTGTGTGTGTGTGTGTGTGTGTGTGTGTGTGTGTGTGTGTGTGTGTGTGTGTGTGTAGTGTTCAGTGACATGCGGTGTAGGTGTACAGTTTCGCTCTCTGCAGTGTGTGGAGAAGGACGTGACGGGAAAACACAGAACACTGGCGGAGAAGAAATGCCAACACACGCCCAAACCTTCAGCCGAGCTGCAGAGAGTGTGTGTTCAACCTGACTGCATCAACACACACCGCTCTCACACAGCACAGTGGTACACATCAACCTGGTCTCAGGTACACACGCATACACCGCTCTCACACAGCACAGTGGTACACATCAACCTGGTCTCAGGTACACACACACACACACAAAAGTAACTCAAATGTAAAAAACACTGTGTGTGTGTAGTGTACAGTGTCGTGTGGTGGTGGTGTCCAGGTCCGCTCTGTTCAGTGTCTCCTCCACAGACGCCCCTCGCCCACTTGTTCCCTTCATGTGAAACCGGCCGCGTCTCAAATCTGCAACACCAACTTCTGCCCTCAGCAAAACAGAGGTACACACACACAGTGATTTTTTTTTTTTTACAGTTGTGTTAAAGTTTATTTCTGTCTGTGTCTGTCTAACCATCTGGTTATCTCTCTTTTTCATGTTTGAGAATCAGAAACAACACTTACTCTACTTTTGATGTGTGTGTGTGTGTGTGTGTGTTTTTATAGATCACTTGTGTAAGGACTCGTACGGTTGGTGTCACCTAGTGCAGCAGCACGGAGTGTGTACCCATCATCTCTACAGGACGCAGTGCTGTCTCTCCTGCTCAAACACCAACTTCTGATCTGCATCCGCTAATTAAAAAAAATTATGGAGTAGCATGTTAGCATGTGAGACACAGAAACACACACACACACACACAGAGCATGTGTGTCCGTAGTGAGTTTGGAGCAGCTCCGAGACGCAGGGATGTGTGGACTCGTGTTGGAGATGGACAGAGAAAGGGAAGTCTCTCACATTAAGGGTTGAAGAATTAGGACACGCCCATTTCCTGCCAGTGTGTGCCATGATGCCAGGACTTTGTTTTGCATTTGCACATAAGATATAAAAAGTGACTGCCTGCTTTTTCTTTGGAAAATGATTTTAGGAGAACTTTGTGCTGATCAAAGAATCAGTTCCATAAGTTACACTGTTTGTATTGAAATGGAAATTTAAAAAAAATTAAGTCATTTTTTTTCTGTTTAAAGTAAATGTTAAACATTATAAAGTGGGGTTTTTTTTTTTTTTTTAAATTTACTGAGGCTTTTCCCATGACAATTTCACTCTTACACAAGGTTAAAGCACCTGAGGCTACCCGACTGACCAGCTCACATTTGCTTCATATTTTCAGGAAATTATAAGACAATTCCCAGTAAATCAGGTGCAGAATTTCAGATATATATCTACATTACTTTCTGAACTATAGACCTGGATGTGGCCAAAATTGTACTGTTAAAACAAAAAAAAGTTACAAATTCCATAAGCTATTACTCTTGAACTCCTCATAGAAGATGCATGAAATTTTCAGAGATTGTTGTGTACTATGAGTCGTCTTTCCATTCCGAAATTAAAGTCCCACAGACACATACACGCCCATTTATAGCTTGATGAATCTTGTATTTTTTAAAAATTGGAATAATTCTCATGCTTCGGCTCTCTATATCTCCACATTGAAGCACATTCAAAACTTCCAAGTTTTCACATCTACTACTCACGATATAGATCTAATTTTAGCAACTAGGCGTAAGTCTAAAAGAAATCGAACTTTCTGATTTGTTAGATGTTAAATATAAAACAAAGTCATTTCTCGCCTGCATTTCAAGCACTACTTGAAAAAAGCATGTTGTATTTGATTTAATTAGCAAATACACAAAGTATGAAGTTTATATTATGGAATTAAATATGTTGTATTTTGCTAAAATACAGGTGTGCTACCTATTACTGCTGGGATTCACACGTCTTCATACAAATTTTCACAGCTTCATATTCAGCGTGGTGTGTTTAGTTTCATGCAGTCGACCTCACAGTTTCTGCAGTTTGGCTGCCATCTAGTGGTCATTTTGTTGAAGTCCAGTTGCGACCCTATGTGTAGTTGCTCGAGATGCCGTTTTTTGTTATTGTTGAGACAGAAATATTATTAAAATACGTTTTGATTTTGGAGTTCAGTAAAGTGGTATTCAGGTTAAGGCTGATCAACTTAATATTAAGTATCAACTTGATATTAGTTCTGCCACAATATCATCGTATGGCAGACATATCCTTGAGGATAAGGGTGTCTGTTAAATTCTGTAAATAAGCAAGTCGACAGTATATTCCAGATATAAATATATTTTTCATTTATTCATTGTCTACTGCTTATCTGATCTATTCTCGGGTCACGGGGAGCCTGTGCCTATATCAGACGTCATTGGGCATCAAGGCAGGATACACCCTGGACGGATTGCCAACCCATCGCAGAGCACACACACACTCTCATTCACACACAATCACACACTACAGTCAATTTAGAGATGCCAATCAACCTACAATGCATGTAGGTTGTCTTTGGACCAGGGGAGGAAACTGGAGTACCCGGAGGAAATCCCCGAGGCACAGGGAGAACATGCAAACTCCACACACATGGCGGAGGTGGGAATCAAACCCCCAACTGTGGAGGTGTGAGGCAAATGTGCTAACCACTAAGCCACCGTGCCCCCCCTTTATAAATCAATTCATGCAAAATTATACGATGGTCTGATGAGGACTGTGTTAGCCAGCCTTTTCTTTTGCGTCCACACACGAGTAGGACAGGTTTTTCCAGAACGCGTAGGACGTTCACGGATACCGAATTTCTCGTGTAGGTGTGTGTAGGTGAGCATGCTTGATATTAAATCTGCTCGTATCCAGATGGATATATGAGGCCTGTTATGTGGTTGACCCGAATTTGTGTCCAGTTATATCCCAATAGTATGCTTACTGTATTTACTACATAAACCAGTGGAAGAAAGCACAGAAATGAATGTGGGATGTAATGAAAATGTGCTTTATGTTTATAAATATACTTAAAACTATATATACTTAAAAAAAAATATTATGAAAAGTGAAATGAAATAGGCGAACCTGACTAAACTATAAAAGCGTACAAATCTCCTAGCGCTCATTATAGCTGAGGTGACCGCATCTACTGACTTTCACACCTCCCTCAGTTTGTTTACTAAATATACCTGTTTTTTTTTTATTTTTAAAAGGAATTTTATATACACCTTTTCTTTTTATATAAATTTTATTTCTACATGTGTTTTCAAGGTAAAACTCTCTAGGAGGTTCGAAAATGGCGGGCAGGGTTAGTTTGTCGATCCGTGCGCCCTCTAGCGGCCTTCTCCGTAAATGAAGCTGCGCTCCGGTTCAGGAGAGTGAAGGAAAGATGGCGGCCGGAGCAGAAGCGGCTAGTAGCGGCGGCCGCAGCAGCAGCAGCAGCTCCTCGGCGGCTCTGGAAGCGAGTCTGGACCGTCGATTTCAGGGGGTTACGAACACCATGGAGTCCATTCAGAGCTTATCCTCCTGGTGCCTCGAGAATAAGAAGCACCACAGGGTCGTAGTGCGCTACTGGATGAAGTGGCTCAAAAAATGTGAGTCGCTTTGGCTTGTACACAACACTAACAACAAACACTGCGTAGCGCCCGCGTTCCGTTTTCGGATTTGCATGAGTAATAATTCGTAACTTTTGCACGTCGGTGGTTTTATCGCGGTGTGCACACGCCATGATGCGAGCTACTAGCATGCTGTAGCGCTGGTGTTTGGGTTTACAGGCCAGGCTTGGAAATAAGCGCACAGTGGGAGTTTATCGTCCCAGAATGCACCTGTGCACAACGGTTTTTATTTATTTATTTATTTATTTTTTGCCATAACTCATACGTTCCAGATCACAGGGTCTCAAAGGTTGTGAGCTCAGATCGTACACAAAGGTCACATGGTATGAAGTGGCTTTTTTGGAGTGTGTGAACCTGACTGAAGACGACCAACCTGATAAATTTGTGTGTGTGTGTGTGTGTGTTGTGGGTTCGAAGCAATGCAGAGAAAATCGAAGTGTCACGCTGTACCGTGTTCACTATGTAGGGCACGATTTTGGAGTCTCTTTCAGGTGTGGTGGTGATGATATTCAGGGATATCCAGTGCATCTATTGTTTATGTTTACTGAATGCAACTACTGTCCGGTTTTAAGTGAGGTCATGTAAGCCGACGTAATTGGACGAGTGGTGTGATTCCATGCGATTAGTTGAGCGGCTGAGTGATGGGATCTGCTGAGGGAACGGATCCGTTGGGATGGGTTAAGTGAAATGTGATTGGGTGAATGACATGGTCAGTTGTGATCCGGTGAGTGATGCAATGGGTTAAGTGATGTGAGCCGGTGAGTGATGCTATTGATGAAATGACGTGATTGAAGTAATGGCGTAATTCAGAGAGTGATACGATCATGGAAGGGATTTAATTGGATGAGTAATGGGTTGAGTTAAGTGATGGGTGATTGACTGAGTGATGTGATCAGTTGTAATCTACTGAGTGATTGGATATAATTGGATGAGTGCTATGATTGGGCCTGATTAGTTAAGTGATCTGCCGAGTACTGACGTGATCTGCTGAGTACTGACGTGATCTGCTGACTGAAATGATGTGATCTTTTGAGTATTGATGTGATTTTGTGATCTGGTTTAGGTGGATTTCATCATTTGACTGTGGTCATATTTAATTTGGTTGATGGATTGGTAAACAAATAAAGTATTTAAAAACTAACCTCACTTGTTACTAAACATCCTTGGAGATCCTGGGGGCAAAGGTTTGGACAAAATGAAGCACTAATATGATAAAACATGCTGCCCAGATGTATCTGAGATGTGGTTGCTCATGGCCTTGTGTCCTGTTTTAGTTCCGCCCACTTTACATCCAGCGTATTATAAAATCAGTTTAAACGTAATCAGATTTTCCTGGGGGTTTAGTTACACTCCAGCTAAATTTTCTAGTATGTAATGTATAATAAGCTCGCTAGCCACGTTTCCCTCAAGGCTTCAGTCACGCAGCTAGCAAGAGATGAATATTAAACTATTGTTCTTGAAAATAATAAAGCTTCGACCTGCCTCGTCCAGCCTACAAAATGATTAATGTTAGAACGTCTGTAGGGGGAAGTTAAAGCCTGGCTATGGTTTTAGGTAGCCCTAACGTTTTTAATTACAATTTAGTACTGACAGATGCAATTAATAAAATGTTTAAAACAATTCTGTCTTTTAGGCTCTGCACTATGTATAGTTGCATATCTGTCCCAGTCTGAGCTTTAAATTATGTTCCCATTACTGAGGTATGTCAAAGTATAGCTAGAAGATACAGGCTACATAGCTAGGGAAACTTTTTCCCCCCTGATTAGCAAGAATTGCTCATTACACAATAAGTCACACACAACACTGTAATGGTGAAGTATCGCAGACTTTACTGGCTTTACTATGCTAAGTATTGTTTGAACTGTAATTTCCACAGTTATACGTTGCTCTTGTAACTGAACAGGGTTTAAAATGACCTTCATGAAACCAAGACTTACGATTAGCCAATTTTTGGCTTATTGTGTTAGCCTACTTAATGGAATACCTGAGCTGAAGAAGGTAGTCTGTGTGGTACAACTGCAGTCAGACTGCCAGCGTTAGACCAGGTATGTCAGGAAGAATGTGCCGGAAGGTGGACTGCATCTTGGCGTACACTTGGTGTTACTTGGCGTAATGAAGGAACATTTGTGAAATAAATCAATTGAAATGCCATTCCACTGCATGTCTACATCTTGGGTTTTGCACTGGACTATAGTGTCAGACCCGAATGTGTGAAGTTTTGTACAGTTTAATCAAGTGTAGCTTGCAGTTATATAGATCAGTCAAATTGCTGAGTACGTTCAGTAAATCAAAGATTTGGCCCACAGTTCCATGTTAAAAGGCTGATTGTACCAGATTCTAGAAGTACTAAAACAGGGGGCCTTGCCTCTGTGCGGCGGAGGGGCCTGGCCACTTATGCGGTGGAGGGATCTCGCTGCTGTGCTGCAGATGTTGTAGACTGTCTTGCTTTTTTAGTGGCAGAGGGCCATGCTGTTTGGTGGAAGTTCTTACTGTATACCATAGGGCCTTGATGTGTGGCAGAAAGAGTTGCTGCTTGATACATGATCTTGTTGCATAAAGGAAGGTTATGGATCATGGTAGAGCTTCATGGCAGCAGGTCTTGAAGGTCTACAATCATTTTGTCTTTCACCCTAGACTAGAATTCCACTAGCAGTATTTTATAGCAGAAAATCAATTTATATGTACTCATTTAGCTCTGGTGCCAGAACTAGACAACAAACAATTTTTACAACCATGTCTGCCAACATCGCTCTGTTGGCCATTACTTAATGCTTCTGAGTGGCAGAGGGCCTTGCTGTGTGGCAGAGGTGTTTGGACCAAGCCTCATGTAATTGTTGCATGAGGGTGTTGCTTTATGTTTGATGGTGTTGCTGGTGTTATGAAGCAAATGGTGTGGTAAATGCTTGAGATGGTTTTGAGAGAGTGTTTGGGACTTGATTTATTGAAATTGTGTGTTGGACCATGTTCAAGGGAGCTGAGGGGGTTTTGCTGCATGGTGGATGGCCTTGTTTCATGGAACATGGCCTTGTTATCTGGTGGAGTTTCTTGATGTCTTGTAGAAGTTCTTGCCTAAAGGTAGAGGGCCTTGCTACATGGTTGATGGTCTTGATGCAAGGCATGGGATGTCGCTGTGCGACAGAGGGCCTCGCTCTCGCTGTGCGACAGAGGGCCTCGCTCTCGCTGTGCGACAGAGGGCCTCGCTCTCGCTGTGCGACAGAGGGCCTCGCTCTCGCTGTGCGACAGAGGGCCTCGCTCTCGCTGTGCGACAGAGGGCCTCGCTCTCGCTGTGCGACAGAGGGCCTCGCTCTCGCTGTGCGACAGAGGGCCTCGCTCTCGCTGTGCGACAGAGGGCCTCGCTCTCGCTGTGCGACAGAGGGCCTCATAGTCATGGTAGAGACCCTGCTCTAAATGTAACAACAGTGGCTACAGTTCCAAAGCTTTGTCTATTTAATGCTTGCTTTAATTATTGGAAGTGGTAATAAGTGATTGGTTTCTGTCTCTCTAGCGGATGCTAATCACAGGCTGAATCTCTTCTACCTTGCTAATGATGTCATTCAGAACTGCAAGAGGAAAAACGCGATCGCTTACCGCGGCACGTTTGCTGAAATCCTTCCCAATGCCGCCCTGCTGGTCAGGTATGCGTAGATGGGGAAATTTTCTTTTGTTGTTGATGCATGAATTTGAGCTAAATGTCTCTGCCTTGTTTGGCTGTAGGGATGCTAAAGTGCGTAAGTCAGTGGAGAGAATCTTTAAAATTTGGCAGGAGCGGAGTGTTTACCCAGAGGAGCTGATCACCGAGCTAAAGGCAAATCTGCAGAAAAAAGAGACCACGCCCCCTGCAGGTGAAAACGGCTCAAAAATACTAGTAAGAGAGAGAGAAATTTGACTGTTGAGGCAGAAAAAGTGTTAATGTTTTTTGTTTTTTTTTTTGCATCTCCAGTTACACCTAAAGCTGCCCTCAAGTCCAAGATTGTAGCCGAGTTTGCAGTAAGTATCTTGGATTATGTTGTCTGATTTATTTTTTCCCCCAAAATCCGTCCTTAGTAATCCTCTTTTGATGTCGCTTTAGCCTCAGACGTTCATCGATCGCCTCTCTGCGTATAAACGTGGTCTAGAGGAGAGCGAGCTGAAAGAGAAACAACTCGCCGCTCTCCGAGTCGACGTCTGCAGCATCGAAGCTCTCAAACAACTGAAAGGTTTGTTAAAAGCCTCCTTTTTAATTTGTTTAAGTGATGCGTCCAAACTTAGTAACATTTAAACATGCCATCTCTCTTTTTATTTTTTTCCCTCCAGATAAAGCAGGAGGAAATAAATTCTCTAAGGATTTTGAGGAAGGCAGCATGAAGCTGCAGGAGATTGTGCAGTTTCTGGAAGGACAGAAGGAAGCAGGACCGGCGCTGCTGGAGGCTCTGGGGAACGCTGACATTTTTTATGAAATGCAGTACAAAGAGGTCAAAATTGTCGCTAACGTAAGTCAGTTGTGTTTTGATACAGAGCGCTGATTATATAGAGCTCGGGTATTGGCTTATTGGAGTAATGGAATCGACAACAAACAAAAACAAATGGTCTAAATGTTTGTCTTAATCACTTGACCTTGGTCAAATAATTAACGTATTACATACAGTGTAAAAAGAAGTGTGTTCATGAAAGCAGAATCTTATTGTTGGACATGTCGCTCCGTCTCTGCCCAGGCATACAAGACATTTGCAAACCGTGTTTTGAATCTGAAACGCAAGCTGGACGCTCTGAAAGCCACGCTACCTGATGCTGAGTCTCCGGTGCCCTCACCCTCAGAGGATGCGCCCTCGCCCTCCGGCTCCGAATCACCCTTTCCCGGGTTGGGCCGCAACCAACGAACAAAAGAAGAGAAAGACAACAGAGACGTGGAGGACATGGACATGTCTGACGAGGAGACCGCAAATGCCACAAGCATTATTGGTGAGCGTTTATTTACTTAACTATTTCTTTTATTATATTAAATTTTTTTTCTCTGAATATATTTAATAGTTATTTCTTTTTTTTCAGTTGAAGACAAAAAAGAAAAAGCGCTTCAATCTGTAATTTCCAAAGCCACGAATGCAACAGCAGCCAAGTCCCCGACTTTAAACCCTTCCACAAAAACAACGCCTGAGCCCACAGACGCGGTTCAGACAGTATCCTCATCTACGGTGACCACGCCCACTAGTACTGTCAGCCCTGCCCCTTTAAATCTGGCCAATGTGGATCTGGGGAAGATCAGCTCCATTTTGAACAGCATCACTAATGCCATGAAGAACACGGGTGAGCAATCAAATATAGATTTGAAATCTGTATACTAACTACGTTAATTTTTTTATTAAATATTTTTTTATTAATGTTTATAAGCTAACATTTTTCTGTATTTTTGTATTTATTAATTTACCTTTAATTTAAATGTTGCTATTTTTTTCTTTTTGTTTATTTTTTGTTTTATTAGAATTTTTCCTCTAGTTATGATTTGAATGATTCCATTTTTGTTTTGATGGCTGAATTTTTCCTCATTTTTAAAAAAAAAAAAGCAAATTGTTTACATTCATGAGGTGCATCTGTGTGTCGTTTAAACTGCTTTTTTTTTCGTTTGTTTTTTTGTTTATTATTACACAGGTGTGAGTCCCGTGTCCCGTCCTTCTCCAGGAACTCCCACTACACAACCAGGCCACACCCCCACAACAAAAACCACGCCCACTGTTGGAACTGTGGCGCCCAGTCCGTTGGCCAGCATCCTGTCGAGAGTGGATATATCACCAGAGGGAATCCTTAATGCACTCACAAAGACTCACCCACATCCTGGTAACCACACACACAAGTGCGCTCACACTTTTTCACAAAGTTACACACACAAACATTTAGCGTTTTGTTCACACTCTTTCGTTTTTTCTTCAGGTTTGTCTTCTTTGCTCTCCTCTGCCCGCACTGGCTCTCTCACCTCCCCAAACTCTGTCCCCTCTTCTTCTGCTGTCACCACGGTGACGGTAACAGGGCCAGTAACGACAACAACCACCACTCCAACAGCACCAACCACTCCTAAGACTCCGAAAGCTTCTGAAAACAACAGCTTGTGCCGTGAGGCGGAGCGAGAGAGAGTGATGGAGTGGGAGAGAGACAGAGAGAAAGAGAGGGAGAAAGACAGACAGGAAGTCGTGATGCCGAGCTTAGAGTCAAAAATCAACAACTTCCTGCAGGTGAATCCCGGATTTGCAGGTGTATTTGAGGCGGAAAGTAACAGCCCACTGCTTGTGGGCGGAGATGCCACGCCGGTTCGAGACGAAAGAGGTGGGACTCCGACACAGGACGAAATAGTTGACAGCCCTTGTGTTATGGGCCACAAAGCCCACGTTTCATCGTGGGGCACCGAAGACGACCGGAAAGACAGAGACTACCGAACCCTGTCGGGAAAGCTCACGGTGAAAAACAAAGAGCAAGAAATAGTGAAGAGAAGGAGTGAGTCATCCCCTGGCCACGCCCCCTCTTCATCTTCCACTTTGTCTTCCTTCTCTGTGCAGGAAGTGCCCATGAAAGCTAAAACGGAAGGGAGAAGAGCGAGTGTAGGATCTCAGAGAGAAAAAGGCAAGGACGAAAAAGGAGGGAAGAAGGCAGCAAAGAAACAGGAAGCGATGGCTGGAGACAACGAACGCTATCATCGCATTGAAACCTTGGTTACTGCGGCAACCAGTGAGGAAGCTGCGACCATAGATCCGCTCGGCTACAGCAACCGCATCCAGACAGTTGAGAGCATTCGCGTGATTGGTCGAGGTTCCAGAAGGTCCAGTGGTGTGACCAGAGGGGGTGGGGTGTGGTATGAAGAGGCGGAGTTTATGGAAGCCCCACCTCTGCCTCACCATGGAAATCATGGTCCCGAGAGTTCTGGAGACCTTGCTACATCTGCCCAAGCTCATCTGGTGGTTTCCCAGGGGCAGTACTCATCACCACCACCCCCTCCGTTCTTCCCTCCTTCTCAAACCCCAGCCCCTCCAGTTGTCCCGCCTCCTCACATTGCTCCACCCACTCCACCTCCCTTGACCCCTTCTAGGGACTTCCCTCACTCCCCTACTACTTCTGCTGTGATGGTGGGTGGCATCCTGGTCCCCATTGACCGAGTTTTGCCCCTGCCACCTGCCAATCTGCGTCCTGAGGCCCATGGGGGTGGGGCTATCACTTCTAACAATTCTAGGGGTAAATCTCATTCCATGCGCCCCCTTCACCGCCCGCTATTGGGGCAAAGCCCAAAGTCACCTGCACCCACCACCCCAACCACTCCCACAACCCCTACCCTCTCCAGAGAGCCCCGGCCGCTTTTGCCTTCCCCACCCCGACCTCTTCTGCGCTTGCCTTCACAGAGGCTTCCGTTGCCCCTCCCCCTTCCCCGAGAGTCCTTGTTGCCAGGTGCGAAGCGGCCTGCCCCCGCCTACCGAGGTGCATCCTTACACGCTCCTAAACGACCGTTTTTGCCTCCTCGCTATTAAGGGTTATGTTGCTGACTAACCAGACGCATGTGTTTGCTTAGGCCCTGCTCCCTTGCTAGTAAGGTCACATGATAGCAGCCTAAACAAATGCATACCTTAGCCCTGCCCCCCTCAGCTTGATTTTTCCTCAAAGCCAGTCACTTTAGACAAGATGGTGGGATGAACTAGGAGAAAAAGGAAACGAAGATGAACAGAGAGAGGAAAAGGTGGTTATTCTGATCATTTCCACTTATCTTTGTGTGTGTGTGTGTGTGTGTGTGTGTGTGTGAACACGTACAACCGGATTATTTTTGAATGATCTAGGTCAGTACCTAAGAATGTAAATAGAAGCTTTCTCTCTTCCCTGTGTGGCTTCTGCATTCCTGCTCTCTCTCTCTCTCTGTCTGTAAACACACCTTTAACCAACCTTATATCAAAATTCCAGATTAAACCTGCGTTCACACTAGAAATCGACAAGTCGCTGTAGGTTTGTGGGCGTGGTCTGTCCAAGACTACTATGTAACCTATACGTGACTTTTGCCGAAAAACGTTTTGTTGTTTCGGAATTGGAACTAAACGCAAGCAGATATTCGAGAGTTGAGAATTTGTGGGTGGGGCTTTGTCACTGGCTAACGTGAACGCAGGCTTATCGTTGTTTTACAGCTAAGATATACAATCTCTTGTTTCAACTTGGAATGAAAGCAGCATTAATCTAGCAACAAAAAAAAAAAAAAGCACCACACAAGTCAATCTTACTGCTTCCTTCTTTATACTTCCTGTCTTTTGAGACTTTGGTTCATTTTTTTTAGTTCTTGCGTGTATTAATACTAATAAAAGCCCTGCGTTGAGAAACAAGAATGATCAGGGGCTTACAGTTCTTTATCTTTATGATTATGATGATTTGCTTTTTGGTGTGTGCTTTTTTTTTCTTTTTTTTTTTTTTGAAGAAAAATGTGAAAACAAATTGTGTACATTTTTTTTATTTAAAAAAAGTAGCTGTTTTTGAATCTGTACACAAGCAAGCTACGTGTGCGATTTAAAAAGGGAAAAAAGCACTTGGCCATTGCAGACTATATCCAATTTGCACGCCCCCTTTTTTGAATATCAAGGTGTATATGCATATTTAGGCTCCACGCATTTGTCAGAGCAATAATAATGCAAGACTATGGTCTAAAACCATACTTGGGCTCCGCCCACTTTGCTCTGCAAATTAAACCTTTTCAGCGAATCTCAACACTCGTTGAGTAATTAAAATTTAAATGGCAAAATCGTGCACATAGCTGGTTAAAGGTGGACGCCCTTTCCTCGGAATCTGATTAGATGGTAAAATATGAGGCACTCACTTTGTATTTTGTCTGTGTTTTGTTCCTTACACATTTCAGGAGGTCGTAATTTTAAAAATTTTTGAGCCCAAAATCGCTTTTGAATACCGTTCCTGACGCACCCTCATCCACTTCCTGTTGCCAAGTTTCCTTTTCCTCACATTCTGTTACTTTATCAGTGTGAGTGAATTTGCTTCGCTAAGGAATTTGTCAAGTTTGCTGCCCAGAAGGCATTGCTTCAGTCTGTTTTCACACTCTCAGCTAAGCTAAGTTAGGTGTAAACACATACAGTATAATAACTGATTTAAAATCGGTTTTATTTATACATGAAAGCTATTTGGAATAATAATCTTCCAGCTAGGTAGCATGATATTGACCCTTTCATTTAGTAATAACTGGTTAGCAAAGAGAGACGACGACAACAACTAGCTAGCACAATTTCAAAGGTTAATATTTTGTTAGCTAGAATGTTGCTTTCAATCTAGTTAATAAAAAGCTATACATTGCTCGCTGAAATGTTGCTACCTGAGTTGTGAGGAATCTTTAGCTAGAATGTTACTTCAGTCTGCTAGCTAGCCACCGTGCCATCAAGAAAGAGTGAAATTTTAAGTTATATTCTTCCATTATCCTACTTTACTTTCCTTGCCAATTAGTTAGGAATGGAAAACGTGCAGACGTTTTGTGACTGTTTTGCAGTTTAAAGTGGTCGAGGGCATGCTAAAGGAAACGGTATTGAGACACAAGTCAAAATCTTCCAGTTCATTTGTGTGTGTATATAAACAAGCTTACCATTGCTAAATATATATATTTAAAAAAAAAAAAAAAAAAAAGAGTTCAGATTAAATTTCTACATTAGATATGTATAAAACACTTCAGATTTGAGGATTGAGTGTTTTGGAAGAATGTCCTGTTCCTGGGCTCCACCCACACTGAGAGAAATGAACTGTGATTAATGTAAATATTGCTAATACTGCTTGTACAAGTAGTGATGTGATTTTTTTTTTTTTTCTTTCTTTCTTCATTTTGGTTCCTAACATGTGAACATTTAAGGAACATGGTGGTGGTGATATATGGTGTCTTCTTTTGTCCCGAATGCATACACAACTCTCTCTCTCTGACCAGTATGACCACATGCTAAGGGTTCAGGTAAAATGGCTGTGTCCCAAATGCTAGACTTCACATTAGCTATGTTCTCAGACTAGTGCTAATGCTTGCACTTTATCCCTGTGTCTCTGTTAAGTCCTTGAATGTATTACTTCTTATAGAAAGCTAATTGTGTATGTTAACCAAAGGCATGAGTTTAGCATCTCTGTATTGTTTAGCCCTGAGCTAAGCTTATTTATTGATAACATTCTGAGGTGCCTAGTATGCAAACTAGCTAGTTTGTTATGCTCTCTGTACCACAAAGATAGCAGTCACATGTTTAGCATCTCTGTTACCTCAGTTTGTCGTCTTAGAGATAAATTAGCATTTTAGGATGCTGGTAACTAGCCAGTTACAAATGTGGTTTTTTTTTCTTTCTTAGCAGTATCTCCTCATACTCTCCCAATCTTTACTGCTAGCTGTTTTAGCAGCGGACTAGATGAGAAATACTGTGGTAACATTGTTCTATATCTCTGACTAGCTTTAACTGTAACGTACAGCATCGTGTTTTTAGCATCTCCATGTGATCTGTCAGAATTTAACATCAGTACATTACCAAGAGCTATTTTTATGAAGTGCTGATGTTTGGGAGACAGCCATTATTGCTAAACATGCAAGAAACCTGTTAGCTTCTTAACAGACTGCTCCTTTTGTTTGTTTATTTTTTATTTTATTTTATTTTGGGGCAAGACTACATACAATGTAAACTTTATCTTTTTAACTAAATCCAAGACTTGACATGACTTGCATTTACACACACTCCATCCTGCCAACTAATGAATTCATGTTTGTTTGTTTATTTATTTATTTATTTATTTTGTGGTTTCTCATTATACAGATTCGTACGAGATGCACAACACTACCTGCTCTCGTCATAAATATATGAAACACCTTTCACACTGCCGACCACTGTTCAGGTTTCAAATCAGGACTAACAGTTATTGTTTTAATTGATCCTTTCTTTGGTACACACGTGTTTTTAAAAAAAAGGGCATTTATCTAGACTTAAAACTGTCCCTTAAGGGTTAATTTGTCAGCTATGGGGGCAGAGGTTTCCCACACTGGCCCTGGAGAGCCATCTGTCCAGCACATTTTGACATGTTTTGTCAGAAACTACGGAGCTCTAACTAGCCAAAAAACCTTTTTAGTAGATAGAACCGGTTTTCTAAGAGAGCATCATGTTGTCAAGTCATTTACACAAGATTGAAATGTAGGTTGAAATTTTTCCAAATCATGCAAGTGTCCACTTCTTTCCCGGTGTACCGTTTACTTCAGAACCAAAAGGTGCACATGGCTGATTATTAGACGTATCGTTTTACAACAGGACTCGGTTGCACCGTGGATGTAAGAGGTCCAGATTCCAGAACATTCTCTGAGCATTTCGGTCTCCGTGATCTCCTCTATCCATGATAAATGTGTATTAGACAAGCGTTACGCCATTGTTATCAAAAAGGTCGACTTGGGACATTCTCCCGGCCTTTCCAGGCGAAAACATACTCATGTTTTTCCACACTCTTAAGATTTTGTTCGAATTTTAAAAACCACTCTATTGATTTGGTTTCATGAGAATGAATATAAATAGCTGTTTATGGCATTTAATTACGGGTCATTAAGTTGAAAAAAATGCTTCCAGTTGTATTGAATACTGTTAAAATGCTGCTCACTTATCATGCCAATTGATACACTGAGCTTATGAAATCCAAGAACCTCCATACTGAACATGGTAACAGATTACTACCGAAAGTAGGAATTATTAGATTTTAAATCCTATATAGTGCACTTAGTTGTCCAGAAGTGATTCGTTTTGGTCATAGATGTATGAGAACGGCGTCGTGTCTTTTCTTACAGTGCAAACAGTGTGGTAAAATAGCTTTGGCGCGTAGAAATTACCTCGGGATGTTGTGTTTATTTTTATTTATTTATTTATTTTTGTTAAATAGATTTTAGATCAACTGTATGCGCATTGTGTGTGCCTGGTTGACGCATTCGAATGCGCCCACACAGTTTGTTTCGCCTTCTGATTGGTCAAGCCCTGTCAGAGGTCCGACCAATCATCTGCCTCCTTCGTGGTTTATTCCGGTAACATGGCGGCGCACAGAGGACGACAGGGAACGACGTTGTGGGAATAATTTCCCTCAAAAAAAAAAAAATGCTGGATTTCTTTTTTTTTTTTTTTTTTTTTATAAATACAACTCTGAGCTTGTAAATCTTTTAAAAAGATGCTAGCGGGGTTGTATTTGCGGCGAGCCCTGTGCCATGAGACCCTGAGGTCGGCGTTGAGGAGCCACAGAGGCTACAGCAAGGTTATATTTCAAACCTTAGATTTTTTTATATGATTTTCTTTTCGATCTCTCACTCCCGCGTTTGAAGCGAGCAGTTTACAGTTAGCTAATTGTTTGTGGGTGACTCTGGAAAATGATCGAGCTTGATCAGCTAAACAGGACATCCTGCATGATGTAAACATGAACAGGAAGCAGCACGTGCGCAGGTTAAAGGACTTATTTAGGAGATTCCTCAGTATTCATCCTGACCAAAAAAAGAGAAAAGCTTCCCTTACATCTTGTGTTTAGTGATAGACTGAAGTGATGCAGATGTTAAGGTCAGTGGGGATACAGCTGTGTGTGAACACATCTGTAACGTTTGGAGTTAATTCATCAAGTTATGCATGATGAATAAAACTCAAGTCACTCCTCTTTCTCATCTAGGCAGACTTGCGCCAGTGGAGTTGAGATTCATGTCTGGTCTAATTCCTCAGCGCGTAAACACACACACACACACACACACAACAACAAACAAGGATAAAGTGTGTGTGATGGAGCAGGAAACACTTCACTGTGCACGTCTTTAGTGAAAGGAAGTCCACAGAGGATCAGAAGTTACTTACTTGTGTACCACTGGGTCAGAGAAATGCAATTAGAGCAACACAATATAACGTTGTGTGTTGGAACAGCGTCCAACGTTTCTATCCTCCGTTCATCAGCTTTTTGGACGATCTCAGTTCTTCACATTGTTTTCTCTGTTGTTTTTCTTCCCAGTAATTTTTTGTTGCTTTGGTTTTACATTGTTTCATTATTTCTTGAATTATTTTTCTTCGAAGAACAAAACGTTTTTTTTTTTTGTTTGTTTTTTTTGGAAGGGAAAAAAAATCATTATTTTGCTGATATTTTATTAATTTCTTTATTGTTCTTCTAGCACTTGGATCTCTAGCCAGGTCTTTTTCATTTTGTCATTTCTTCCAACCTGAAAAAAAAACTTTTGCGCACTGACATGATTCTGTCTCTCTATACAGATTATATTAACGTTTCCTTTGTGCGTGTTAAAGAGCTGAGGAATTGGTGTGATTAAGATCAAAGTGTGTTGGAGTAAATGCTAGCGTTACCATGGTGGTGCCCTGGGTCATGTGACTGTCTGGAGAACGAGGCCAGAGCTCCGCATCTGTACAAACACTCTGACTCATTCCGTAACCTCCTGGATTAATGAAGAGAGCAACAAACATCTGTCTGACAAATATACACTGTTACACACAGGGTCACTTTGAATTCTGGGTTCTGACTGGTCAGAAAGGTCTTCCATATAAATGCATTAAAGCTGCAGACTGTAAATGTTGCTGTGACACAAGAGGAACAACAGATCACGCTGTGTTTCAGAGGAAAATAAATTATATTAACCCTTCCTAGTCCTGAAACACACACACGCACACACACACCAGAGTGCTTTACAGTGTATGAGGGGGAATGAGTAGATAGGCTTCTGCCCATTTGTAGTCCTCTAAGGCTTGTGTGTTGTTTTTGTGAATTGGGACACAGCCCAGAGTTGTGTTAGAGCGTGTTTTTGTACAACACAGCTGTGTGGGCTGAGTGATTTAAAGCAGCAGTATCTCTACAGCATCAGGCACAAAAATGTCTGTTTAACCTCAGCTGATAATAATCATTACTTTATTACCTTTTAAATGTGTTTTATTTTTTGTATTCAGTATTGTAGCATCTATTTGATTGTGTGTGTGTTTGTGTTGCAGCTTCAGCCTTCAGCCAGTCAGTCAGAGCGACTGCGACTCTTTGAGGCCTTCTCGAAAAGACCAGACTTTAAAGGGGCGGAGCTTGTGCGAGAGCTGAGCGTCCGATTGGCCGATGGTCGAACGGTAAAAGGAGTGTCAGGGGTCACGACCCCGTTACAGATCGCTCAGGACACACAGTGCGTCCACATACACAGATTTTACTTAGTGACAGCATCTGAATGAAAAAGCGGCAGGGCTTAATTCTCACTGGCTCTACAGGGTTAAAGGAGCTGTGGTGAGCAGAGTGAGTGGTGCATTGTGGGAGTTATCTCGCCCCCTAGAGGCTGGCTGTGAGCTGCAGCTGCTCGGCTACGACTCCTCGGAGGGAAGACAGGTGTGTGTGTGTGTGTGAGTGAGAGAGAAAAGAATGGTTTTTAAGATACATTCCTGACATTTGTGTGTGTGTGTGTGTGTGTGTGTGTGTGTGTGTGTGTGTGTGTGTGTGTAGGTGGTGTGGAGGACAGGTGCGTGTGTGTTGGCGAGTGTGATGGAAACGCAGCTTGGTGCTCAGGTGTGTCGTGAAGGTGTCTCAGACACCGGACTCTTCTGTGACTACAGACTGGACAACAGGTACACACACACCCACACACACAGTACTGTCTCCTAATACCTTCTAAATTCTTTTTTTTGTTTGTTTTCATTTCATTATTTTTGTTGCATTATCTAATTAATATAATATAATATCATATTTAAGTAAACGTTAAATTTTTATTACTTTTTTTAGTTTCTTAAAAATGTATTTTATTTTGCAAATAATTGTTTTGCTGTTCATTAATTCCTTCTTTAATTCATTTTTATTTATTTCACATGTGCTACATTTTGCTTAAATTTCACTAAGAAAATAAATATCTTTTTGTAGTATATTATATTATAAAATTAATTTATAATTTTATTACAAATTTCATTTTTAATTGTTTTTAAAAACATGGCAGTTTTTACTTATGATTAAAAAAAAATTTATGTAATGGATAATATTATTTATTTATTTAATCTAAGGTTAGGGCTTGGGATGAGTCAGTAGATTACCACAGAGCTTGACTTTAAGTGGCTTAATAATAATAATAATAATAATAATAGTGGTGTCTGTCTCAGCTCGGTGTGTTTAGACGAGGTGGAGCGGAGGTGTGAGGAGGCAGCGGCGTTAAAACTCCCCATCACTACGACGCAACTCAGTGCGCACCAACTCCAGCAGCTCTTCCAGGTCAGCTACAGGTCATGACCTTTAACCTTTCCCCTGCTGCATGCTGTAGTGCCGCTGATGAAGTGATGTGATGTTTGTGGTAGGACGACGAGGTGAGGCTGCGGTGTGCCGAGGAGGCGCTGATGCTTGGAGACACAGTCAGTGTGTACAGGTATCTCTCACACACACACAGAAGACCAAGCCATGACAATAAATGTAACTCTAAACGGACAAAACTTATCGAGTGTCATTATTTGCTTCAGAAGAACTCTCCATATTAACTGACACAGCTGGAAGCCACGCCCACTTTCTCCCATCTGATAGTAGTAGTGTTTTTTTTCTCCTCAAATTTTCTCTGATTAATGTAAAATAAAGTCAGTCTGTGTGTGTTTAGCTAACGGTACACAAGTATAGAGTTCACACCAGCTGCACTGATATCATAACTATTTCAACAACAAAGGAATCAAAACACAGCCGTCGATTTAAATTATGGAATAGAGTATGAGATGCTGTGCTACGATCTGGCCACTAGGTGTCAGTGTTGAGCTCTGAGAAAAATTCAATGACCAAAAATTCTTATTTAAACGTGTTGTATCTTTCTGTGTGTGTGTGTGTGCGCTCGCAGGTGTGGCATGTGTGTAGGTGTGAGTTCTGGTCCACTTCTCCCTCACACAGGCTTCCTGCGCTCCTTTAAGATGTTACAGGTGAGTCACTGCCAAATCCTCAAGGTCCTAAACTCTACCCCTCTACATTTAAGTCATCTCTCAACTCTCTGATGCTGCAGGTTTCTCCCGTGACTTTATCGTCCGATTCTGACGTCGCGGGGGTGCAGAGAATTCTGGGAGTTTCGTTTCCGGGGGCGACGGAGAGGGAGCGATGGGAGCACGAGCAGGAGGAGGCGAAGAAACGGGACCATCGACGCATCGGCAAGGTACGGCCTGGAAAAATGCACAGCTTTTATGAAATCTGTAGGGTCTGTGTGTGCACGTGTGTGTGTGTACGTGTGTACGTGTGTGTGTGTGTGTGTGTGTGTGTGGTTAATTCTCTTTGTTTTTTAAATTAGGAGCAGGAGCTGTTCTTCTTTAACGATGTCAGTCCAGGAAGCTGCTTCTTCCTGCCTAAAGGAGCTCATATTTACAACACACTCACAGATTTTATAAAGGTAACACTCGAACAGGGCTCAGTGTAGGGCACTAGAGCGAAATAATCATCATTATAATTAGTTATTAACATTATTTTAATTAACATTTATTGCATTTGTTTATTATATAAAATTTTATTAGACACAAAACCTATAATTAAATATTAATTTCAATTAGCTATTCTAAATAAGAATTAATTTATGTATATTAATGTATATAAAATTATTCATTTATTATTAAAATAATTATTGAAATTAATTATTTCTAACTTATATTCACCAAAAAGTGTATTTATTTAAATTTATATAGAAATATAAAAATGAATATACTTTGTATAAAAAAGCTGAACAATTTCACATTTTTGTGTAACAATCTACACCTTGACATTATTAACCGTCATATCATAAATAGCACAGTAATTAATTTTATCCGAATCCTGCGTCCATATTTTCCTCTTTCCGTCAGAGTGAGTACAGGAGGCGGGGCTTCAGTGAGGTCGTGACCCCAACCCTGTACAGCACGTCATTATGGCAACGCTCGGGACACTGGGAACACTACAGCGAGAACATGTTCACGGTGACGTGTGAGCCTCACACCTTCGCCCTCAAGCCCATGAACTGCCCCGCCCACTGGTGAGGAGAACATGAGAATGAGGAAAAAAACTCAGTTTATGCAAAAAAAAAATAAAATAGTAATTTTCATAACAAATATTTCATAAGTGAAAGTTATGAATCATCTTTTTTTTATTTTTTATTATTTTGATACCTTTTGTGTCACCTCATGAGCTCTGTTCTAATTTAAGCTGATGTTAATGAGTTAATCGTTGTTGCCCCGCCCACTGCAGTGTGATGTATGAGCAGAGAGTGAGGTCATGGCGTGAGCTGCCCCTCCGCTGGGCTGACTTTGGAGCGCTGCACCGCAATGAGCACTCGGGGGCACTAGGGGGCCTAACTAGGGTACGACGCTTCTGTCAGGATGACGCACACATCTTCTGCACACCCGAGCAGGTATGGAACACACACACACACACACACACATTAATCTGATATAGTCTGAAATCTTTGAGCGTGTGATACAGTCACATGTCACTAAACAGAATTAAATTCCACTTTAGTGACCTCAGCTAGACGGTTGTCGTGTTAAATGGGCGTGGCTGCTTCTTCTGTGCCTG